>BTHU01000004.1:17683768-18198768 GCA_036184795.1 Tokudaia tokunoshimensis | reverse complement strand
TTGTCAAAGAATAAATAAAAACATTTTTTGAAAGAATTAAAAATGTTTCATTAAGAGTTCAAGGCCAGCCTGGTCTACAGAGTGAGTTCCAGGACAGCCAGGGCTACACAGAGAAACCCTGTCTCAAAAAACCAAAAAAAAAAAAAATGACAATGTGAGTTACAATCTATTTATTGAAACAAGATGGGTGTTAATATTATAATAATATAATTATAATATAAAATATTATAGTATAAACAATATAATATAAAATATTATATATAATAATATAACAGTATAATAATATTTCTTATTATCAGAGTGGTTGTCAAATAAAGAAAGAAAAAGAAAGGCTTGAAAATACCTGATAGGTGTATGTATATTTATTTTATCATAATTTCTATCAAAAAGGATTTTAAGAATCAATCGATTTCACGTTAGAAGGACTGTTTCTCTCATTGGGAAATTCATGTGTATGATTTCATTTTGCCAGTGTGTCTAAACCAGTGTTGGTCTGGGAATGGAATATTCTGCAGAAACTTCCAGAATATTTTTGCTTCTCTCAAATCCTTCAAAGTAAGCTATGGCAATGTTACTGAAGATGACTGTAGGGTAAAATCATGGAAGTACTGATGTACACAGATAATATCTGGACACCTGCTTTTTGAAATATAAAAGATTTGCCTAATCCATTAATTTTAATTTACTCAATGATATCCGAATCCAACAGAATCTCCAAGCCATTCTATTCTCCTATTGAAGTTATTTTCCTTTATTCTATACTGTTAACTAAACAATCAAATTCTACAAGTTCTGCTTTCTCAGTGTTCCTTAAATGATGAGTAACTTGTTACCCACCTCTCGAGCCCATTCTTCCTTGTCTAGCCTTCACATTCCCTAAGTGTACACATTTCATTACAAATATAATGCCGTCCTGAACTTGTTTAAATTCTCGTTTGATTTTGATTGCCCTCAGGATAAAAGTCAAATTTGATAGTAAAGCATAGAATATTAATATCTGGCAAATAGCCATGTAAATCTGTTTTCTTTTTATGGGAAAAGAATAATAATTCCTAGAACTATTTCTCATGCCTGATCCTGGTACAATCAGAGATATCAAAACAGATACTGTACCAGTTGGTTTTCTCAATTTTACTCCCTCAAAATATCTGACACAGGCAACCTATGAAAGAAATGGTTTATTTTAGTTCATGGTTTGAGAATATGCAGTCTATCATGGGAGGAAAGGTCTGGATTGGGAGTATGAGGCAGCTGGTCACAGAGTATCTGCTGTCAGAAAGCAGAGAGATAGATGCTGGTGTTCGGTCTGTGCTCTTCCCACTTCAGTTGTTGTATGGCTTTAAAGGTTTATTTTATTTGTGTGTGTGTGTGTGTGTGTGTGTGTGTGTGTGTGTGTATGTGTGTGTGTGTGTGTGTGTGTGTGTGTTGAAAGTGAGAAGTCAGGAAGGACTGCTGTAAAACTATCTTTTGGACATGACAGGGCCACTGACCCGATGATGTCATCAGAACTGTAGTTGCCCAGACAGTACCTCATATGTCAAGCAAGTCAACACTTCAGAGTTGAGTCTGTGGGACATGTGAGGCCACCTTACCAGCTGAAGAAGAATTGGGAGATGATGGCAGCTGGTGGAGGGAGTCACTTACTCTGCTATGTGGCTCCTGGTAGGATGCCCATGCTCTGGTGAATGGCCTCATACCCATGGACACTAATTGGTCCCAGTGGGAGTATGTTCCAAAAAAAGAAAAAAAAAAGGTATGGAGTGGAGATGGGAGGATCTGGAAAGTGTTGGAGTTGGAGAGGGAGGATATCATCAAAACACACTGTAATAGTTTTGAAATTTTCAGATAATGCAATTTTATAAACATTGATAAATTTATTCAAGAAAGTGTATGTACTTCATAAAGACATATAAGCTTTCCCAGACACCATGGGAATGTATGCCCACTGCGGCAAAAGTAGCTATGTAAATGTTGAAGGTCAAGCTTTGGGGTTGTTAAAAGTACTACTTTTATTTGAAAACTTATCTAATAGCTACATTAACTGTTACTGTGGAGACAAGAGAAATGTTAAGAATTTGATTTCATTGCCCATATTACCAAAACTTTACAGATATGAAAGCTATTGTATTACAATTGGTATTTGTCAAGGACCTTAAATTTTACTTCCCTCAAAATATTTGTCAGGGCTCCTGGCCTTGACAACACTGATCGTACAGTGTCCCTGATTAGAGGAAGATAAGACAAAAGTCTTGATTTATCAAGGACCTGAAATCATCCGAGGAAGGCATTTTAAGGCATTTTACTATAAACCTGCAGACAGAACTTTAGTACCTGAAGAGATGGTTAGGGGTTTCCTAGTTCAACAACTGCATTTTTATTTTAGTGGCAAAACATAAGGTTTGAGGGGGACACACACTTCTTGGATGTGGCAGAGCCAACAGGACACACACAAATAACCAAGTAAAATGTCGTACGTGATGATGACACAAGAAACCTGTACAGACCTATCCTGGTTTGCCTTTCTGTCAGATTCCTTAACAGAAGAACAGTTTTACAATTATTCCAGACATAAATTTGTTTCTGATCAAATGTCTGTCTACTAGTTGACTGCAGAACTTAAAAGAAGAGAAGAAACCTCTCCAGAAATATGGAGCTAACAGTGAAACAATAGTCTGTAATCTTTGGAGAACTATTAATCATCTGGAGTGACAGTTTCGCCCAAATGATTACTCTCCACTTAACTTTGGCAACGCTCGAAGTGTAATCTCTTAAAAGGCGAGGGTGTCTTGTTGCTGTTATTCATGCTAGTATCGTCTACAGAATGGGTACAAAACAGTTCCAGTCACCTGAGGTAGGCAGTTCACAGGCTTCCCAATTAGCATTTCACAGAATCAGCATGCTTAAAGAAGCTTGCTGTCCTCATTTCCTGATAGTAAGGACATACATTTTGTTCTGTACCTTATTGGGTGATTGTGGGAAACAGACTACATCTGCCGGAAAGCAAACATTGTTTCTTCTCTCCAGATGTCTGCTTTTTCTCCCAGAAGTTGGAGAGCATTGGACAAGCAATAACAGATGATGAACACATGCGTAACTACAAATGGGTAAGCTGATTGTTTTCAAAATTGGTATAAACATTTGCTCTTGGGTTGAGATTTAGCTCATAGCAAATCCTTACATTTGTGTTATAGACGCCAAACTTTAAAAAAAAATGTTTATAATGAAAGTGCTGACAATGTGAAAATTCAGTTATGGTCAGGAAAGCGGTTCTGTTTAAAAATGCCATTTTGCACTTCCACATTGACTTCCTAACCACCGACGGAGATGTCAGTTTCTCCAGTCCCCTTTCCCATTCCAAGGGGTCAGCCGACGATAGTGTTGAAATGAATAAAGCAAACTGAATTTCATCCTTCTGCCCCTTCAACAAGTTACAATTATAGTTTAGAGCCACGTGCTGGTTGCTTAACTGGTTTTGTGGATGGTGATGATGGTGGTAATGGTAGTTGAGACTAAGACCAGAAGAGGATTAAGTCCATTGCACAATACAAAGAGAATTTGCTTTTATGCAGCCTTTGTTAAAAAGAAAGGGCAGCAATTATTAAGAAATACTTTCCACCCTGTGATCTTGACTATGTCAAAACATAGTGACTACATTGACTAAGGGTATTAAATAAGGTCAGAAGAACCCCTTGACTTATTAATAAATGATTTGGTGGGACAGAAAATGTTGTTTTCACCCTAGTGTTGGCATGACAGTGACCTGAGCAGGCTGACTCAGCTGTCCATATATCTTATGCTAACAGAGCAATGCCTATCTCTTACATGGATGGATTGCAAAGACTGCCTATTGTTCACTTAAAGAACTATAGCAAGAATAAAATAAATAAGAAACAACAATAGAGAAAGACAAGGACAAGGTATTTTATGAGCAAAATATTTACTTTTGGAAACTGGATAGAAATCAGCGAATTTTACGCAATCACAGGCTATCCTGGGACCCTCGGCAGTAGCACTACATCAAATCAACAATTTCAGCTTGGAAATTTAAAGTTATTTTCTTACAATGTATATTCTTATCTAGATTCTCATATATTTACAGGGTAGCTGAATTATTTTTACAATATAGAAGTCCGAAAGAAAAGCAAACTCCAAGCCTTTGCCAAGGACTCAAAATACATTACACAAAACATCCTCATGCCCAGATATAACATGTGTGGCCTCAGTAGCATCAGGTTCTGACAGGAGAAACTAGATGGGAGACTTTCATGCTTGACATAAAAACACCCACTAGATCACTTTCAAGGAACCATGAAGTCTCCTGAATGGAGAAAATTAATGGAGAAAAGTTTTTTTTTTTTCCTGAGACGGGGTCTCACTGAGTAGTTCTGACTAGTCTGAGACTCACCCTGTGAATCAGACTGGCCTTGAACTCACAAAATATATCCACCTTCCTCTGCCTCTCAAGTGCTGGGATTTAATAGATATGTGTTACCAAATCCAGCATGTTTGTTAAGTAAATGTAAAAGAAAAATAGGCTTTTCATGCATAAGCTTTTCTTAATCCTGCAATTAAATTATTAGGACACGCCCTTTAAATTTCAACATTTATATTTTTTCTGCACAAGTCTATAAATTATTAGGACACTTTCTGCACTCTACGGATGTTTCACAATAACTCTTAAGTAAGGCATACAAGAAGCTCAAATGAAGAAAACAAGAGACAGGAAACAATCTAAGTAGTGGGGCAAAATGTAGACTTTTTCCCCCTTTTGTTACAAAGCCTCAAATACTGTAAATGTCTAGCCTTATGCAGATGTAGAAGACTCCTATGGAGTTTAACAATGTATGTCGGGAATCATGAAGCTTAATTATGTGCAGGGAACCATGTAGATTTGGATATTTGGAGGATTAATGCATAGTCTTCTTGGGCTGTAGATTCATGTAACTATTTTGAAAACAGTGAGACACACACACACACACACACACTCAAACACACACACAGAGGTAATGAAGAGAGGTGTGTGTATGAAAATATGGGATCCTGTAAATCTTGGGTGGCTGTGCTTGATATCACTAGTTATTTGGTGACTTTATTAAAAGTTAACATGGCACAAGCATGATGTTCATTAGCAAACTGAGATAAAAGAGTTCTGATGGACAGAATAAGAACAGAATTAAAGATGAATTGTTTTCCCCAAATGAGATCTCTCTGGCTTGTCCTCTTGCAGTTACGGCTTGGAGGGCTGGAAGGCCTTCTTTGTTTATAACTCAATGATTCACATACAGGCAACACTGCAGCACCACATAAAATAACCATAATAATTTGATGTAATTGGAGAAAAATGTGTTTTTTTGCAGAAGGAACCTAACAACTGGGGCTTTAGTATGTTCCTCCTGTTATCCCTCAGTCAGCACCGCAATGGGAGTGGGTTGTAAGTATACCATCAGCGGAGGGTCGCTGTCTGTCTCTCTTTTAAAAATTCTTTGGTGATCTCCTCATTAGCCATGCTCAATGGATTGCTTTAAAATAAGAACCCAGATTTCCCATCTAGTCCTGTGGAAGCTAATCTACTCTTTTACACTAAGGCAACGGCACATCTACATGTTCGGGTGTCACAACCACCACATGCATTATAAATGCTGTGCTATAGCATACTCCAGCTATTCAAATCTGGGCGAGTGTGGCTCATTAGCCTGCTAGCATTGATTTTTTTTTTCACCTTGTGATTTTTCTCTTAACATTCCTGAAGGTGAATTAAAATACTGTGTTTTCTTTTACAGATCGAATCTGGTTTTGAAATTTTAAGAAGTCGTTAGACAAATTCTGACATTCAAGATACAATGCTTTACTTGGGGGCTGGGGGGGGCGGGAGTGAGGAGCGCAGAGGGAGAAGAAAAGCAAAAGAGTAGGTGGGAGAAGATGAACTCAGAAGAAGGAAGCTGATTGCTTTTTATGTTATGCCAATCTCTTTCCTTTTCCCTTTCTAGTCAAAGTCAAAGGAATCTAATTTGGATTGACCAATAATTGTGTGAATATGAAACTTCAGTGTGTGGCCAGTGTGTCTATTGCATTATGCTGCCCTGCAGTAGACACACAGGTTTCAGATTCCCCTGTGATCCAGTGGGTGAGTGTCTTCTTCCTCCAGTCTCCCGGATAGACAACATAATGCATAGCTAGCTGTCATATACAGACCTGAAAAATTGTTCCCAGCGTATATAAATCCCAGACCAGGCATTACACAACTAGAGTTTAAAATGTCACATGTAAATCATCCAGAGTTAAGCTGCTTAGGAAACACAAACCATTCTCTAAGGACATATGAGACCAGAACTCAGAAGATGCTGTCTCACTGTGGGATGGCAGAAAACAGCGGCTCGCAGACCACCCTGGTGTGTAGTAATCAACAATGCAGTGGCCCACTTTATAAAGGCGTCAGACAGTCTGTAAGCAAAAAGGCAGGGCCTCCAACTGAGACCGGCCCTGCTAATAAGTGGCTTCAAGTAAAAAAAGAAGAAGAAAGCCAGCTTTTAGCATATGCAACAGGTCGTATCACGGACTTCTTTTTTCCTTTTGCCAACTACCTTCTTTCACACAGAACAACTCCATCAAGAGCCTTGTCCCCAACACAGGGAACCCTACAGTGTTCTTACCCAGCTTCTCTTATACACCATTCCTTTGCTGGGCTATGAATCCTCTGAGAGCAGCACTGGGGACTGTTTGTCTTGTCTCTCCTTGCCCTTTAATGCTTTCTTAAGAAGTTATTCAAAACATAGTCGGTACAAGTTGCCGAGTCCCAGCACTGATCTTAGATCCCTCAGACATGTTGGACAAAATGTTTTTTTCTTCAGTATCCTCAAGAGCAAATGGAAACAGTGGAGCTTTAAACATTTTTTGCAAAAATTTAGCATGAGAGACTCGGTATTTGAAAGAACAAATGTCGAGGATGTCCCTGAATGGTAGAAGACTTGTCTGTCACAATCGAGACTCTGGATTTAATTCCAAGCACCATAAGGAAGAAGAGATAGAACATGCTTTTCAGGGAGGGAATGCTTGTGCCTAGCAGGGGTTTGGGTATTTGTTTTACTGAAAGCTGAGTTTTCTGAATAATGTAATTATTACTTAAAATGCAACAGTAGAATTCAATTTGTTTTACTTTTTCAGACAGATTCTGTAGTTTTATGCCAAAATCATTTGAAAGAATTTCGTTTACTTGGGTGGCTTATATAACGCAGCCAGAGATGAAATGGACCAAAGCAGTTACTCCAGGAAGTATGAAGAAATTTCAGTTTTCTTATACTTCTGACATTACATCAGCAAAATTCCTCAGTGCAGGCTCTACCTGCTGTGATAAGTACAGAGACTCAAGCACATTTTATCAATAAGGCAACTTGTACAAACTGGGTACATAAACAGAAAATAATAATGTTGAAGGAAGTGTAATTAATTAATTCAAGCTTAAGATAAGATCACTGGATCCTGTTGACCCTACATGTTAATCAGTTGATTGATTAATTGCTACAATCATAATAATTATATGGTACAAATGTAAGCATACTTAATGATAGTATAGACTTAGAGTTAAAAGTTCTTTTCAATCTGCATATCTTTTTTTCTCGAATCAAAAGAGTTGGTTGCAGTTTCTGTAACAATGTCTTTTAGCTTGTAGAGTTGGAAATCTTATCTCAAAATTGGATACCTATCTATTTCCTTCATCCTTGGATATTTTCTGTGATTACTTAATATTCTAATAAAAATTAATAACTACACCCCAGTGAAAGAAGAATGTTCCATTATATGTACTTGACAAACTACAACAGCCTTATTCAGATATACTCATTGTGTGAAGGGTAGCACTTAGCATACAGCAGAGGTTCTGGGAGCATATTGTTCTCCATCCTGGGTTTTGGATATGTGACTAATAGAGTTGCTATTAAACCACAAGATTAAAATATGTGCTGTAGTAGGAAGGCAGTTTATTAATATTTTCATACTCGGGCACTTAAGGACAGAGTCTCACATAGCTTTAATATGGATAGCAGTTTATATTTGGACAAATTCACTTTTAGGCTTTTCTAACCCCATGACAAACATACTGCTCTGTTATATTATGAAGCTATAGCTAGTACAGCATCCTAAATTTTCCCAAAGACATTGTACTGATAACTTTCAGCTCCTGATTACTCAGTATCATCATAGTTACAGAGTTTCATCTGTGTGATATTGGAGTGACTTTGTAGAGCTGAGAATGATGGCTTAGTGGCTATTCTGGGTTCAGGACACATCCGAGTTGGCACTTGAGTGTATAGCCTCAAAAGCAAGGAGTTGTCTCTGGTCTTCTCCTGCCTTTTTCTTTCCTCCTTATGTTCATTAACAAAGAAAGTCATAAAATCTATTATCCTTTTTCTCATGTTGTGTTTCCCAATGCTGACCACAATACCTAGAACTAACCTTCATTTTCTTCCTCCTTTCTTTGAGACCCTTATGTGTTGTCTGTCTTTCCCTGTGTCAGGAGACAGAGAAGGATCTGAACCAATAGGTTTTACTAGGCTCCCTCCAGCCTGTCAGCTTCTCATTCCAATCACACCTCTATGTGGATATTCAGTTAATATTGAACATAAGCATAAAGGTAAACAATTCTCTCTTGGATTGTGTCTTCATTTCTGAAGGCTCAAACTGTCACTTATAATTTTGCTTAAATACATTTGTTATGCTTTTCACCTGTTAACATGTCTTTTATTTAGGCATGTTTGTAACAGTCATTAAGTAGATGGAGAAAAAGACATGTCATTTGTACTTCTAGCACTGTCTAGATTTTGTTTATAGGAACAATAAGCCAGGAGGGAAAACTGTCTGACTGATGACTTGTGTTTGGTTCTATAGTCTGATGTTTGGAAAACATCTCATTTCATAGTTTATCAACTTCTGCTAAGAACATTTCTTTCCTCTTGGTCATCCAGTCTCAAAACCTCACCTAAGTTTCTCTTTCATCATGTTTTCCAAATTATGCTAAACCATCATAACCTTTATTTTCTATTATGTATACATACTTAGCTCTTTTTGTATATACTTAATTTTGCATATAT
Source organism: Tokudaia tokunoshimensis (assembly GCA_036184795.1). Classification (NCBI taxonomy): domain Eukaryota; kingdom Metazoa; phylum Chordata; class Mammalia; order Rodentia; family Muridae; genus Tokudaia; species Tokudaia tokunoshimensis. The sequence goes on along the minus strand of BTHU01000004.1, from coordinate 18,189,685 downwards.
ACTTAAAACTTTTTATGTACTGTAGTTTTTAATTTTCAAAGTTACAAAAGATTTTAAGGTTTGTGAACAGATTATCCATCATTTAGAAACAAAAGGATTCTTAAACTTTTGCATGTAGATAATCCAGAGAGCTTGAACTAACATGGATCCCTGAGCTCTGTTTCTACAGCAGTCTTTCTGAAAGTATGACATTAGATGCTAGTATACTTGAGTGTAATAAGATCACAGGTAATTCGGATGCTTGCAGTCTCATAATTTGACTCATATCTAAGTATCTTGTTCCAGCATATATTCAGAGAACATAATATACATTTGGCAGTTGTTTTGGAAAGCTGTGTGTGTATCCTGTGAAGCAAATGCACAGAGAGAACACAGGCAATAAAGTCATTTATGGTGTCAGAATTTAGAATCAGCTTGGAAACAAGACTTAGGGCATGTCTGTGAAGAACTCTCTAGATTGGGCTATTTAGGGTTGAAATACTTAATCTGAATGCAGGTGGTACTGTTCTGTGGGCTAAGGTCCACATAAGAAGGAAAAAGCCAAATAAACACAACATACATATCTCTATTCCTGACTGCAGATGCAGTGTGATCAGCCTCTTCATGCTCCTAAAGCCAGGATTTTCCCATCTTGATGATCTATACCCATGACCCATGAGCCCAGATAACCCTTTTTTTCTTTAAGTTGCTTTTGTTGGCTATTTTGCCTCAACACAATGCAAAGTAACTCTACTTAAGTCATTTTTGGATAATAGCCAAGGGGAGTGCTTGTTGGGCTTTTGTGTTTCCCTTACCCCATGAAACTATCCTGTCAGTTACCATTAAGATTATTTTCTCGAGAGGATAGTTTTCAATTTTTGACCACTTTCCTCAAAAATCTATAATAGGATTTTTATTGTGTATTGGATAAGATTTAAACCATCTACACTATGAAAATCTCTGTAACTCATTAGTTAATTTGTTGGTCAAATATTTGCCTTTTCTATGAAGTGACCTCTGCTAAGCAACAGGACAGAGAATCTAATTAGGTAATTTCAGGGTGTGCCTACTTGGAATTTATAATGCTGGATTAACTGTATCTGTTCTCCCTCATCTCCTACTGTTTATCTCCAAAACTCTTTGCTTCATCCAACCAGATACTCCCCTTTCCCCTAAGCTATATTTGTCTCAGGGTGGGGTCTCATGCTCATTCTCTGGCTGATATCCCAAGCGCCACATACCCTGCTGCCTCCTTTACGAAGCAAGTTCTGATCTATCACGTCTCTTCTGTGGAACATTTATTGTCTTTATTGCCCACTGTCCAGCTGGATCACATTAAGTCATTATTTGTTCAGTCAGGGACTGTATAACCCACTTTTCAGTACTTCCCTCAATATACACATTCCTTGGCTTGAAGCAAGATGGCATGGTATCCATCTATCTTAGAAGGAAGAGTTTTACTCTTCCTATGTACCTTCATCAAGAACTAGAAGAAAACAAATGACTTTCTGACCTAATGACACAATAGAATGAGTTTAATCCCCTTTTTTTTAGTAAAAATTATTGGATCTTATTTCAAATGCAATGAACAACAACAAAATCTATCGTTTTAGTTTCATGAATCTGTTTCTAGAGAAGTGATCCAAATCAGACCACTTTGGAAGCTCCTAGAATGACTGATTATAAGATTACTCCTAACATTGTCTACCTTTTTAAAAATATTCTTAATATTCATTAAGATATTATTCTTCAGAAATGCACAGATCATAATAAAGCAAAAACAGAAGACAAAAATAAGGCTTATATAATCATTCACAGACAAATTATATATAAATATATGAATATATGTGTTCATATCCATGTCTAGTAGCAGATTTGTACTTGCTATGATTTATATATATACTCCAAAGCTCATGTGTTAGGTGCTGAATCCTCAGTGCAATTGTTGAGAGGTAAGACTTTTAAAGAGGAGATTAGAACATGAGAGCTCTGCCTTCATGAAAGAATTAATGCCATTATCCTAGCTATGGGATCCATTTCCCCTACCATATTCTTCTTCTTCCTTTCTTCTCTTCTCCTACCCACTTTTCTTCCACCCATTTGTATATTATTATGTCTTTCCACATTCATCCTTAGGTCCTACAGCATGATGCCCTTGTTGATGAAGGACTTATGACTTTAAAATTCCCAGTCTTCAAAACATATAGTTCTGATTCTTTACATACTACCCAGCCCTAGTTTGCTACAGTAGCACAAAACAGGCTATGATGGTATTGTAATGCTACATTAAGCTTATGCTTTCTCTTAATAACTAGTGGCTTTTGCCTTGTGATGTAATGTTTCAGAAGAATAATTTAAAAATTGTATTATATGAATTGGCCAAGGTTTAGTCTTCTGTGGGGTTTATTTTTATTGTTTTTGTTGTTGTTGTTTTTGCAATGTGAAATATCAAATTCAGGGCCTGCTAGAGAAGCATTCCATTACTGAACTACCCACAGTCACCGTCTCTAAAGTTCATATGAATTCATTCTATATTTTCACTGTTATAAATAGTATTTTAAGGTGCCTGTTTGTATATATTCTCATGCACCTCTCAAAATACTTCCTCAGCTGTTTTTAGATATGCGATTGCTATTACAATAGTACGTGTGTTTTAAGACTTTTGGTAGACACACTCGGATGTGCACATTTGCATGTTTATGTGCACAAACACACACACATACACTTATATACACACATACACACACACACACACACACACACAGAGAGAGAGAGAGAGAGAGAGAGAGAGAGAGAGAGAGAGAGAGAGAGAGAGAGTTCTCCAAGAATTTCTAAGACTAATAGTGTCAAGGATCTGATAGAATCTGCATTCAGTATACACATACATGTATATAGAAACATTATGCGTGGAAATTTTGTCCTTTGTTGAGGATATAAAATTTACTGGCTATCTTCCTTGAACATTTTCAGACAAATTAGAGACAAGAAGACATCAAAATAATTACTCTCCTGAAGAAACTTTGATTAGATGTATCATAAAAGCTAAAAGAACCTCAGGCAGGAGAACACTATTTTTTGTTGTTTTTTCTTTTAGTATGATACCTTATTCTAGCCATCTGTTGATTAAATCACTGGTTCCAAATAATGTCATTTAAAATGGATGACAAATTTCACCAACTCTTAGTTGTGAATATCAGAATGTTGAGGACAGGACTCTCCTGCAGTTCTCTTACAGATGTAGCTCAATAGGTGCACAGACTCATTTTGTTTTTCTTTCTGTCATCTAGCTTGCTGTTTCTCTTTTCTTAGTCTCCCATCTCTTGGCATTCATGATCAGTACACACATTGCTAAGCAAACGTTTGAAAACAGTGCCGTACTCCATTGGGGAATCCCAACTTCACTGAAAGGATGCTCGTGAGTATGGTTGATCAAAGCAAGTAGAAGAGGCCTCTGGGCTACTTTGCAGGAGGGCTGTTCCTTGGTGAAAACAGAAGGTCCCTGATGGTGCTTTCAGCATCACACCGTGCAAGATTACCTGCTTTGGTCTGTCCAGGAAACTGAAGGGAACTATGTGCATGTGTGAACCCAATGCCGCTTGCACAAGGAACATCAACAAGAGAGCAGGGCAGTAGGGATTTGGTGGCAGATGGTGTGATCTACAGGAAATGTCCATCCAGCTTTGTTTAGTCTATACTCTGAAACAATTCTAGAATAAATGCTTAGGGTCATAATTTATAAGAATATCAGTGCCAATAAATCAGAATCCTGTAAACAGTCATGTTTATTATATTCTTCTTGCTTAATATTCATGACAGTAATTTATTTTTATGGTGCAGTTTCACTGTCCTCTGTGCCAGGGCTCTGCATTTAAGCCTGTCAGGTTGAACTAGCAGGAGTCCAGGTAATCCTTTGAAGGCTGCATGAGTTCACTAACTAGTTAAAACAAAAACAAATTGATTGCTTAAATCCACCACACTGACATATAGAAAATGTAGGGTCCATTATCTATAAGGCCCATTGATAAAACAGAGCTCATAAAGACAGATGAACATTTGGAGAGAACTAAGTAGTTAGTTCTTCAACTTATTGTCAACAAAAGGAATGGAATTAAGCAGAGTTTCCACCTCTCTCATTTCCTTGCCACCTGTTCTTCTGTTTATCCACATGGATACTACAACATTGTTGCTACTAATTACCAGGGTTTGTTCCAGTAGGACTTACATGAATCAACCCCCACAAAGTGTACTGACTTATATTCATCTTGTGTTGGAGTCATGAACAAGAGTGAGTTATGGTTCTTGCCCCAAGAGAATCTTAAGTTAGATTTAGAGATGGAAAACAGGGCTTGGGATCTAAGTCACTGGTGGAGTATCGGTGAGGCATGTGTGAAGCCTGGTTCCGTTCACAGAACACAAAGAAAATTAGATAAAAAACTGTACTGCATTGTTTCTTAAGTAGACTGGAGACAGGTTATACATAGTTTTGCACATAAAATCTCAATAGGGAGCCAGGAGTGGCAATGCATGGCTCTAATCCCAACCGGAATTGGAAAGGCCAAAGCAGGAAATAAATGTCTATACCAGCCTGGGCTACAAAGCAAGATGCCTTCTCAAATGAACAAACAAACACACAAACAAACCAAACAAAAAAGGAAACTAACAAATAGAAAAACAGAAAAGCAATAGAGAAAATTCATAAAACATCATCAGAAGAGAAAGCCATAGACATATAAACCTAGAAAACAGATTTTTATTTTTACATGTCCCAATTAAGAATACTGCAATCTGTGTACTTTTCTGTATTTTTTGTTCTGAATCCACAAGTATTTCAGAATTTAAGAAGTGTATTGTACCAGCTGGTTTTTATGTCAACTTGATATAGGCTAGAGTCATTGGAGAGGCGGGAAACTTAGTTGAGAAAAATGCCCACAATAAGATCAGGTTGTAGGCAAACCTATGGAGAATTTTGTTTATTAGTGATAGCTATGGAAAGGCATGACTTTATTGTGGGTGGTGTCACTCCTGGACTGGTAGTACTGGCTTCTATAAGAAAGCAGACAGAGCAAGCCAGTAAGCAGCACCCTTCCCTGGCCACTACATCAGCTCCTGACTTCAAGTTTGTGCCTTTGTGGAGTTCCTGTCACAACTTCCTTCTATGATAAATGATGACATGAAAATGTAAGCTAAATAAAGCCTTTCCTCCTAAGTTGCTTGGGACTTAATACTTCATCACAGCAATAGTAGCCCTCACAAAGACATGTACTATCATCCAATATTAGGAGACATATTGTTAGTATATTAATTTTAAGTTTAAAACTTTCCCTGGGTAGGGAAGGTTGAAATGATGGCTTTATTTTACAAGCCATGTGTGTGTGTGTGTGTGTGTGTGAGAGAGAGAGAGAGAGAGAGAGAGAGTATTTGGTATGAGAGATAAAATGATGCTCTGCTGTAATTTTCCTAGCAACATATAATGAAAGTTGTAGGAAATGTCCTTTGTTATTTCCTATCCACTTTTAGGGTTGTAATGAGGTCATGATTCCTCATTTTGATTTATACTTTAATCATTTACAATGCAAGGAGGATCTTACTGCTAGCCTGGTTGTTGTTTTCTCCTGATGCATTTTTCACAAAATAGGTGTTCTTAGCCAACATTCCTAAAAGATAAATTAAATGTTCCTTACAAATACATTTGCATGCCCTTCCACCTTCTCCATCTGTTAGGGGTGTTTGAATCTCACTGGTGCTTTATTTTATTTTTAAAAGTTTTCCCAGCAACCTAGGCCCAGGAATGAAAACCTGTAATGTTGCCTTGGAGACCAAAGGCAATAAAAATAATTGTTGAATTTCATTTGAATAGCGAAGACAGAAACAAAGAACAAGGTTCTGAGATTATGTGTGCGATCAAGAAAGTCAATCATGTTTATGTGATCTCTTCCCTTCAGAGTTCTAAATAGCACACTCTTTATCTGGAGCTCACTGGATTCTATCTGTTAATGCATTTTACAATGGACAATTCCTATCAGTTTTCTTCTATTCTTTGGATTTTTACCTTGTGTGATCTATGGATATTGTTGCTTTTACAAAAAAAAAAATCTGAATTTTACAATGAAACTTGTGGTTATCATTGTAATGGATTTCCATTTTACTTTGATCAATATACCCAGGGTGACAGTTTGGCCCATACAAGCATTGCATTCTTCTCAAATCTAACAAAGCAAATTGTCTGTTATTATGGTGTACTGTTGGAAGATCATGACAGTACACTCAAGGCCTCTTTATGATTAACCTAATGCTGTCATCAATAGCCTCCAGTTGGGCCTACACGTAGAAGAGATCCCCCACTCGGTGAATATTTTGCACTTGGTGGACCCATAAAGAAATCTACTTGGAAAGCTGGACTTGAGAATCCTCTATGATCAAGTTGAGGCTAAGATCATTGAATGAATACTTTGAAAAGGTCATCATAAGGGCCTTTTGTGTCTGATAACCACCTGCAGCTTCTTGTGTTGGAATAACAGCCACAGCTGTGACCCTTTTAACATTTTAATATGATTATAGAATGAAAACTAATCAGGCTGATATTTATAAATATTGCTTTTGTATGTTTTATTTTTATAATATTGGCCAAACTGAGCATCAGCATCCTTACTAAGGGCATTTTGATTGGTAGTGAGCCCACAGAATGCCTGGTCCTCCCATCTCTGTGCATGTTTACAAATGATAACGGAAGTGATCTTTGTCTTAGATTAACTTGAATCTTTGCACCAAAGAAGTACAGCACTGACTGCTCTGATAATTTGACATAACCTAGAGTGGTTTGGAAAGAGGGACCCTCAATTGAGAAAATGCCACCACAAGATTTGCTTGTAGGCAAGTCTGTAGTACACTTTATTGATTAATGATTGATATGGAAGGGACTTGATCATTGTGGGTAGTGCCATCCTTAATCAATTGATGCTAGAGTGTATGAGAAAGAAGACTGAAAAAGCCATGAATAGCAAGACAGTAAGAACAATTTCTCTATGACTTCTGTTTCAGTTTCTACCACCAGATTTTAGTTTTAGTTCCTACCCTGAATTCCCTCAGAGATGTACTGTGATGTGTAACTGTGAGACACACTGTAAACCCTTTCCTCCTCAAGTTGCTTATGGTCATAGTGTTTTATCACAGCAGCAGAAAATCCAAGACTGTGTCTATGTGTATTCCTAGATACTTGTATAATTGCAAAGGAGCTATCCTGTATCCAGGGATTATATTTGGAAGTTGTTTTCTTCTAGTGTTTGCTATCAAATATGTCACATAAAATTAAGCATTTTAAAATATTTGAATTTTCGTGTCAACAGAGCTCCATTGCTAAAAATTCTAAGGAACATTTGAGCTGTTAGTCACAGTCTTTTTGTGGTAGGGGTTGGCTTTGGTGTTGGTGACTGCTAAGTTGAATGGTGTCTGTAGAAGACTGCAGTGGCTATGGCAAGTTGTTAAACAGCAAGGGAGTTTCTTATGTCAATTGTATCTATTTTCAATGAAAGACCTGTTTGCCTTGTTAGGTCTTGTTTGATAGTACTTTACCCATGTCAGAACTTTCAAAATTAGAGTCAGATTTCTCAAATCCTGTTAATGATTTTTAAAATCCCATTTATGTAATAGTCTAAATTATGTATTGTCTTCTTAATACTGTTTTTGATGTCTTTGACATCTTATCTCAAAATGGAATATTGATCAGCCAAGAGAAGTCACTCCTAGGCCATTGACACTTAGTCATGAAGACTCAGAAATACAGGCATGTCTTGAGGTTCTGCTTCTCATCCTCTGTCTCTTGTTATTTTCATGACAGAGCTATTTCAACCAATGCCTGCCTTTCAAAGTCATCATGAAAGTGGAAACTCACTTTTCCCAATCTATAATTGTTATCATTTTCATCATCTCCCATGAAATGCAAATGTTCTTCATTGCATTTAGCATGATAGATCCTTTCTAAAGGGCTTTCAGTGTGCTTTGTCCAATTCCATCAGGATAATCACCATCTGTGACCACTATACTATTATCAAATGTGCTTTTAAAATAATGAGACCTGAAAATCAAGATTATTACCTCACCCTGTGGCTGCAGGTTAGCAAGCAAGAAATCAACCTTACTCTCATTTTCATCTCTATTGGAGCCCTTAGGTGAATATAGTTATTGAACAATGACACTTGGAAAGTTTTTTCCCGAGTAATAGACCTCAACAATGAAGTTAGAATATTTTGTAGATTTTAATGTAAACGATGTGTTTTTATCCTGGCTTTTATTTTTCTATCCACAGAACAAAAGCAAACTGGACACCATAATTCTCTAACGTTCTAGGATTTTTAGAATGAGAAATGAACTTTAAACTTAAAGTTACATTAGTCTGTGATAAGAAAGTCTCTCTATTGAAGCCAGGAATTGACTTCTTCTCTTTAGCTACGAAAAACGTTAGACATTTACTTACATTATAAAGCTGTTTCACCTACACTGAAAATCTTTTGATCGGTATAGATAACTTCATTCACTATCATATCGAGGTCTTCTGGGAAAATTGCTGGGGTTTTCTATATCAGCATTTCCTTTTTGCCTTGAACTTTCTGTCATGAGATGGCATCTTTTCTTAAGCCTCAAGAACCAGCCACTCTGAGTTTCAAGTTTTTCCGCTCAGCCTTCCCATTTTCTTTAAAATAAAAAGAGACTTGACTTAAACAATTGTTGTAACTGGTGGATCTCTTATCTAAACTGCAGAAAAGGTTCTCTATACCAGCAGTAAGGCACTTCTGCTGTCTTTGCTTTCTAGTTTTTAGTTACATCCACGACTCAGATCACTGTTTGGCACAAAAAAACCTTGTTTCTAGGTTTTTATTATGCCTTTCTCACCAAGATTAATCATTTGTAGGTTTTGACTGAAAGTCAGAGATTTGAAAGTCTTCTTTTACTTGAGTTCATAGAGGTCTAATTTCAATGTTTTCATAGCTCAGGAAATAGGGCTATCCAAGGAGAAGGAGCAAGATATGCAACAGCTATTCACTGTTGCAGTCATGGCACAAATGATTCTAATGAAATCCATCATCCCATGTGAATGTAGTTCATGGTGTCTGCAATGAATTACAATTAGATCGTATGAGATCACTAATGACAAGACGTGCCACAGATAAATACAACTTTAACAAAGGGCTTCATAGCATAAAGACTCAAGTTGAGCACAGGATAGTGTAAAATCGAGTCAACAACAGACTTTTATGAGACGAGATTGGCACAAATTTTCGATTAAAAAGCACCATACCAGACTAGTGTGCTGGCATGCATCTGTAACCTCAGCTCTTAGAATTGGAGAAAGGAGCTCTAGGATCAGTGAGAAACTGTCTCAGAAAACTAAACAAAACAAAAACAAAAACAAAAACAAAAAAACAATAGACAAAGACACTTTGACATTGATTTCTAGAGCCTACAAGCACACAGAATCACACAGAAGTGTACATAGCCACACTAACAGGTATACATAACACACATACACACACACACACACATACACACATATACACACACACACACCACAAAATCTAAGGTGAAAATAAAAATGAACTATGCCTATATTTCTGGTTTAAATTCTAAAATTACTCCAGAAATTTAGAATCCTTTATTTTGGTATGCTGGGATCCTTATTTTCTGCAATCATCCTTACTGGAACTGTACTTGAAATTCTTCTTGAAATATGAATTGTTATCTCTAAAAGCTCCATTCTTCCAAATGCTCATATAATTTATATCACACAGTCTTGAAGCTGTCAATAATGGCAGGAAGGTTGAGTGATTATTGTCTAAAGATTTTATAGTTTAGGACATGGCTTTGTCTCCAGTTCTCATTGTTAGAAACTCAGGTGAGATTAGTCTTATGACTACACAGAACTTAAGACAAACACTCCTCTTGGCTTCATTTTTTGGCAGGTCATGCTTAGAAGAAAAACACAATGTTACAGGGTTGGCCAAACATCTCTGCATATAAACAATATTAGAAAACATGAGTGAAAGTGATGCCTGGGATTGTACAATTCAATTTCAGATAACAATAACAGAATTAAGAATATAAATAAAGAACTAATTAAATCTTGTGTTGCAGTAGGAGGAGGATATTGTCAGAATAAAGGAGGAAACCATCATATGCTGACAAATTGGCACACCTAAAACATTCTGTTGAAGTAGGATTTCTAGCATAGAGTTAATGCTTGTGTTGTTCTGAATTTGCATGTTGAAGCTCAAGTACTCAGAGGAGAGGTCTTTGGAAAAGAAGCCAGGTATAGATACATCAATCAGGAGTACACAAGGACAAAGTCTGGACCAGAGCTCAACAGTGATGGGGCCCTCATGATGCCTGATTTTGGACTTCTTAGCTCCAGGTCTGTGAGAATTAAAATTTATCTTTTTTTTTTAAATAAGCTACAGATTCTTATGGAAGTTCCAGTTAAGACTAATTCCAAACTTTGGAAGTCAGATGTGAAAGAGTATGATTTTGGTGATGGAAGATCTGGAAACACTGATTCATGGGAAATTCCTAAAAGAACAGAGGAAAGGTGAGGAGACAAGAGAGCTGTACTATTGAGGGTCTTTTGGAGAAAGGCTCTGCTGGGTGCCTGATGTCCAGCAATGTGGGCTTTCTAGTTAGGTTCAAGTTGTTCTATCTGTCTTGTTCACGCTTTTTGATTATCTCACACTACCCTATATTTATTGAGGGAATCAAATTTCAGAAGTCCCAAAAATCAGTCCTGGACATCATAGACAACACTTTCTGAGTGCTTTTCCAGGTCTGATATCTGATTTCCTTACATTTCTCTGTCTCTTCTGAAAACAGTTTTCACAATACAACCCAAAGGGATAGAAAAATCCCAGTGAATATTTCAGTGAGAAAGTGGATCCTTCATAGGTGTTGCTTAAAAATTCAGAGAATAATGTACGCAAAATGTCAAAGAATAATGTTACCATTGTGTTGAAGAGTCAGGGGTCTGAAGAAAGACCTCGAAAAATCAAGCTTTCATCTGTTGGGTAGATAGTCTCCACCTGCAACTAGCAGGACAGATGGCACTAATTATGTCTGCCCATCCGTTACTTGGCAGAGGAATGGAATTGAGATCTGAAAGGGTGAACCTTTCACATGCTGGACACTCAAGGTGAGAAGCAAAATAGCAAGGGGCCAAGAGCTGATTGTCTAGTTAGACAGTAATCATGAGCTCAGGCCTTGGGCATTTGACCTTTGAGAACTGCAATTTTGAAAAGTAAAGGTGTTGCTGAAACCATGATGGTAGAAAAAGGGAGGGGGGAGCTGCACATTTAAACAGAAAAATTGCAATTAGTGAACGGAAAAATCCACACAGATATACCATACTCGAAAAGTGCCCCTTCCACTTACCAGAGACACTCATGAGCCCAAATCACCAGGACACACACAAAGAAAAGTAGAAACATTTTTTTTTACTTGGAGATGAATTACTTTGGAGTTGTCAGTTTTGGTGCCAAACCAAAACTGACACATACCATACCATATATACCATGAGCTTGCTAATGTATAACAGAAGCATGACAGAATCCATTAGGAGAAGCTTAGGTAGCCTATGGATTATGAAAATGGATATGAGCTCTGCAGTAAAAGAACACATTTTTGATTATCTGTCAGTTTTTCAGAAGATAAGCTAAAGAAACTGGAATTCACCGCGTTGTGAAAAGAAAATGTCTTATAATATTATCTTAGACATGTCTTGTACTACGTGAATTCTAGAACCAAAATATTAAAGCAGAATGAAGATAGCTACATGCATCACTTGATATAGCTGTACCAGAAGAGAGATGAGTAAGTACGGACAGGAAGGTCTCCTAAGATTATACTATTTAAATGGTAGTCTGATTATCATAATATTAGCTAATATTAACCAAACACTGTGTGCCAGAAACTGTAAAAAATGAGATAATACAATGAGTATTTTACCAATGTATTTGAAAATCTCCATTAAAAGCACCATTTTTTCCATCAATTTTAGTATATGTGAAATTAGAGGCCTGGAGAAATAAGATCGTGTTCAAGGTTTTAAAGCAAATACAGTTTACAGCTAGAATTTGAATAGCAGTGCAATGTGTGTTGCAGTTGAGGCATTTCAAGACTTGGCTGAAAGGGTACAACTCAGCAGCAATATGGGGCAGTGAGTTTCAGATGATGACGAGCCAAATTCCACGTGCCTTCGATATCTGAAGGAAAGCATTGGCTCAAAGGGCTGTCATACGATGGGAGAGGCAGAAAAATGTCGACAGAGAGCTTATGTGCAAACAGGACATGGAGGGCTTTGAATCTCTCACGAGGATTTTAGCTTTTCCTCAAAATAAAAGGAAGGCAGTTCTAGTAATCTGTCTCGTTTTTATAATGGATAGGTTGAGGGAAAAGTTGTTGGACAGGCGGGAGAGGGTGTTCTCCTGGTGATGGGGGCACACCAGAGTTGTCGTTCGTGGATGGAAGATGTTGTGGAAGGTCCGTGGTGGTGGCTATCATCCAGTGTGAACTGAAGCGTGTGAAAGGAAGCTGGATGGAACGGAAGGCCATGGCATCTTCAACCTCATCATGGTCTACTGAGGCAGTGAAAACCAGTCACCCGAGTCCGTCATTAGAGGAACTGGTGAAGTTAGCCATTTTCCACTGAGAACTAAGAAGAAACTCGGTGCCTTATTGTGCATTTTGGTAGCATGTCTGCGTAGTGAGGGCAGAGCTGCTGAGGAAACTCGGCAGTGAGGGCTGCCATGCTGACTGCTCGGCTTGAAACAATTACTGCTTTGAAAAAGTGACCTCAAGGACATGGAAGAGGACAAGTAAAGGTTTTAAGGAAAAGCAAAAGACTAGCACTGCACTTTCTAAGGGAGCTGATATCTGACTTCTCAACTTCACAGTCAAGGCCTGAATTTAATTCCGAATCACCTTCTAGTTTTACTTATAAAGGACTTTCATTAAGTCAAATTAAGTAGATTGAAGTCTGGTTGTTTATTATCTAGTACTAAACCATTCGTACAAAGAGACACCTGTACAAGCCATTTGGCTCTGGCCAACTATAATTTTTACAATTTAATTATGAATATAATTAGGATGAGTTAAGAGACAGGCTAGGCATCAGCCATAAAATTTCCACTATGCTTACCCACAAGAGCACATAAGAGCGAATGCACGCATGCTCACCCCCCCAGAGAGAGAGAGAGAGAGAGAGAGAGAGAGAGAGAGAGAGAGAGAGAGAGAGAAAACACCTGAAGCCTGTGATAATATTTGCCTTCAGTGGAATTTTTCAGAGGTATCTGTAAAGTTTATCTTTACTTAATTTAAAACTTTCTTGAAAGTCTGTTGATGGGAGGTATTTTTATCCTATATCATTTTTATGTCTTTGATTTCTTTATAGTGAATCTTTAGAACCTTCTTTTGCTTTCTCTGGTTTTAAAGCGTTTTGTTACATCATATATTCATGACTAGCTGCCACTTTAGTCAACTGCTCTCCAAGCTCTGCTTCTTTTCTCCCAAGGAATGTAATCACAAAGTTGATGATGCATTAGAAATAGCTTGACCACAGGGCAAGAAAAAGTCAAGAAAGGAAAATATTTGCAAATATACTTGAATGGTTTTTCTCCCCAATTACCTATTCAAAATACACTTTATCAGCAAAATGACATGGTGACCATCCATGGCAAAGTCATGGTTACATGTAATGGGTACTTTCGGCTATAGGATAATGTCTTAAATCATTTTTATGTGAGGATGGTGGTTTTGACGTGGTTACAGGTATATGTACGAATTGTGTTTAAGGAATTCACATGGGGTATTCCTTAAGGTATAATCTACCTTTGGTGTCTGATTGACTGAAATTTAACACTGATTAATCCTATGAGTGCCATTTCTTACAGTTCATTTTAAATAACTAGATGGTTAATGTTTACAAATACGAGGCATGAGGGTATATTGTTGAATGCTCACATGAGTGTTGCTTTTAAATTGAAGCCTGGACTGTTATGTATCATCATTTCTCTCTTATTTTATTGCTGGACTGACTAACAGGTAAGTGACACCTAAATATACATATACTTACATACATACACATTCATATACAAAAAGAAAGCAATATGCCAAATGATATAATAAGAATACTTATATGTATGCACATAAGATTTACTTAGAGAAACTGAAAATGGAGACAAAGGGATGACCCGGAACTATGCATTTTTTTGCTGTTAGTATTTACTTATTTAAACAAACTGGTAGTATTTGGTAATACAGAATGACTTCAAACTTGCCATCCTCCTGCCTCATCTTCCCACGTGTAGGGATATAAAAAGCACCTCATGCTCAGCAGCATAAGGTCTATTTAATTAAGAGGTTAGCATTGATTTCATTTTGTGCTGTAGAATACATTTGGGACATTGGTCAGAAGTGGGAAAAAGTTATTAATTTTACATGCAAATGGCAACTTTGATAAGGTGAAATCCATCAAATTTACTAGTGCAAACTCATATGGCATCATGTGAAAGAGCTGAAATGAAGATGGCCATCAAATGGAATGACCAGGTTCAGTCCAGCCCAATCTCACAAATAGTAGTAGTATACTCTATAGGCAAACACAGGGACTGACCTCTCTCATTTATTGATAATTATGTAGTTTTACTTCTATCTCAATTCTGATTGTTTAATTTGTAAAAAGGCTGATGAAGTATATGGATTAATGAGTTAACATTAGCATAAGCTACTTTTTTAAAGATGTTATGGGAGCTATCTTTACAAACTACAAGAGGGAAAACATGTTACCAGACAAAAGTGACCCTTCAACTATGCCTATCTCTTAATTTAGGGTGCCTTTGAATATGTTATCTTATATAGCCAAAGGAACTTTGCAGAAATATGACAGCTGAGCCCCATCTGATCATGAACATCCTCAGAAGTAGAAGATGGAAGCAGAGGCATGTTACAGTGGCCAAATAGGAAGGCTGCAGTGTGATGTGCTATGGATACTCCATTAGTCATTGTTAGATGGTAAGGTGGGGGAAGGTGACACTATTCCCAAAGTTGTTTCTTGAGACTGGAGAAGGCATTGATCCTGGGATCTACAGAAAGGAATACAACACTGCCAACACTTTGATTTTAGTCCAGTGGGAGCTAAGTTAGACATTTGTCTTGTTGGACATTAAGATGATGTATAGTGTAATCTTAAACTTCTCCATTTGAAAGAATAGGTTATGGCAGAAGGAAGAAACTAGTATTTGTGTAATGTAGAAGACAGGATTTAGCTTAAAAAGCAGAAAGCAGTTTCCAGATGAACACTTACAGAAGTACTAAAAACAGCCATTCCAGTGTGCACCATGATGACAGGAGCCTTTACATTCCAGGGGAAAAAGACTGTGAATAAAGTACTGACTCACAAACAGGAAATCTGGTGTTTTGATTCCTAGAATCCATGTTACGCAGAGAAACAAAAGCATGGCAGTATATCTGTAATCCTGGAGGGAGCAGGATGACAGGTGAAGACGAGGGTCCCCTGGAAGTTTGTAGGTTTACAGGGTAAAATCTGTGCCCAAGGAGAGACCCTTTACAGACAAAAGGGGAGGCATGGCACCAGAGGTTGTCCTCTGACCTCTACACATGTGTCATATACAAAAAGCATCCACATACACACAAGAAAGAAAGGGAAGAAAGGGAGGAAGGGAAGAAGGGAAAGATGGAAGGAGGGAGGGAAGAATGAATGAATAAATGAATGAGGGCAAGCATAAATTTTGCAGGTAAATATCTAGAACTAGAAATATCATCCTGAGCGAGAAAACCCAGACCCAGAAAGACATGCATGGTGTATACTCACTGATAAGTGAGTATTCCTCACAAAGTACAGGATAACCATGCCACAACGCACAGACCCAAAGAAACTAGCTAACAAGGAGCACCCAAGGGAGGAAGCACGAATCTCACTTAGAAGGGGGAATAAAATAGATACTGCAGGAGGGAACTGAGTGGGAGAGGGGGTGAGGACAGGAACGTGGATGGGGATCAGTTGTAGGAAGAGGTGTGACTGGAGAGAGAACAGAAATCAGTGGGGGCATCTCTGAGATTAAGTCCAGGAATAGGGGAGGTTCTGCGGAGTCTATACCTCAGACTTCTACCAGCCTGAGGATATGGAGACTGAAATAGCCACTTCCTGTAGCCAGGTAAGACTTACAGTGAAGGGAAGGGACATCAACCCACCCACAAAACCTTCAATTCCGTTCTTGTTCTACATTGTATGACCAGGGATGAAGATGAAACAGAGACTTAGGAAACTGCCAAACAATGACTGGCCCGACTTCAGACCAATTCTATGAGAAAGAGCCAACTGCTGACACTGTTAATGATACTCTGCTGTGCTTCCAGGCAAGAGCTTAGCATAACTGTCTTCTAGGAGCCTTCATCCAAGGACAGATGGAACCAGATGTAGAGACCCACAGCCAAACATCAGGCAGAGCTCAGGAGTCTTGTCGAAGACAAGGATTGAGTTAGTCAGAGGGGTCAAAGATACTACAAGATCTACAGAGTCAAATAACCTGGGCCCTTGGGGCCTCAAAGAGACTGAACCAACTGAAGCGTGTACAGGGCCTGGACCTACGCCCATTACACATTTGTAGTAGATGTGCACCTTGCTCTTAGCATGGGTTCCCTAACAATTAGAGTAGGGGCTGTCTCTGACTCTGTTGCCTTCAGTTGGTTCTCCTTCCCCTAACTGAACTGACTGGCCAGGGTTCAGTGGGAAAGGATGTGCTTAGTCCTGTTGTGACTTGGTGTGCCAGGTCAGGCAGGCTAACCAAGTGAGGTTTTCCTTTCTCTGAAGAGAAAGGGAGGGGGTAATGGCAGGATTTGTGAGGGTGGGACTGGGAGAAAAAAGAAGGCAGGCTGCTACCAGGATCTTATGTGAATAAATAAAGAATCAATGTGTGTGTGTGTGTGTGTGTGTGAGAGAGAGAGAGAGAGAGAGAGAGAGAGAGAGAGAGAGAGAGAGAGAGAGAGAGAGAGAGATAGAAAGAGAGAGAGAGAGAGAGAGAGAGAGAGAGAGAGAGAGAGAGAGAGAGAGAGAGAAATGGAGGGAGGGAGGGAGAGAGGGAGGGAGAGAAAGGGAGAAAAGGCAGGCCAAAGAAATGATTTAAAAATCTCAGTAATTGTTTCTAAAGAAAGATAGAAAGGGGTTCAGATCAGATGAGACGGGAGGTGGGAGGATCTCAGAGGAGTTGGAAGAAGGTAATACATTGTATGAAAATATCAATCTTCAATAAAAGAAAATTTTAAAATGTTAAAAATACAAAATAAAGAACAATGAAAACAGAAAAGTAATTACAAACTCCAAGAAAAAATTAAATTATGTACCTAAGAAAACCATTTTCTAATGGCATAGAGAGTGGCCCTTCATTTAAGCAATTTTGAAGAATAACAATGGGCATTATATTTCATTAACTGAAGAATTTTCTTTGAGAAGTGAATGAACTGTGAAAGAGAATGCCAAAGGAGACATCTTTGCACAACCACCATGAAAGGCAGTTAACAACGCTTCGAGTACTGGAGTCGTGGGGTAAACATTGCTTGCTTATTAGTTTCTTAACTGGACAAATCTCTGAACTTATAGCAGCATATAAAATTTAAAAAAGTCAATGCACAATTGCTCCTGTGAAAGACGAGAGATAAAGAAGAATGTATCGGCCTTATAAAGGGCAGTTATTAGATATTGCTTAGTGTTAGTGAAACAATAAATACGTTTTAAGCATACTATTTAAACATGGATATAATGAGAGTAATGTGGAATGAGTCAACGCTTTATAATACACAAGAATAGTATCAGTGGTTGATATATTTGTAATATTATAATGAACTAGGAAAACAACTATTAAAAGATATTTTTAAAAAGCTACTGACAAGGATAATAATTCTTCTCATGAGCAAGCCTCTAGTTGGATCTGAACATTTTTTCCTAGAATAAATGATTCTTTAGGGCTTTTAGACTTTTTTGTGTGTGCATGTGTGTTATAATATGATACAAAAACATAGAAAAGAGAATGCTAATATTGAACTTGAAATAGTGCTCACAAGAAATAAGAAAATGAAATTTTATGTGTTTAAATAAATTCTAAATGAGGATGGACCAGAAATCAGTTGTAGAAATAAGAGAATAAAGTTTTAAAAATATGGCCAGAGAAGATGGTATTTAAAATATTGATAGTTTCACTGCCAAATAATAAATATTGAAACATTGTGTACTCTTAGAAAGTTCTATTTTTATATCTAATTTAAAATTACAATATTTAAATTTCTGATCTCTCACTTAATTCTAAATTCCCTTAATATTTGAGACAGGGTCTCCCTGTGCTTCCCTTACAGGCCTGAAACTCACAATGTAGACCAGGCTGGCTTCAAATCCTTCAAATGCTGCCTTTCAATACTGGGATTAAAGACATGCGCCATCACAACCAGATGATTCCAAAATTAGTTTTAAAAAGAAGAATTAATATTCTAAAGAATGTTTTAAGAAATACAGATTTTGCATAGGCTAATGTAATAAACATATGTTGGTCGATAGCGAGTTTTCTCACAAAACTATTTGTGAAGAGTAGTTAGTACACAGGTGTTAGAGTTTGGAATTGAGTGCTAAGCTTAATTTTCAAGCTATGCAAACTCAAGACTCCTCTAATTTTTTTTTAAAATTTTGTATTGAACATCTAATACATTATTGCAAGAAAAATGTTTTCTTTAGTTCTCATAGAACCTTTATGAGTTTGAAATTATTTTCCATGTGATATTTCTACTTCATTATTAGGTCCACTGTTTGTCTGAGGATTCAGCGAAAGCATGTCAGAAAGGCCAATGAGTCCATCTCTTCTCATTTACTTTTGCAAGATTGCTACAAAAAAACAGACATCAATACAAGGAAAGGACACTCCATATTGTCTTTTCTCTTCTGGATTTGTAGTTATCAGAATTTAAAGATGGGAGTAATGATAACAGTGCATTTTCCAGGATTTAAGTCTTCTGGAAAGATCCACTACACCCTCCAGCATCTGACACATGATTACATCTCCTACCCTGGAATTCTGTGGTGACATTTGTCTAACAGGGTCACAGTTACAGGACTAATAGTGCCTTTAGCAGGAGCTATTTCCAGGAAATCAAGTCTTTGCGGAAGGTGGATTAAATTTCAGTGAGAAAATATGCTACTAATTCAATTATACTTACTTCAGGTACAGAATTTCTATCAATAGTTGGGACCCTTAAATTCTGAAGTATAAAGTCAAATTCGGGGATTTTGTCACCCAATGTATCAGACAGGGGATCACCATAGCATTTGCAAGTTCTTGTGAAAAGACAAGAACATTTAAATTGGTCCAAATGAAACTCTTTAAAAATGTAAGTGATTTCTGTTCACTCTTCCTGGAAACTGTGACTATGAATTTAAAACATTTAATGAGAAATAAAAGAACTCAAATAGTGCAAGCAAGCAGGTCAATTGTTTCCACTCGAAATATCATTCCTCTCTCCTTGCAAAGGAGTCTGGTAGGATGTAAAATTCCATTTGGTCTATTCGCTTTAGGACTTTTCCATGAAAACACGTCTCTTAGTTAGGGGCCAAATAAAAATGTTAAGCCTTCACAAACTGGATTTACTCATAGTGAAAGAGAAAATAGAAATCATGTTATGACAACATGAACTGTGGGATTGATGGGATTGGTGTTTTGTTCATACCAAGCCAAATAGCAGAAACCATTTTAAGCATTTCCACTAACACACAGTAAATAATTTGATGCAAAGAACTGATTAAAAAAAGATGAAAGAGCTGAAATCAAGAGTGAGGGAAATCAGAAATCAGTCCTTCTAGGAAGCCCTTAGCTCCTCCAGAGTGGAAGGGCAAAGACAAGAGGGTCTGAGCCACAAGATGGAAACTGGACTAGAGTGGTCCTGTCTACCAAAGCACCATGCCCAAAAGCACCGCCCCCCCCCACCCCAAGGCAGTTAAGTAGGTAGTAGCAAGGGATAAAAGATAAACTGTTAAGGGGGCTATACATTGTCTCCCTTCTTGTCATGGTTTGGATATAAAATGTCCTTTGGCATCAAGTGCTTGAATACATAGTACCCAGCTGTTAGCAGGTTTTTGGAGATTGTGGAACTTTTAGGAAGTAGTGCCTAGGTGGGAGAAGTCCCAAACTGGGAGTGGGCCTTGAAAGTTACATCTGCTTTGATTTCATTTCCAGGTTTCTCTGCTTTCTGGTTTGCGCAAGGTAAGCAGCCCTAGCTGGGCACTCTCATCACTATAAACGCAGCAATGCCTGCTACTCCATGATAGATGGTACCCTCTGTGATGTTAACTAGTCCATGATATATGATACCTTCTAACCTCTATCCTTTAAGTGAGAAATTTGCTCATAGAAATGAAAGTATTATTAACACTCTCCTCTACCGGCTATCTCTGCTACTGTCTGCCATGACTGCTAGTTGCCAAGAATACCTGTGAAGTCACTCTCCTTAGGGGCAACCCCATGATGGTGCAAAGCACAGAGGAGAGTGGGGCAAGGATCTGTGGGTAATGGGGGGGGGATGGCTCAGACACAACCAGCATACACAGCATATTCTGTGAATTTCCTGAACCACTTTACCTCCATTTGAAAAGAGTTAACTGCATGGATCTGGTGAACTTGCAATAGGAACTATTATAACTTCCCAAGTATCGCAATATGAGCAGTGACAAAATCCAAGACTTTTGCATATCAATGTCCACACAATTTTGAAAAAAAAATGTAGGCTTAATTATATTAAGGGTAGTAAAAGCACCCCCTCCGGTATGACTTCTCCCAGTACTGAATATCAAAGTAACCACTTCCTCATCCTTGAATGATATTTAAATTAGAATTATAGTCTAGAGCTTCCGAAGAGTTTAGAACACAGAAGGGTATGACTCAATGTCAGAGCAGTTACCTAGCATACTAGAGGCATTGTGATCTATACCAAGCACAGGAAAAATAAAAATAAAGTTTATGTTAAAAATACATGTACATAGTTGGTATGTCTTGGTTTGTCCAGCATGGCAACATATTCTCTACCATTTTATCCTATGGCTTCTTCCCCACATTTTGTACATCACACAGTGGCTTTCTGGTGTTTTTGAATAGTTAAGACAAGATTGTCAAGAATCATAGTCTAATTGTCCTTCTACAAGAGTACCACAAACTGCAAACCTCTATTGTATACAGTGCAATTATAGGAGCTAAGACCAAGTCAATGGCATTGAGTGCTGAGGGCCCATTTTCTACTTCATTTGACAGTGATGGTTAGCTGTGTCCTCACATGATTGGAAGACATAAGGTATCACTCTAGGTCTTTTTAAAATTTTATACTTCCTTTTTAGAAGTTCATCATTGAGTTTTATATCTATCTATCTATCTATCTATCTATCTATCTATCTATCTATCTATCTATCTATCTATCATGTCTATCATCTATCCATGTATCCTTGTATCCATGCATGTATGCATGTATATATGTATGTATGTATGGATCCATCCACGTATCTATGTAACTATGTGTTTATGTATGTATGTATGTGTGTATGTATATATATATATGTACATGTATATGTATATGCATATGTATGTATCCATCTATCCATGTATCTATGTATCTAGCTATGTATGTTTATATATATGTATGTATGTATCTATCTATCTATCTGTATGTGTCATTATGAATGTGCATGGTAAATGTAAAATCAGGTGACAACTTGGAGGATTCAGTTGTCTCCTTCCACCATATGGGTTTCAGGGATCAAATGCAAGTCTGTAGGTTTGGTAATAAGCAACTTTACCTTCTGAACTGCCTCACAGTCCCTAGGGCTTCTTTTATCAGATGTGCTTTGTCTTATGCCTCAATCACCTTCTAAAGACCCCACCTCTCAGGAGTTTCAACATGTGAATTTTAATGGGGGATATTCCATCTCTTCATTTTTCAGATTCCTTTCTCAACACAGATCACCTGGCAAGCTATTGCCAGCATGTGTACAACATCTTGAAGTTTGAAAGGGACTTTATTAAACATTCTCCTCTTCATTTGCACCGTTGCCTATTTTATAACTGTGTGCAGAAGCTCTCTCTAAGCTCTCCCTAAGAGCCTGCTGCCTGTCTCCTCTTTGCTGCTCATTTCTAATCATGCCTGTATTACTGAAACTAGGTCCAGTTCAGGTTTAAGTCTAAAATATCTTAGAAATCATCACATTTCTTGCAGGGATTCAATGGACACACACCTATATGAGCTCTATGGCCCTGCTTTCCGTGTGCTTAGCCTATGGGGATAGCTCACTAATATCTTTGGAATCATGTGAACTAAATAGGAAGCTTCATTGATGGGTAGCTTATATAAGGTTCCCCTGCTCAGCAGATACGCAAGGATATTTCCAGGTGAGAAAACTGTCACCTAAAAGTATAGAGGTCACAGTGTGACATGCATATTACTAAGTATACACAATTAAGAAAGGAATCTGCACAGAAGTCTTTACAATTTCCCAGATTGCTCTCCCAGTGTATGTGCATGTGTGCACTAAGGCAGAACAACAGACTCTGCTGAATGAGATGCATGCTTACTTACAAATTTTTTATTATTCCTTGTAAGTTGTAGGTTAGAGAACCCGAGAACTATAAATGATTACTCTCCAGAGGGATAAAAACTCTAGGCTCACCCTAACCCCCAAACAGGAATTCTCTTATGTCCTTAAACAATTGCCAGACGAGAAGACAATCTGAAACTGTGAGTAGGTTAAAGGAGAGACTAGGAGGGAAACCCTCGTCTTCATCCTATTGATTTCATTTCACAATGCTTTAAAAGAGTGTGAAGAATCTTTCCCAGTGAAAAACAAGAATGAAAGGGCATATTGGAGGGCTTTTCTCCAGCATTGGCCCCCAAGTCCCCACTGCTACTACTGGGAACCCTTCACACACAGCATCCAAGATCAGACCTCCTAAGTGGAACATTTTTCCTTGGAGATTTTTCTTGTTGGGACTTTAATTAAGCTCCTGCCAGGCTTGCAAGGTTTTTAATTTTACCTTTCTTTTTTCTTTCTTTCTCTGTCCTTCTTATATCAGCCTGCTTGCCAGGAGATGTTTCCAAGCTGTCACAATTATAGGAAATGCACCCGATGATATTAAATTTAGTGATATTCAAGTGTTCGCTTTTCCAAGTATCTACTGCAAAAGTTTTCTTACAGGAAGTGATTTTGTTCGTTTGTTCATTCATTCATTCATTCATTTGTTCATTCATGCCATTTTACTTTAGATCGTCCCTTTTATAAATGAGAAAGTAATACATCAAAAAAAGAACCTTCATGGAGTCATGTAACGCCTTCTCCTGTAATGTACCCATTTAAAGGAAACCTGTGGACACTTAACCTTATACTCTACTCAGAAGCCAACTGTAGATAGTTACTGCTGTTGGTGAGGGAACAAACGAGGGAGCCAAGAGAAGATGGAACTGATGATTTAACACATATTTAATGAAACACAATATTTAATATATTTAGGTTTCCTTGCAAGATCTCTTTGTCTGCAAACAGTGCAATTCTGAAAATATAAAGGCAGGGACTGGGAGTACACATGATGACCCTGTAAAGCAGATTGCAAGAGAAGCTATTTTCATTTGAGAAAGCTTAAATTTGGTGGCCTTAAATAGATCTCTCTCTCTCTCTCTCTCTCTCTCTCTCTCTCTCTCTCTCTCTCTCTGGTCTGAATAATTTTGGTTTTAAAGCTCAGATAATATTGCAGGGTAAGAAATAAAACAAGGCATCCGAATGACAAAAACCTAAGGATACAGATACAAGCATGGGGCACATATTCTGTTCTCTGTAGTCATGATCAGTATTGATCTCATTATTGTTAATAATTTCACCACACCCGGCTTCTTTATGGGGTATACTTACTGATCGCCTCCACAAACCGCTCAAAGAAACTGTAAGGGAAGAGCGGTTCAGACAGCTCCCGGAAAAACATCTTCAGTGCTCCGGTGACGACGTGGATGTCCTCCCACTGGCTGTCATCCAAATTCAGCTTCTCTTCTGGGAAAACACGAGGAGAAATGGAACAACTGGTTTTAATGAAACAATTACAAGACACTAATTATTATGTTAATGTTTTGCCTACTATCATCAGCAACCGTTAACAGCCTTCTGCACCTAGAGGTTTGGTGCTGTGCATGGATTTTTTTTCTTCCCGTTTTCTGTAGGAAGGGAACATTTTCAATGGAATACCATCTGTAGGAATGCAGCTAACAAAAAAACAAGGGACACAAAGAGACAGTACCATTGACACAGTATGTCAGATACGGTTATTCCCATAATGCATCAGTATGAAAATTAGCATCACAGCGCAACATGATTCAAAGCTATTTGGTTTTGAGGCCGAGGGGCTAAGAGTTGCCAGTGATGGCTGGCTCAAGGGACCGGCCTGAAGGCCTTGCTGAGCCAACAGGAGACATATGCTAAACATGGCAATAGAAAACGAGTTATTGCTTTACATGTGTTAGCCTTGCTATGTACAAGGGAATAATGGCTAACACTTTTATTTTTCTTTCTTTCTCTGTCTCTTTCTTTCTCTTGGTTTGTCTCTCTCTTTCTCTCTTTTTTCCTGAATATAAAGTCAGCAAGGAATAGAATACAGAGGAGAAAGGAAATTAATCCCTTCTTACTGCTTCAGAAATATTTTTTTTCAGTTTTCATCTCAGTGAGAAAAATGTGCCCAGCAACAATATTAGACAGACCCCTGTTGGCCTATGCAGGCTATGCAAAGCTGCCAAAATGATAACATGCCGAAGACAAACCACAAATCCTAACCAACTCTCTGGAAGTAACAAAAATATTTGCTCGGGAAGCCTGAGTGAGTTGCCACAGCGACACACTAAAGAACTTAGATCCAAAGTGAATGCTCAGTAGCCAGCGAGTGTGCTAGGGTGACCCTCACCACCCTTTGGGCTGTCAGTAGGAAAATCTGAGATCGTTCTCGTACACAAAAGGGATGACTGTTGTCTAGAAGTGGCATCTTTCCATATAATTAAGAGGAAGCAAGATACTATGGCATTTCTGCTCATCTATAGGATAAGCTACATAGAAATAATTTTTGATGCTGGACTTAAAGAAGCACAAAGTTATCAGTTACAATATAAAGTTAACTGAAAATCCAGGAATCCTTGTAAGAGCTTATAGGTATTTGGCTAACTGGGATTTTTCTCTATTTTGATGCTGTCTGAGCTCACAGTCACATGACCCACAGTGTGGGGTCTATGAATACTAGGAGCATTTTGCACCAAAGTGGGGGTAGGGGGAGAAGTAAGAAAAGCTGAGAACTGTCACCGTAGGGATTCTCTGCAGAAGCTGTTTTGCTAATAGTGTTCAGATCCTTTTAAAAATATCAGCCCACATCACTATCAGATCTGTTTTTTTTCCTAACAGACTATTATTTTCAGTGTTTGTAAGTTAAGTTCCTGCTCAGTAGTATGTTTGTAAAAGGGGGGATGAGGTGGACCTGTTTATGTCATAGGGCTCTTTCCATCTTCCTTTCAATCATCATCTGAACCTCAATCATAACACACTAATACGACTCCCAACAAAATCATCAGCGGAGACCTTCTCCCTGCCCCGCAATCATTTTGATTGATTGTATTTCAACAATTAGTCTTTTCTTTGGCTGCGCACTATTGAAATAGGCCGACAGCATCTTAGCAGGCCAGCTTTAAACAGTCAACTGTTAACAATAGCATCAAAAAGGGAGACCTGATGGGGTTTACTGTCACTTTAAAGAACGAGGTTTTCACGTTGTTGAAATCTGTCAGATAGTTTGAAATGTCCCTCTCCCTATGGCGCCACACCCCCTGCGTGCCCTTATAATAAAATTGGTTTTACTCCTGATTAAATCATTTTCTCCCTACCCACTACCATACTTCTCATAATGGGCCTGTGTGCTCTACGGCTGGTGTTCTTCCCATGGTACCAATTCTTACTTTATCTTTTAAGCACTTTGCTGCTAAGATCTCATGCAGAGTGCTTATGTTTTGTTAAGAGCTTCACTCTTAGAGAAATAGTTTAACACATGTTCTAAAAATGTTGTACAACTTATTGCTTAAAACACATTTAGAAAATGTATCAGTACTGTAGCTTTGGCATTGAACTTTAAGTGGAAACCTAAACATATACACACGCATGCAGGCAAACACAAGCACACAACGCCAAAACTTTATTAGAAAAGCAAAT
The DNA here is from genome assembly GCA_036184795.1 of Tokudaia tokunoshimensis. Lineage (NCBI taxonomy): Eukaryota > Metazoa > Chordata > Mammalia > Rodentia > Muridae > Tokudaia > Tokudaia tokunoshimensis. Next base: position 18,163,413 of record BTHU01000004.1, on the reverse strand, counting down.
GGCAGGGTGGTGAGCCGATTAGAGAGTGCTGAAGAGAACAGTTCAGAGAGTCAAAAGGAACGTTTTCATATTGACAAAAAGCCAACAAGAGTAACAACTACTACTCAATCAGAGGAAAATGGCATTAATGCCACTTCGGGATAGTAATTTTAGTGACTGTGAAAAGGGAGTACAGAGATGGAAACACGTTGCTTCATTATGTCTGTCTAAAAGCTGTACCATTGCTAATTTGTGTCAACGACACAAAAATTCTTAGATATCGGTTGTAGTCATCATTTAAAGAAAAAGTGGTTATACATTGTAACCTTCAACAAGTAGCTCAAATAAAGAATATGGCAAGAGTTGACAGTAGTCATCTGAAATACCCGAGCTAATCTTTATATTCAGCATTTCATAATCAACAGGTCCCTTGTAATCTGGAGGATCTCATGGTGGGGCTATCAAGGCTGTGCTGCTCCATTTAAACATACAATTATGCCCAAATAATATGCCCCAAATCATAAAGTCACAAAATCAGCCTGTTCTCAAGGAAAAAAAAAACCTGATCATAACCCTACCGTTTCTTGGTGTTGACAGATATCATTCAAATACATTTGAAGTATTTGTAGGAGTTTTCTAACTGGACTTTTCCCTTTTCCAAGAATCCAAAGTTTCTCAAGAGTGGCATACCATGGCATTTGAGGAAAGAGAATTTTTCTTATAGGGCTATCCTTTGCACTCTGGGATGCATAGGTGGTATATCTGTCTGTTACAAATACCAAAAGAAACCAGTTATATATCCTAGGGCTGACAATAAAACACGTTTTCAAACATTTCCAAATAACTTCTGGGACTGCAAACTCTTTCTTGCTGATGGGGCTCTAATGGAGACTGGAGGCTCTAAGAGTCAATAAACACCCTCCTACAAACAATGCTTATGAAATTTAATTCATATGGACAAGGATCCAGAAAGGTGTGTGTGTGTGTGTGTGTGTGTGTGTGTGTGTGTGTGTGTGTTGACACTATGATTTCCCTAATATAAACTTAAGAGGTGGTACTTTGTTCTTTATCAAATTTATTATTGTCATTATTATTATTATTATTATTATTATTATTATTATTATTATTATTATTTGTGTGTGTGTGTGTGTGTGTGTGTGTGTGTGTGTGTGAACACATACTATGACATGTGTTTGGAAGTCATAGGACCACTTGTGGGAATTGGTTCTTTCCCTCTACTGTATGTCTGGGCAATCAAACTCAGGTCATCAGGATTATAGGGTAAACACACACTGAAGCATCTTGTCAGCTTTATAATTCTTAACTACTTATAAGATCAAAACCTTTTATAGAAAAAAATTCATATAACTATATTCAAGGTATTTGCTACAAAAATGGTAACTGAAAATTATGTAGCATGTAACTATAGGATACTATGCAATGTATTTTTGCAATTATATCTAATTTAAATCTCCAGTAACACAAAGAAGTAGTTGTTGTTGTTGGTATTATATCCATTTTATAGAGAGGATAAAAGGGGTGGTAGAAGCTTAAGGAATTTTTCTATGAGTGACAGGTAGTTAAACTGAGGTAAGGACCCAATACATTCCCACTACATTTAAATCACTATACTTGTATATAATTTTGTCTGGCAGAAGAAAAAAGTAAAACAAATAGTGTGAAGTGCTAATAGATGGTCATTACTTCAAAAATGGGCATTTACAGCTGGGCAGTGGTGGTGCATGCCTTTAATCTCAGCACTTTGGAGGCAGAGGCAGGTGGATTTCTGAGTTCGAGGCCAGCCTGGTCTACAGAGTGAGTTCCAGGACAGCCAGGGCTACACAGAGAAACCCTGTCTTGAAAAAACAAACAAACAAACAAAAGAATGGGGATGTACATTTTATCCCTAAGTGTCTTAATTGAGACCATACATTTATCTATAAACTCACTTCAATATTTAGTAATTCCCCATTTATTGAGCAGCTAATTCTTATATGAGGAGATATAAAACAAAAAGAAACTGCACTGGGAACCAGGGAGAGAAGGAAGAGATTATTTTAAGATGAGGCATCAAAGAAAGATGATAGAGTAGGAAAAATTATATGTAACACCTTTTATTAGGCCTGATTCACCACTGATGCATTTTATATCTGTTCATTTATTTGTAAGGTGAAGATGGTTTGAGGGACAGATGCTGCTATCAGTGAAAAAAATGTGTACAACATTTGGAAGTTATAAAGAAGCAAACATCCAATTTATAGTTATGAAGGGAAAGGTAAACATAGACTCAAAAGACCAAATACACAATGGATGAAGGTACTGGAAACAGAGTAAACATTGTGAAACATACTAACTGGTATAGATAAATTAGTTCAGTGTTGTATGCCTCACCAGACAGCGTCAACAATAACTTTAGCCACTGGAAAAAAGTCGGGTTGATTCAAGGTATCTCATAATCCTTATACTCAAAAATCTGTCCTGGACTCTCTTGGGTCTCTAATTAAGCTATATTAAATACAGATAGGTCAATGGCTTCAAAGCATGCAAGTGTAATTAAGGTAGATTAACCCAAAATCTATGAGACTTTCGTTATGTACACACACACACACACACACACACGTATATCTACACATATATGTAGATATTATAAGTGTAATTAACATAGGTTAAACCAAAAAACTATGAGACTTTCTTTTTATACACACATACACACATACACACACACACACACACACACACACACACACACACACACACACACACAAAATGTTTTTCCAAACAAGGCTATCTTATCTTGAAATACCTTTTTGTGGAGAGCCTTAGTATATTTATTTTTATAAAAAAAGTATCTGTGCATGAAAAAATGTGTTTGAAAGAGAAAAATCAACCATCATTTGTAAGATAACTAAGGAAAAGTTTTCTTACAAAGAAGACTTTGATGACTACAGAAGGGCAATGGTAGCTTTCAAAGAAGCAGGAACATTTAAGTACCACTGAGAGTTTAATCCCTAGCTTCTTGCTTTACACACACACACACACACACACACACACACACACACACACACACACACACACACACATTTCTATAAATAAATGGGAGAAGTTGCTTTTTTTAGGTCTGAGTGTAGCTAAATTGTTTTTACCTAACGTTAGTTAAAATGTGGCTGTGGATAACTAGAATTATCCAAAATAGTATTGATGCATGTGGAAAGGAACAACTTTTAGATATTTAAAAATCAAATGCTCTTTTTTTTTTACCCTTTACTTTTTAATGTTTTCCATGACATTTTCAAAAGCTCATTCCAACTTTCACTTTACTACCACAATAGAAAAGGGGAAAAAGACAACCCTGGTTAGGGACAGAACAGCTCTGATTTCATTAGTGCAATGACAAGAACAGATCACACTGTGAACTTGTCATCAAGGAAGCGGCATCTGCTCCCAGGGCCGAGGACCATGGCACAGCCTCATCCTTCTTGGAAAGGCCTGCTGAGTGCATGGATGTCACATCGTAGATGGCAGAGATGCCAGAGAGGATGAATCTTTATATAATCTTTGGCTATGAAATAAAATTAAAAGGTTAGATATTAGAGTGGATAAAATGGCACCATTTGTCTATAAATATATATTTCTATTTAGGCCATCGTGTCTATAGGACAGGATCAAAACGAAGTCAGTTGAGTCACTGATGTGGCTGAACCTGTCTTGTTATCTCCGTGGAGTGACAGTTCAATCTAAACTATGATGGCTTAGGCAAGGGTCAAAGTTCTCATACCCGTGATAACAAATGCTATGCCGAAGTATTGCCTTCCTATGCGGTCCTAGTAAAAGCTCCTTGTACCACACGCACTGGTTATAGCATGAGGCTTCACTGAGGGCATTATCTTAGAAATCTAGACCAGTTGGCCAGTTAATTTTCTTGTTCACTTAATTTTTATTAAGCAAACAGGGACTGAGCACAGACTGGATACCAGTCGCTGTGTTATGTGATTTAGAAAGCTACAGCTGGCAGACTTCCTTATGTTCCTCAAAGGAGAAGGCTGTACCAGGTGCTCAAAAACATTGCTACAGTGAATACTGACCAAGTTCTAACAGTTCACATCTTATGTCTATCCCCTGCATCACACTCTTCTGACCTTGACAATCAGTAGGAGAAACCCAATCTATAAATATACGTTCACCAAATATACATGATGCTAACTACTCTCTGACTCTCCAAACGTATACATTTTTGTATTTAAGGCTTCATGCTTGTATTCCATACTATGACAATTTGGAGATAAGTCTCTTAAAAAGGTAATTGAAAATATAAGGTCGCATGGACTCCAAACTGTATGACAATCCAATAGGAATAGTGTTCTTACAATAAGAGACTAAATCACACAGAGGGGAAGACCGGGAGGCACTTTCTATGGATGCAAGAGATGCCAGAGCAGATGGATACATACATACATATATATCAAACACCAAGGATAGATGCTTTAGATGGCAACAACCCGGTACTATTCAGAGCTCATATTTCCATTGTTTTGAGGTAAATTACTAAGGTTTAAGCCACCTAGTCCATGGAAAATTTGAGGCCAAAGCTAAGTATTATAACAACTGAAGGTTTTGCATGGTAAAAGACAATGTCATGTTCCTAGATTACATTCTCAAACAAGGGCTATTTTGCATTTGTGATATCTAGGATAATGTCACTTAGATCATCCCAGATGGATGACCATTTATATTTTAAGAAATAATTTGAATCCATAATTCTAAATTGTTTGCCTATTCTGGCTCAGCCTAACAGCAAATATGGAGGATACACCTTGTGGTAGCAAAGAATAAAGTACAATCGTCATTTTCTTACTCAGCCACTTTCCCACGATTTAGTAGAGCAGGAGTACACTGCTGTCCCTAAAGGCTGACTGTTAAGTAGTAAAGAACATTTAAAATTTTGTGGAAAAATCTACCCAGTCAATCCAATTGTCCATGGCCATGGTGCCTATCAAAAAAGAATAAAATAGTTTCAGATATGAACTTTTGTTCTTCTAATCCTCCAAGAATTATCATTCCAAATTGCTAGACATCTTACTTTGGAAAGCTGTTGCACACAGAATAGGTGCTTCTGCAAACCAGTGTGCTGAAGCCAATTCCATACAGCCTTTCTGAAGTAAGAAAGAAGAAGGAAGGAAGGAGATAATAGGTGCTTCCTAAGATGCTAAACCTTCAAAAACCAAATGAGAAAGTTCTGCAGTTTCCAGTGGGACATTCTTACAGGCCATATTAATTTGTTTCTACATACTTTATAATGCATCGATACCTTTGAAAGTCATCTGATATGCCCAAGCCATGCACACAATGTCACAGTATAAGAAGAAATGTTTTAGATCATCTCTCTGAAGGAGGCAGAGATGTCTTCTACCACAACACATGTTGGAAGCAAGCTGATAATATGAACATTTTTTTCTTTCTCTTCGGGTTTCATTTGGATGCGGTAGTAATGCAGCAGATAGGTATAGGTACAGACACAGCTAAGGATGCAAGCACCACAGATGGGAAACACAACAAGTGTGCCACAAAACTTTGTGCATTTTCGGTTTCCAGTGGCATAGCAAAAAACACCCTCCCATCACCATCACTCCATGCAAAATGCCACCATATAAAATGTGGTGATTGATAGCATGCTTCTTTCCAGGCATCTAGATAGACTTCTCTGGGCTTCTGGGAGGTACTTACTGGTCCTATGCAGATTCTGACAGAACCACCAAAAAATATACTGGTTTTTCTTTAAGCTAAGTCATAAAAACTGATGTAATTTTTTGGAACTAGTGTGTGCTTCTTGAATGCCTTTCTTATTTAGGGCTTTCAACTCTGCCCTTATTTCCATTCAGTCAAAGGCCTTTTGTACTCTACAGACATTATACACAATGCTTCATTTTATGTGACTGTCTTCTCCAAATAGATCCCAAATTTGCTTGAATTCCATGGATGATTTCACATATTACAGCCTCCAAAGGGTAGAGAACCAGTAGAGTAAAATTTAACAGTCATTTGAAAAAGCTTGCTTCATGTTGGCTTTAAATGACACCATTGCTCATTTGTTCTGTCCAGTTCATGTTACATTATTTATTATCAGCCTAAGGGGTCAGTTCCTATAAATGACTATGCACAGATAATCTTTCTGTTGTGTGTGCACAGAGGGATGTTACTTAACATTGAGCTTTTGTCTTTTGTCATATGAGAACTCCTAAGTTTATATGAGTTAAGTAAGGCTCCATATGTAATGGACCAGTATAGACCTATCATTCATTATTGAACAGTTTACTTGTTTGTGTATTATTCACTTTGCCAGTGGCAAAAGTTTCCAGACTCTAATAAAATTTCTAGTTTTCTTTGTTCTCCTTGTTATATTGTTAGACTTTGTTTGGTGAGAAATGGGAACATTGAATAGAATAGGAACTTGCTTTAGAAGTTAACTTGTTAATTTAAAAGTTAGTCCGGAAATATTCCTTCAATAAAATAGAAGAGGTAAACAAAATTGGTAGATTTAGATATTGCCACATTCACTTATTCAAAACATTTATCTCCAGATAAGATGTACGACAGTTATTAAGTAAAGAAAAAATTATTCTTTTTTTTTTACTTTTTTATTAGATATATTCTTCATTTATATTTCAAATGTTGTCCCCTTTCCTGGTTCTCCCCCCCAAAATTCTCATAAGCCATCTCCCCTCCCTCTGTTCCCCAATCAACCCCCTCCCGCTTCCCTGTCTCATCATTCCCCAACACTGCAGCATTGAGCCTTTCCAGGGCCAAGGGCCTCTCCTCCCTTTGATATCCAATAAGGCCATCCTCTGCTGCCTATGTGTCTGGAGCCCTGGGTAACTCCATATGCACTCTCTGGTTGATGGTTTTGTCCCAGGGACCTCTGGGAGTACTGGGTGGCTCATATTGTTGTTCCTCCTATGGCACTGCAAACCCCTTCAGCTCCTTAGATCCTCTCTCTAGCTCCCCCATTGGGTACCCTGTGCTCAGTTTAGTGGCTGGCTGAGAGTGTCCCCCTCTGTATTTGTCAAAAATAATACTGATAAGTTCATTTCTTAAGAGTAGTTAAGTGAATTTTCTACTTCATATTACAAGGATGGTAAGAACTCTACAGATACAAAAATATTTGTGAGACTCACAACATTCATGACAACTTGTATATGGTTCCTGCTTCACTGTTTTTAGAAACCACAAAATAATACTAACATAATAATGCATGAATAAAATAGAATAGAATAGAATACAATAGAATAGTGAAATAGGTTCTTTAATGGATGAGAATTCTCTCAAGAAGTAATTGTTTTGTTTATAATAGATAAGAAGTTTGGGTGGTTTTCTACCTTTAGTTTGCTTCCTAAATTTGAGAACTGTTGATAACTTCCACTTTCAAGGATATGAGCACAAAATTGCTCAGTTGCTCTTTTGTAACTTAAAAAAAATGATAACTCATTCACATGATTCACAAGGTTATTTTCAAAAGATTAGCACAAATGAACTAAAAATATAGTTAAGATTATCAAAGCACTTGATAATGTGGTATCAGAAAATACATAATTTATAAAAAGAAATTGTGCAATATTATCATTTAAGCCCTTTATTATTTTGTTTTGAAATATGTCGTGTGTTGAAACAGTGTTGATTGATGATATATTTAAGAGTGCACACCAGCACCCTGGCTTCTCTTCTCCTAGCTATCTAGCTTACACTACCAGAGAAACTCTCTGAGATTCTTTCAAAGACAGTTCCTGCACTCAGGCAGTACTACCTTCTGTCAATATTGTAAAAGAAAAAAAATGTACATTTTTCTGTACTTTTATTTTTTTCTACTAGGTGTATCTTAGAGATCATTTAAAACTAACAGTAGCTCTCTCTCTCTCTCTGTCTCTATCTGTCTGTCTGTCTGTCTGTCTCTCTGTGTGTGTTTATCTACATATTCATCTTTGTAGAAATATAATGACCCATTAGCTAGTCACACATTTCATCATTATTGTATAAATAAACTGTACTTATGTAATTTATATATGTGCCAATATATACCCATGTAGGCAGAGCAAATACCTAAATGATAAGTTCCTGTTCAAGTTTCTATGTGTGTTTAAACTTTAACAAGTATTTCCTAATTGCTATTGTATTTGTTGAACTAATTTGTATAATGCCGCAATGCTTGAGACTCTGTGGATCATTGGAATGTGTATAATTGCTGCCTATCATTCCTCTCTGATGTCCATAATAAGGTGTATATGTGAATAGATAGTTGAAAATATACAATAACAAGCAAATATAGCAATATATAAATGGCGATGCTGAGTAATAAAGCACATAAACCTTCTTAAACATCAGAGATACCCATAAGAGTATCCTTTTAAAAATTTTCTGTATAAATTTTATTATTAAGAAACTTGAAAAGGAAAAAATAGACCCTAAAATTAAATAGATTAGTTCATTGATACATGTAGATTTGGGCCTACGATTAATCATTTGAGACAGAAGCTGTGGAGCATCACATGAGATTTTTACAGTTTCACTATCAAATAATGTATTTATCTACCACCCAAAACTAAAACCCGTGACAGAATTAGAACAGGAAAAACACTATAATACTATATATATTTTTTTGTTTGTTTTTTCGAGACAGGGTTTCTCTGTGTGGCCCCCGCTGTCCTGGAACTCACTCTGTAGACCAGGCTGGCCTCGAACTCAGAAATCCACCTGCCTCTGCCTCCCAAGTGCTGGGATTAAAGGCGTGCGCCACCACCGCCCGGCTACTATATACTTTTTTGTAATTTATGTTAATTACCTGTATGTATATGTATATATGTATGTGTGTATATATGAAATTTTCACAGTTTCATTATTCTGTCTTCTCTTGTCTGATAACTAGGTTGATTCTAAGTCTTCGCTATAGTGTGAAAAACTGCAATTGACATGAGTCTACATAGCTCAATGGTATAGTGTGGAGCCTTCTAGGTATATTCCTAGGAACAAAATAACTGGGTCCTTTGTTAGTTCTTTTAAATTTTTTTTGAGAAGTCTCCTAACTGATTTCCACAATGGCCATTTAGTTTACACTCCCCACAACAGTAATGGTCCTAGTCTATCCACAAGTTCTCAAACAATTCTTGTCAGATTTGTTGATGATAGGCTTTCTCACTGGCATAAGGTGGATTTAACATCTAATTAACATAATCCAGCAGCTTGCACACAATTAATGGTCATTTAATATAGAATAGCAATAGTTACAAAAATTCCTTAGCAGGAATTTGAGAAATAAGAAACAAGAAAGAAGGAGAGAGAGAGAGAGGGAGAGAGAGAGAGAGAGAGAGAGAGAGAGAGAGAGAGAGAGAGAGAGAGAGAGAGAGAGAGAGAGAGAGAACAAAACAGAGTTAGTTAGTATGCTGGAAATGAACAAAACATTATTTACCATTGTAGCTCAAAACATGATTCATTAAGCAATTTAGAAACACCTAGTAAGTGTCAGGTGTCCTACTAAATGCAAGAAATACGTGTAAGAGAAAATGGAGACTGAAAATCACAAAGTATTCCATAATCTCTTGAAGTAACTAAAATTTTCTGATTTCTGTTAGTGTTTCTATTAAAACTTTATAGTGCTGTTTCTTTGAAAAGCTTACCCCCTTTTAGTTTTATATTTGCTTCATTAGTACAAATCTATACTCCGTTAGTTGCTTAGTAAATATCTTTTAAATAAAAACCATGATGATGGTAATAACAACTGAGTAAACTCTTAAGTAAAAGGGTCATCCCTTGTGTTTGTCTTTTTTTTCTCTTTGTGGAAAAACATCAATTGCAATGGTCCTCAAGACATCACTTGGCACTAAGATGTCTTTGCAAGCAACACAGACAGTGTTGGCACATATAAACATGTCTTGTTCAAACAGAAGAGCATACTCAACCTAACCTCACCACCACACACTCTAACGCTGGAGAGCAGAGGAAGTCAGTGAAGAAAGCTAATTTCAACATGCACTCTGATGGTAGAGAATGCCTGAAGTCAGTGGAGGAAGCTAACTTCACCATGCACACTCTGATGTAGAAGAACACAGGAAGTCATGCATATGGATGTTAGAGAGCACAGGAGGTCATGGAGGAGACTTTATGTCAAATGCAGGATGGCACAGGCTTCTGTAACTATGAGGAGTTCTAGCTTTTTTTTTTCTCTTTCAGCCTAAACAAATCTGTGCCTGACTTCTTGTCTCTTGTGCTTGTAGCTATGAAGCCATTCGTGGTATACTCTAAGGAAATAGGTTCCTTTCTAACTTAGATTTATTTCAGTTTTTATCGCAACAGTTTTAATCATAGCATGATAATTCCACCGTTTGCCACAAGTATAACTACTCATATGAATCAAAGGATCTTATCTATGTCTCTCCCTTTAAAACTTTCCTACTTCTGAAATTCATTCTAATTAATTTTTCTATCTCTAGAGTTAAATGAATTCTTTTTATTAGTTTGGGATATGTCTTTTTGCCATCATTCCCCAACCTTAATTTAACCTCCTTTGATAATAATACTATTTCAGAGAAAACAGATGTGTATACTCATAGACCACGATGCATCATTCTTTGTATCATGTTGACTTTTCATAGCATTTAACAAATACTGAAGACACAAGCAGGTCATTCATCCACATATTCATTCTTCTGTCAAAAACTTGAGTTCAAACAGCTAGAAGATGATGGGCAAGCTTCATCTGGGTGATGTTCAGAGGAGATTTTGCACATGAAGTTTTACATTATAATTGTTTCAAAGAAGAAAATTAGGTGGATGAAGGGGGAACATGGGCTGGGAGAGAGGACAAGAGATAAATGAAGATGGACCCAAATAGAATTAGTGATATCTCATAGACAGACAATGACACATTGAGTAAGCCATGAGTTGTTGGGGAAAACAAAAAGATAGGTTCCCCATATCAAGGTACTGAGGATTGAAAAGGAGAAAGGGAGATGTGGTTGTAGGGTAAGAAGGCCCTGAAAACTAAAAACGTACACACAAGTAAAATTGTACAGATTGAGCAATATGTGTATATATACACAGTATATACATACATATATATACATATAAAATGCTCAAATATATAACAATATATTGCTATATATGCTCTATATAACATAATATATAATATAATGTCATATATTACATAACAACTACATATATTATATATTATATTACATATTATATAATGTTATATAATTGTTATACATAACAATTATATATGCACATATATGAATATAATAATGAGAAATAAAAAATGAAGCTGAATTTAGAAGAGAAAAGGGGAGAGTAGATGGGAGGGTTTGGAAGGAGGAAGGAGAAGGGGAAAATGATGTAACTATATTATATTCTTAAAAGAAATTCAAAAGACCTGAAAGAGTCTGGTTGGGCCTATCAAAGGAGGCAGGTTTTAACAGGACATTTAGTGGCAGTGTGGGGTGGGACAGTGACTACATGACTGAAGAGACATAACAAGCAAATAGCTAGGGTGAGAGACTGCTGTGTATAGTAACTGGAAAAGTAACGCTTTAAGTCATAAGAGTGGAACACCCAGGTGTCTTCCTGAAACTGTTAAATATGAGAGGAAAGGTCTGGAAAACTAATGGCCAACATGTACAAAGGACTAAAATTCAGAAACTGTTACTGGATTTAATGTAAGTTCAAGGAAGGAAAAATATTTCATCTTCCAGAAGTTTATAAAGACCTGCTGGTAGTTTGAAAATGAGAACCCATTTGGATTATCTGACCAATGATAAGACTTCAATGGTGTTTTAGTATCATGAGCTACTTTACTGTCTCGACAAAAGGGAATTACAATTAATTGGATTATGTTGGTCTCCACATGCTGATTGCATGAGCAAAAGTATAAAAGTGGAACTCTTGCTAACAGGTCATATCTACCATCAACCATGGGATTTGCTCTTTTACTTACCAATAAGATTAATTTCTTCCTTACAATCTTCCAATTTGAAGTCATTTTAATTATAGAGTTTAGAAAATTCAAAGGGAAAAGCAAACCTACTTTCAATGTGTTATTAATGATTGACCTCATCTTTATTTCATTTTTATGATGAAGGGGAAATAAATTGATGGTTTGTTTATTGTTGTGAAGATTTTTGCTTACTTAAGATCCTTTTGCAATCTTTTCTCAATCTCAATTTAATTAAAACCATTTCTTACTGGATTTGCATAAAGTGCTGAACCCAGAGGTGCTTCTTTGTATAAAGAGGTGAACAGTCACCAAAATGCTATTTCTTTTTCCAATGAACTTATTATATAGAGGAGGAGTTAGAGCCACAAACTGTAAACATCATTATGCCTGAGTGGATCCAGTAAAGATGTGAACTGTTCTTCCTCAAGAGTTTTGACCCCTGGCAGGCCGATTATGTTCCATGCACATGAACTTATAGGCAGCACAGATTTGAATTTGGGTTATTAAAAAAAGGAAAGAAAGAAAGAAGTTGAGAGGGATGGTGGAGGACCTGGGAAGAGTTAGGAGAATACGTGATCCAAACACATTTTATGCAGGGATGAAATTCTCAAAGAATTAATAGAAATATATTGATAAAACAGAGGAATGGATTAGGTTGTCATAATCCATTAAACCCTTTTTAAAGAATTACATAAAAACTTTAAAGTATTGGTACTTTCAATAAACCAAAACTTTATATGCTTTACCGTTAACAACTAAAAAGACGTGAACATCTCAAAAAGAATAATAATTAGATACTTCCAAGCATTATTCCAAGTGTCTCTTTATGTTATTAATGTTATACTTATATTAATATATGTTTTATGTATTAAAGGGAAACATGGGTCCAATGATTAAATGACTTGACCAATTTCATTCAGGCATTCAATGGTAAAACTTCCAGGCAGCCTGGCTCCTTTTGTGTTATTGCTTTAACATATGTCCTTCAAAAATCATATTTAAGTTAAATTGTAATTCTAATATACCCTTAAAAGGATGAATTCTTTGAGATACAAGAAAGCCATGAGGGCTCCACACTTTCGATTGGATTATTGCCTGTCTTAGTTAGGGTCACTATTGCTATGATGAAACATCATGATCAAAAACCAAGCTGGAGAGCAAAGAATTTATTTATGTATTTATTTATTATATATTTATGTGTTTATTTATGTATATATATATTATTTACTGACTTGATTGCTTACTTATTTACACTTCTGCATTATTGCTTTTTTTTTTTTTTAACTATCAGGGCAGGGACTCAAGCAGAATAGGAATCTGAAGGCTGTAGGTGATGCAGAAGCCACAGAGGGCTTCTATTTACTGGCTTAGTCCTCCTTAGACTGTGCGTCCTGTGCAGGAGTAGTACTACCCACAATGGCTGAATCCTTCTCCAAATAATCATTAATTAGGAAAATTCCCTACAGGCTGGCCTATCTCAGTTGAGGTTCCCTCCTCTCAGATGACTCTAGCTTGTGTCTAGGTGACATAAAACTAGTCAGCACAATGACATTGTAAAAGAGCACCCTGTTTCCCATTTTGTTTTCAACTTGTCCTTTTGGATTCCATGTGATTATGTAAAATGACCCAGCCAAGGTGGTGGTGCCTTGCTGTTTGACTTCCAACTTTTAGTCCTGAGCCAATATATTTCTGCTTATTTGAATCTTTCTAATCTATGGTATCCTGTTATAGAAGTACAACACAGATAAAGACATTTAGACCCTTTACTAGTTTTACCACCAGCAAGCATATTCTTCCTGCTACTGACAGATGAAATGCCCTTTGTTCAAAGACTCTCATGATGTATATGTCTTTGATGGACTGAGATGGGTTAAGAAGCATATATTAAACCTGAGTTATTAAGATGTGGTCTGGCCTCAGTATAGATGTATCATATAAGATATTATTTAAAATGAAAATTTTAAAGTTTTTCACCACTTTTACTGAATCTGGAATCTCCGTGGTATAATGGTGGGCTCTGGTGTAACAGTCCTCTGGGCAATTTGGATGCATATCATAGTCAGAGAACTACTGTTGGCAGGTTGTAAAATATCATGAGAACTTAGCTTGTTGGAGGTCAGTGAAAACCTCAAATACAACCAGTGGCTATATATTCCCTTCAGGAAAAATGGGGGAGGAGCTCAAAACTTTAGAGAAGCAGTACTAATCAGTCTGTATATTATGGAGATAAGTTTATTTGAAATATAAGAACATAGTGGGGAACAGAGGTCTGAGTCTTTGTGATTCCAATCTGGTCTGGCAAAGGGCAGAAGCTGTCAGGTCAAACCACGTTGTCTGTAGCCAGAAGAGTGCTACTATGCTGACACAGCCATACAGGATATGTGGGAAAGATCATCCTAGCATTTAGTTGTGTTTGCTTTGGGTCTTTGATCCTAGGGATAATGAGTTTAGTTCGGAGACCACAGTAAAACTTTTATGTGATGGTGGCAAGCAGACTTAGGACAACTTGAGTATGAAGCCCAAGGACTACAACCTGGATAGAAGAATTTGAGGATAATCATGGAAGTGAAAGCTGCACTGGAACAACAGAGCAGTAATGATGTCAAGGCTGCTAACAACCTGAGACCGTGAGCATCTGTCTTGGACCATTGATGGTGCTTGGCACATTTTATTTGAGAGTCCTTAGAAACTGAGCAAGATTTTTTTTTTATTTGAAGAGTTTAAAAGTACAGAGACAATATCTTCTTCATGATCTCCAAAGAAGTGTAAGAGCTAGTTTTTAACAATAATCTGTCTCATTTCTAAAGTAGTTTGTAAAACTACCCAAGCCATATTAGGAAAAGAGTCATGGAAATACCGAAAGAAAGAAAGAAAGAAAGAAAGAAAGAAAGAAAGAAAGAAAGAAAAAGAAAGAAAGAAAGAAAGAAAGAAAGAGAAGATATCACTCCCATTTATGTTCTGTTAATTAGAACATAATTATTCTATTTTAGGTTTATTTTTTAGTTTTTAAAATTAGCTTACAATGTGGCTGCCCAAACATGGACAGGGCAACGTCTGCACCAATGGACATGCCACAGGAAAAGCCCACAAGGCTTCCAATTTGTCAAGTGCTGTAGGCAACAGAGGAAAGCTGGGAGCAGGAGTGGTGGTCTTCCCCTGAGAAGAGCACAGCACTGGTTGTCTAGTGTTAAATCATACATGCAAGTAACATTATAGAGACCGAACTGGTTATATTTAGAAATATCGGTTTATGTACATATATGCATGCAATCATACGCTTTCCTGCAAATTCACGACCTCTTTCATTTATATGAGAAGGTTTGGAGGGTGGAAAGACAAGGAAGAAATCTTGAAATTATATTAAAAATCTCAAAACTTTAAAAATGTAAAAAAATGTAAACATATATAAATACCAAAGTAAATGAATAATATAAATAAAATAAGAAATTGCTTACAAAGTAATATATTTCCAAATGAGATCTCATACTTATTTCATTTTGGTTGATTCTCTCTTCCCAAAATTACTCTTTAACTAAAGCTTATAAACAAACTTCAAGAGAGTAAAACATAAAAGAAACAGTAAGCAGTGGGGATTCCTGTATTAACAATGTATCTAAAAAAAAAAAAACAATGTATCTACAAAGTTCAGAGTCTAGACAAATCAGACCGGCTGATCAGGTCAATGCTGTCTACCTGCCACTGATTTTGTCTCTAGCAAAGTGATGCTTGTCTTAATAACAACAGACTTGTCTGAGATTAATGACATTTGTGCTTGAGAACTGCTAACCCAAGCTCTTCAGTGTATAGAAATGAGTCACACTTACTAAGGTCTTAGAAAAAAATAGATTGGTGTTTTCTAGGCCCAAAAGTGAGTCTGATAGCCCAGTTCAACAGTTGTTGCTAGCAAATTGCAAAACAGTTGGTCAAGTAGAAAGAAACCTATTAGATCTTTAACCTTCTTCTGCTTTAGCTCAAGATGTGGAAGAAGGTAGTGCTAAACTATGATTCTTGGTTAAAGGCATAACATAATCCTAGAAATAAAATATTTTAATTTTCTGAAAATCTAGGTTGCAGTTCTTTTAATGAACAGAGCTATTTTAAGTGGTAGAAAAGCCGTACATTAATTTGAATGTGTGATAAGGCACAGTACATATCATTTACGGATTGCATTTACATTCTGAACACACCTTTGCCATATATTTTAAACAATAAGTGCTCCAGACATTCTTGGGCTTAATTTCATGGCCACAGCCTGAGTACACAGGGCCTGAGCGAGACTCCCTTTAAACCCAATGCTGTGACCAAGCAAAAACTAGCATAAAAGTAGTCTTTGGCTCTCAGTCATTCTTGACCTGCACTTTCCTATGCTGTCCTAACAATTCATTTTCCTTTTGCTTCACTTTTTGTTTTTGTTTGATACATAATAATTACACCCACGAAGTACTTGGATGTGAGACTATTAACCCCTCAAAACCTAAAGGAAAAATTCACCTTGTCCAAATCCTGCCTATGACAGCTCAGGTTGCTTTCTATAATTCACCCTGATATCTTTTTGGTAAACGGATGCATTTACCGCCTATGGGAGCAACTTTTGAAAATTAGACCTCAGCAATCAAGCAATCATGACATTCTTAGATTGTCCTTCGTTCTTTGCTGTCTTGCAGACACTTCTCATTGACCTAATTGGGAAACTTTTGACAAGAAGGTCTGAATCATGAAACACATTCGGTACAGTGTCTGGCTGTGGAGCAGAGTAGAGACAAGACCGTGGAGAATGGATGTTGGGTAGGAAGAAGACAGGGTACTAGAAACAATCCAGAATAATGCCAGTTGAAATCTGGAAGCTCAGCATTCAAGAATGGCATTCTGGGTCCTCAAAACAACATAGCTTGGCTTGGAATCTTGAAGAGCATCTCAGAGTATGTGGGGTAGGGGGTAAAAATCATTTGTTTGAGTCTATCCTTAGCATCTTTAACCCCATAAACACATGTATGTGCATTTATTTATAATTATTGACGTAAGCCCAGCTGCTCTCAATGTTAAAGGAACATTAAACTCACACAACATGGAAATCCCTACTTAGAATGCTTCCTCCTTCCTGAGCATGCCTTGTTGTGCCCAGATGCCGTGTGCAGTTATTGCACCATTTAAAAGGTTGATGTACAAAAATAAAGAGGTGATAGGAAAATCAGAGTGAGGATGGAGCCAGCAGAGCTGTCCTCTTCCTAGATTTCATTACACGTTAATCTCCATAATGTCTAGGCACAACAAAACAAATTACAAATTAAAGGGAAGATAATTTGACTGTGGATTGCTGAATTTGGAGCGGGGGGGGGGAGCAGAAAAGCTACACATGTAAACATACACTAGACACATACAGGCCAAACAGAATATTGAAATTGTGTAGTTTATGTAAAACTTAAAATAAATAGATTTACACTTCCCTTTAGATCCAGAAATACATGGAAAGTTGCAAAGCAGCCCACAACAAAGCAATTGACAAGAAAGATAGCATCTGCTTTTCTGTCTATTCAAGCTGAAGTTTTTCATTTGGAATGCAAGCATTGCTTCTCAAGTTAACATAATTAACTCATGACGCTCCTGAAGCATCATAATATAAGATGCAGATGGAAATTCAAAGCTGTAGAAATGTCAGTTCGGTGCGTCAGGATTATCACGTTTTTTTTTTTTTTTTTAAAAAGTGAACAAACCATCATGCTAATTAAAACAGGTGTTTTTTTTATTTCAAACCCCTTTGCATGTTACGAAATCACAAGCAGGGTTATTTATTTATTAGTCTGCTGTGAACCGTGCATCTTAGAAAAAAAAGGAGATCTGTGAAAACAACAAAGTAAGGAGATGAAAAGAACGACACTCAGCATTGCTTTCTGACACAATAGAGGACCAGTCGCTCAATTAGTTAGTAATTTCCATGTGACTACTTGACAGAATCTACTAATTGTTAATCTTCCACTAACTATTGCTTTACATAATTAATTATATTCAAATACAAACAACAAAGACATGTTGGCCAGTTGCCCTTTTGAGATTTTTTTTTTCCCTGCAAACTGCCTCTGCTTACTGACAATATTTCTAGGAAGAAAAGATATTAATCTCACAGGAGAACACACATTAAAAAAAAAATCAGCAGACTCTGTCCTTTACCTTGCTTATAAAGTAAACTCTATAACCGTTCCACTCCACAAAGACAGAATAACAACCAAAACAGAAGACCCCCAAGCTACTGTCTGGTCACACAAATCCATTCTTGAAACCTTCCCTGAGGCCCAAGTCCTTTGAGTTGGGCCTTTCATATTAATTGAGAATTGCATAAAGTGCAGAACAACCCATCTAGAGGTCAAGCATCATTCATCATTAGTTGAAGTGACATTTTCAACCCTTCATTTTGCAGCTGGGGAGAAAGGAGAGGGAAAGGTATTCTTTAAAAGGAAAAAAAAAAGTCAGGACAGAGAGCACAATCCTTGCTCTATCCACTGAGGAGAACACAGGGTGCCTCTCTGTCAGCTTCAGCGTGATAACGTGCTTAAAGCTGGTGATGATGCCATTCTTCCCTAACCTTGGAGTCACTAAGCACATGGCAGCTGCATTCCTCCACTTAGGAGTTCTGCTGGAGATCAGTAGTAACTATTTTAGATGTAAATGAAGCCCTTCAGTGGGGTGGAGAACATAGTTCTGAGAGCTGAAATGATGATTTATATCCAAATCCTGTTTTGTTTGCAAGACATTGCAACTTGTTAACAAGGCTCTCCTTGTTCTAGTGGCATCCTCCAGGCAGAATAGAAGTTCTGGGAAGCTGGGTATGGCCACTTTTGAAGCTGCGAAACAGCATTCCAAGAGTGCATGGCAAATTTACTGGCCAAGTTAGGACCTCTGCCGTTCACAATAAAAGATCTCTCTCTCTCTCTCTCTCTCTCTCTCTCTCTCTCTCTCTCTCTCTCTCTCCCTCTTTCCTTTGTGGGACACTTGATTTTCTCTGAAACACAAAGGTCACAACAGGAAATGAGAGCAATTAAAATGAAAAAGAAATATGAAACAAAAACTCCAGATAGTTGGTATTTAAATGACCACAGAACTTTTGATAATTACCGCATAGATGTTTGTAAACTCCTAAGATGCGTTCGGATTCCAACTTTTCAGAGGTATTTACTCTAGGAAGGAAATTTTCTTTGGCAAGGGTTCTGAGTTCAAAGATAAGTGTTATGAAATCCACCAGGGATAGAGTAGGATCTGGCGTTTTCTGCCAAGGAATCCTCACAAGTAGGTTTGTCTTTGAAGTGTCCTCTCAGATCCTTTACTACCTGAGACAGAAGAATTTTGGTGCTTAACTTTCTTGGCAAATTAGAACAGTCAAGTCAAATGAATATATGGTAATTGTTTGTCATGTCTAGAAAAATGATTTGGCAAATTGGGCCAAAATCTCAGAAGAAAGTCATCTTACAGAGTCCTTGAGAAGTAACGAAGTCACTCGTAAATCGTGGATACAGTTATACTTTTATAGAGATATTTCAAAATTGAAAATATTTAGTATTTCCATGTATAGTAACTTTATAATGTCATTTAGCCACAATGTTTGGGCAGGAGTCTGTCCATGTGGAGAGGCAGGGAAGGTGAAGAAAGACATATGCCAGAAGCAGGTAAGGTCACAAGTCCTTTAGGTTTTCACCTGTGGTCCAAACTTTAGGCTCGACCCTGGGAAATGTGTATAGTTTTAACTTGATCAAAATTATATAAGATTTCCAGTATCGAACAAAATAGGCTATAAGTTTGGGTACAGATATTTTACATATATATATATATATATATATATATATATATATATATAGAGAGAGAGAGAGAGAGAGAGAGAGTTCACATGTAGTGGTTCAAAAAGAGATTGTCATAAATTGTTGGTGTCTTTTCCATTTCATTTTTAATTACTCCGATATGGGCTGAGTGCACAGAGAGATCAAATGAAGGTGTTGAAGAGATAATTAGCTAGATGTTTTAAGAAATTATTTTTATTGAGTTACCAAACAAATTGGAGCCAATACAATCATGGAATGTACCAGGGAGAAGATCAAAGAAAATATAATAATGGACCATACTGAGGTAGACAGTCACAGATAACACAACCTTATAATCATTATCTTACTAAATAATCCCACCAATCTGGAAAAGTTCATATTAGTTTCCTCTTCTTTTTATAGAACAATAAATAAAGGGTCAAGGCAATAACTACACAAATATTATAAACAGGTCAGCCAATATTTAAACCAGGGTTTTGAATAAAACACTGTTTGGTGTCCCTGGTACCATTCTGCTGGTTAAATCAGCTTTTCATTATCCTGTGTAAACGTATTTATGTTAAACTATGAAGAAAAGCATCTAATGATGAAAATACAATAAAGCATTTTCAAAACTAAAACACAGTCACTTGCAGGATGCAGAAAGCATACTTTTCAGAGAGGTCTTAAAATGTACTCCTTGTGGCTGACCAGCTCCACCCTCTTACCTTGTAAGTCAAATGCCATTTACTAAAACATCCTGGAATTGCTTCCTGGTAGTGTACGTTGCATAACCATTATCTGAAGAACTACAAGCTAAGGGGTTTTGTCGTTGTTGTTGTTGTTTGGTTTGTTTGTTTTTTTAAAACTTGGCTCATTTCCAACCCTGAGTGCTCACACTTTATCATGAGGTGTGATGAATGCTCCTTGCAGGGAGATCTGAGAGTCTTCACTTGGGGTTATACTTTTAAGTGCTAATTTTGTATTGGTCTCAGGGAAAAAACCCAGCCCCATGAAACATATTCAAACAGAGATCAGGCATGGGGTCACAGCGGACAGAGCAAGAAGAAGCAGAGAGCCAGAACTTTTCTGCCTTTATCCCTTAGTCTGACTTGCCAGGTAATAATGGGCATTAGTTAAAGAAAATGTTAGAGGAAGAGCAAGCTGAGAAACATTCAAACTGTTTCACTATAAAAGAAATAAGTTGCTCCAGTGTTTTCTACACTGAGGAGAGCTGCAAAGTGTAGACCTCGTTGGTTGAAGAAAGCTCATTGGCTCTCAGAGCTTGTGGCACATTCCAGAGAAATAAAGCTGTCTAGCCATCACTATGTGGTCGCAACAAATTCTACACAAACTGTGTTGAGTTTTGTAGGGCCTATAATAAACATATTGTAGAGTTAAGTCATTGGGAGTTAACTACTGGAACTTCACCTTCAAGAAGAATTTATTAGGGATTTCTCAATAACTAGCTAGATATAATACTTTTCTCTGAAAGGGCACTCTATATATTTATTAAAATCGTGAGGATCAAACATTTAAATTTGCTACAGCACGGTGTCTTACAGAGACAATACAGGTGCATTATAAATTCCAGAAACCTGAGGCAAAAAAAATCCTCTGAAGGTATTTGCAATAAATGGTAGCTTCTCTACTTGAAGAATAACATACTGAACACATAGACATGTCTTGTTATAACAACATTTCGAACCTCGCTACTACCAGCATCTTGCAAGGGTCTATGGTGGAGGCTCCAGAAGCTTCCAACCCTGCATTCTAAAATAAAATTTTCAATGAAAGGAACAGAAACAAGAGAAACAAACAGGCTTAAAGAGTCACCCCAACCCCCATTCCTACCCACCCCCTAAATCACCTCCCGCAGTTAAGCCTGAGTGTGTGGTTATCCTCAGTCTACCCTTAAATGCTGTCTTATAACCATGCAGCCACTACTTGGAAAGATTATGTTGTAGTCTAATGGATCTCATTGTCAGGAAATGGTTTTTGATATTCGGCCAAATTCAAGATTTCCAGAAACAAGTTTTATTTGTGCATTTCCCTCCTTTAATATTTATGGCTAATGCTGATATTTCATTTATGGGCTTCTTTTTTAAAGCTTCAAATGGGCAAATGATAAAAAAAAGTGGTTGCTTTTTTTTTTTAAACTTAGAATTTCTTTTCTTCTTCTTCTTTTCCCTTCCTACGTATAATAAAGTTAACTGTTAATATGAACGGCTACTTTCCCAGTGAGAATATGATACATCTTTACAAGAAATGCAGATAGGTGGTGATATTTGAGGAGTGGAAGTTCACCAGATAACCCAAATCTGTAAGCAGACTACTTCAACTTCAACAGCTTTAAGATTCTTTGTGTTGCCATCATTCATTGGTAACTGGGGAGTTTTTACAGCCTTTCAAATCTTAGAGTCCTTTCAATCATTAGATGCCTTAAAGGGACAGAAGGCCTTAAAATGTGCTCCGATCTCCCTAGTTGAAAAAGATACATAGTCAGAGGGGGAAAAGTCAAACAACAATACAAAAAGCATTAATGCAAAGAACAGTGGGGTCTCTCCCTAATTTGACTTTCTCTACAGGTGGCCTGCAGCTGCGTCCAAACAGGTTATTCCACTGCCTTCCCATGAGCACAACAACAAAGTGCTATCTGTATTCACAAGAATACATTTAGTGGCATAGACTGATTCAGGCCTAAAAATAAGAAAAAAGCATTTTTTTTCCAGCATAGCCCGAGGTGACTCCGTGCAGCAGCAGAAGACAGTAGCACTCTTGTCTTCCTGGCTGTGCCTGAGCATAAAGGAATCGGAGGCTTACTTCACATGACTCGAGGAGGCCCAGGGCCAGCAAGAGTTGATTCATTCTGTTTACATCCGTGTGGGCGCACTGACAGCAAACAGCCGCCAAGCAGGCAAAATCAATAAGGAATATTCTGTTTTCAATCGACTTCAAGGTAAAGTGTACAGCTATGTCTCTGAGACCCAGGTGCCTGTTTGAACAAGCCTTCCACCATGCTGGGCAACATTAGACAGAAACAGAAAAAATTAGAGTACACCTGTTTAGTTACGATTAAAAATAATCAATTGAGCCAACCTCACAAAACTTTTAAGAGATATGTACCCTGTCTGAGTTGATTTTTTTATTTTCTAGAGAAATGACAAAGAGAGAAAACAAGGGTATGTGAGGTCTTTGTACTGCTCTGGAAACACTTCCCCCATTCATTCTGCTTTCCTCCTTTCTCCTCAGTCCCTGTGCAGGCAAGCTCCTATCCTTAAAATGAGTTCTACTTCCCTTCCCACTGCCAGGCAGATCACCTATGAGGTTAGTTTGACTTTTACCAACCCAATGATTGGGGCTCTCTACTTTCCTTCTAAATCCAGTTCTGATAATTGATTTTATTTGTCTGATTGGCATTCAAACTATCTTCTTTTTAAAACTTTTTGATAGCTCTGACTCTAACTGTCCAGTCAGAAATCTATCCAGTGGTTTTTTTTTTTTTTTAGCATGGACATGACAACCATTAGCAAAACATTTCTCTGCATTCAGTACCCAGATGGTTCCAGTTTATACTTGTTTCTCTTTAAACCTGCACCTATATTGTTTTATGAAGATATATGATTTAAGAATACATCGTAATAGCGTACTTTTTGCTGATGCATGCCAAAAAGAGAGGCCAGCTGATTTTCCTTTTGAATCCAATAAAGAGGGAAAGAAGAATGGATTTAATAATGACGAATGAATGCCTATCTGTTTTATGTTACAGGAGAAAACCCCTTGAAATGAATCTCTCATAAGGTAAGGTAAGTATTCAGTGGTCAACGTTCATTGATAAGAAGGCTCAAAGCTGGGACAGGAGCAAGGTTTACAAGTCATTCTCAGAAAAAGGTATAAATAATTGAACAGTTAAGGAATGGAAACAAATCAAGGTTAAGATACATAATGATTTTCTTATTTTAGGTGAGACACATAATAGAATTCAGTTTGAAGGTCAGCCTTTAATAATTAGAAGAGAAACTAAGCCCATACAAAAGTTAAGCATGAGATAGTTTCTTTTAAAGGTATTTATATTCTTATGACTATGTATGTTTCTTTTCATCTATGGTGCTTTGGACGGAGCTCATGGTCCCACACATGACAGGAAAGAGGTCTTCTGAGCTATGTTCCCAGCCTTCATGACTGGACTATAAAGGGTAAATATTTACTAATAGAAAGAAGCTTGAAGTCTCTCACCGCTCTACCAGGAAAATCATAGGCTCTAGTTTTAGATGCCTGAGTCCTGTGGACAAGTAGTCTACCTTTACCTTTCTGAAACTGTCATTTACTTGGATATGAAGGAATAATTATTTTAAAGTCTATAAATATTAGTTATAGTAGAGAAATAGAACTTACCACTTTTATTTATTCTATTACCACTACTTGTTACATTTGATGAATTTTAACTCCAAAAAAAAGAATATCTCAAGCATATGGAATATCTGGTTGTTTATGAAGACCTGTGGAGGCAATATAACGTGAATTCCCTATTAGGAAAACCCTACAGCTTTTCCTTCCATGAAAGGTGAGGATTTTGGAAGATACAGCAATATGAACTGTTGTAAAACACTAACTGAAGTCAAGACATATATGGATGTTACCACATTGAAAAACAAAACTCAAAAACATATAAAGAGAAATTGAATGATGGCTAGTGGGTTGAGATTACTTTAAACTCAACATTTCTATTATTCTAAGTTATTAAAACTTGTCTATGGATTTCTAAAGCCATTTTATTGGCCATTCAAACTTTTAGAGATACTGTGCTAGCAGAAACATGAATAAACCTGAACATTAACATTTTAGCCTGTGAGCAAACTGGCTTTTGAATCTCTCCAAACATATGTGTGTGTGTGTGTGTGTGTGTGTGTGTGTGTGTGTATAAAACAATTTTATGATAATAGATCATATTTTAAATGACAGGTAGACCATTCATATAGTTGACATACATTATAGTTTAGCCATATTTCTTTAATTCTAAAAATATCATGTTTTAATAAAAGGGGAATATAATACAATGAAATCTAATTATAAATTTATGCTATTAAGTCTTTTGCTCAAGATCCGTTGTCACTTTATCAACATCATCTAAAATACTATGGTAGTTAGTGCCATTATAGACAAGAATTTTGAAGCCCTGTGTTGATGATAATTATATTTTACGGGACTATAAGCTGCTTCAAAGCAGTGAACAGTTTCACTATGGTAGTTATGGTAGTTAATGAGATGAGGTTTATAAGAGCAATTTAAAATACTTAAAGGACTACCTGAAGAGGTAGTCATTCTTCAGTTAGTCGTTTTAGAAGTAGGTGCTTGACAAATATTTGTTGGATGCATTAAATATTGGCTCTGTCCTGAGCATCTAGTGTGAATATGAAGGCCTACTGCATTCCTGAATACTCCACTGGTTCTGAGATGCCTGGGATTCCATGTGAGAGCTCCACTTGTGGAAGAAATACAGTGTATGGTTGTGTGACTCAAAGATAATAGAAACCATTGAAGATGGAGATTTTCCACTTGGTCCTGGGCATAGAATCAAGATCTAAGTTTAACATGGTGATATTTAAAAATGCATAACATGCAAAAGTCTGTAATCGTTCTGTTTCTCAGCTAGTGAAAATAGAAGCCTACAGCACGGTACGTGTCAATTGCGGAGATATAGCCAAATCAGGCCGACAAGAGAAATTTTAAGTAAATAACTTCACCCATGTGTTTAGTACCATCCACTTCTTCATGCCAAGCCCCTTTCATGTTTCTGTCTCCAGCAACTTCTCTTGCAACGTGTGCCTGCTGCACTAACTATAGGAAGTGTTGATGAGGAGGGCATTGAAATTGCTTTCCTGGTGGTGTTTCAGGGGTGCCTTTGGAATCCCACAATATGTGACTGCAACAGTTTCAGTTAGAAATATATACAAGGAAAAACACCTGAATTCTAAGCAAATAGTTTAGCCATTTAAAACTCACAGAGGCAGATACACAAAATAGGAAAGCAAAGGCTGAACAACAGTAACGAGATGAGAATGGCTCTTGTCACCCAGTCGCCATGGAAAGAGGCTAGGACCAGTACGAGTGAACATGGGTGATGAATTTCAGCAGCATGGAGATACTGGATTTTTAAAATTTGGGTGGAAAGTGTCATTTTCCATTGTTATGTTTTGTTTTCCTGTGAGGTATGGTTTTCTGGCTTTAGCACTGATAGTTTTCTTATGGTGTCTTTTATCATATATTTCTTCTATTATAGTTATCACAGAAATAATTTTTCCATTCTGTGAAAAGTTCAGATGAGTAATGTTTCATGTCCTGTTGAGTACTAAAAGGAGTCTACAGGTGCATACCCTAGGCTGGAGAAAAGCTCTTTAGGCAGTGGGTTGTCTATGCACAGTAACACTATCCAGATGCTTTTATTTATTGTGCTAGTTTTCAATCTCCCAGGCGAAAGCATATAAAAGTTTGATATTACATAAGTGGACAAATAAATGATCAACTGCACGGGCAACAATGATTCTAGAAGACAGAATGTACCCTTTTGCCATTGGTGTTCTGTCTTTTAGAACAGACTTATCCTTTTGTTTCTTCCTTTTTTTTAATCCCCCACCCCCGAGACAGGGTTTCTCTGGCTGTCCTGGACCTCACTCTGTAGACCAGGCTGGCCTCGAACTCAGAAATCTGCCTGCCTCTGCTCCCAAGTGCTGGGATTAGAGGCGTGCACCACCACTGCCAGGCCTGACCTTCTGTTTCTTTATTCAGGGTCCCTTCATAATCTTGAGCAATACGTGTCTTCTTGTTGCTTTCAGCATGTTTTGTTTTGGTTATTGTTGTTGTTTTGTTTTGTTTTTGATGTTGTTCTTCCTCCTTTCTTTCTCTCTTATCTTCCTTGGCCTTTTCTTCCTTTTTTCTTTTCTTTTTTTCCTTTTCATTTCTTTTTTTCCTCTTTCTTCTTCTTTCCAAGTAGCCCAAACTGGCCTTGAACTTGTACTTCTGCCCCATCCTCCTAAGTGCCAGGATTACAGATGTGTGCCACCAAAAGTACCAAGTTATTTACATCCTGAAAACCTAACTAATACTTCCATTTTAAGGGTGGAACACTCACTGCTGGCTAGGCAGGCTATAAAGGACAGGCTGTGGCAGGGCAAATCCCTTCGATGGCCTGATCGTATTCTCTTCCCAAACTACATGGCATAACACAGTGGTATTGTCATTTTAATGCCCTTTCAATGACTGCAATCTAAAGTCTTTATTCCTCTAAAAGTTAACAATCTAGAAGATGTTAACTTTAAGCATCTCTCAACCATTTTGTATATTATTTTTGACTAATAATTGGTCTTTACCTCAGGGTATACTTTATGCCCCAGAGATCCCATCCTTTCTTGGTTTAGGGTTTCTTGGACTGGATCTCTCCACTAGTTAGGTATCCTTTCCTTGGGTTCCCTTTCTGCAGCACTGGTATTCATTTTAGGACCATGTCGTTATCATATCTGCTATGGTCTCAATGTGTCTTCAAAACCTCATATGTAAGAAATGTAATCAAGGCTATGGTTGTGAAGAGCAGAATCTCCTGGGCATATATACATCATGAAGTCAGCATCCTCATGAGTAGATTGATGTTGATTTATCATGTGGAAGTGGGCTTATTCGTTCTTGCCTGTATGCTTTTCGCCACTTAAGAAAGAAGCAAAACCTTTCACCTGATGTCACTGCCTTCTTCGTGGTGTCCACTTTCTGGATCCCAGAAGTGAAATGAAATACATTTCTATTCTTTAAAAGTTATCCAATCTTAGCTACTATTTGATTACAGTAGTGCAAGAAACTAAGACAGATTCTTCTCAAGAGAGTCTGTGGATGTTAGATTCTCAAGTTTCTTTGCTTCAGAAAGGTCTTGTAGTTCTACAGACCATAATGAAATAGATTCATGCTATCAGTTTGTGTGATATCCACTCACATAAGTAATTGCTATTTTGCTTTTAAATACGTTTTGCCCATTGTTCTGTACCATTGTTAAAGTTAAATGTTTTCTGCAAAGTTAAAATATTTTTCCTCAACCTGTCTCTCATTTATCTATCAATATAATACTCTTATAAAAGCAGATGGCTGACTAACATATTGATGAATTCCTGTATAGTATAATTCTAATGATGAAACTCCTTTCTGCCTTGAAAAGTCATGGCATAGCTTTTCCTAAATATTCATATTAATAGTTGATTTTCTATCTTGATTTCCATCTTTCATAAGATCTTAGATATGTACTATATATCCCACTAAATATAATTTTATTATAGTTGTTACAAACCAATACCAATTACATAATTTTATTTCTTCATTGCTTTATTATAAGAGTTGATATTTAAGCAATTAAAATAGGACAATTTTGAGGATGAATTTCTCTATTAATCAGAGAACTTGAGAATTTTGCTGTCTTGTTAAATAAATACAAATGAATTTGCAAAACACTGTTTCATATCATCTATTCCTCAATATAGTTAGTAAACTTTTATATGGGAAAAAGGAAGAGAGAGGCTTATAAGAACAGGTGAAAGAGAAGCCCATGGAAGTTAGGGAGAAATGAATTTCTAGTGAACTTTTTGAAGGTTCTACCTAGAATTCTTAGGCAGTGTTGTAGATAATGAAGTTCTTAGTGGAGTGTGAGCTCATGATCACTTACAAAGGTTTTATAGCTATAATATCACACTTACAGAGACAAATGGGTAGCTCTAAAGCAATTAAGAATTATTTAAAAACATTCCTGGAACTTTAGAAATGTTTTCAATAAAGACTTTTCTGCAAAACAAACAGATAAATATCAAATCATTATGTTTCAAACATGCATGAATTGTTAATTAGTGAAGCCTCCATTGTATGGAGGATAAAACAGCCTCTTCTAAAGCATTCAGTTAATGAATCTTAAATGATATTTCTTTTAGGTACAGCCTAAAACAAAAGCTAGTTTATAGATAAATACATATGAGTAACTTACCTTCACGGGTTATCATTTTTGTTTTATGCAAACAGTAGCTTCAAAAATAGCTTTTTTTCCCAATTTAAAACCAATTTTATGTATCAGTCCCACAGGGATAATACCACTGCCCCCACAGTAATATTTTAAAAGCAGAAGACAATGTATGCCTCTTAATGAGTACCACATTTACAATCGAGGTGTCTCTTCTCAGACTTGTCTGTCTCCATCAATTCTGGTTTTGCTGGATTGTTTGACATTCACTGAAAACTTTCATATTCTTTGAAAGGTAAAAACTAATAAAGCATCATGCATGCTTCTAGCTTTAGCAGCAAGCTTTGCTTCACCCAGCAAGAGATCATAGGAACTGAGTGGGCTTTGATCTGATGTTGTAAAGTAAGTTGTTCTCTTCACGCTGGCTGAACCGGAAGGGATTTTTACAGGAATGTGAGTTCAAACCTGAGCAAAGCTGCCTTTCCATCCTGTCAATTCTAGAGAAGCAAAATGGCACTTTCACCTCTGCAGTACTCCTGTAGAGCTGCTTGGCACAGGCCAGTCAGTAAAACATCTGCTTTGGAAGCATGCGGATATGTTTGATCATGGTCCTGCCCCATGCACACAAAGACAATACAAATGCTGAGAGTGGTAGTGTCTGAGTATAATCCCTGGGCTGGAGAATAGGGTTGGGGTGAGGAAGAAGATCCCTGGGGCTCTCTGATGAGCCGGTCTATCCTGATTGGTGCATTCCAATCCAATAGGAAACACTCTCTCAAAGGAGAGGATAGTGTGTCTGAGGATGACACTTAAGGTGGTCCTCCAGCCTCCACATGCAATGTACACACATGCATGCATCGTGAAATGCATAAAGATGCACATACAGATGTGCACACACACAATACTTCTTTATGTAAAGATAATGTCTGGAAGCCTCAAGCTAATTATCAATTTCAGTGACAGAGTGAGGCTCACTACTTCCCATCTTCATTCTTTTCAGTTTCAGATATTCTTTAATGAATCAGCTTTGGAAGAAGAGAAAGGCATTTAGAAAAAAGCATCCCAGAGGACTTGGGAGAAGACACTGTCAAAGATGTAGCATGGGAAAAGTAGTAGTAGTCAAATTTCTCCTTTATCATAACATTGTCTGGTGTTAGCTTAATAGTTGCACAAGCCCATGTTCATCTGAACATTTGACTAGCTTTCATTCTGCATCTACTGGGTTTCAGGCATTGCTTAGACATTGAGGGTGGAAAATACAGTACGGTATCTATTTTGGGAGTTCAGCTATTTTAAAGAGATAGGAACCAGCCATCACACACAATGGCAAATGAACATGAGAAGACTAATTCTTCAGGAACATTAATTAATTTAGAAAGACAATTGAGTGGAAACACGTTTCGCAGTTGGCCTTCTATGATAGAGAAATGAAGATGATTCTTGTTTGGTATGTTGCATTTTGGACCCAGTCTATCACTGCCGTCTTGATTTTATAAGCTTTAGGAATAGCTGAAGATCTGATGCCAGTAAAGCTAAAAAAATTTTTAGTATCTGGTCAACTCAGCTGCCCTGACAGCAATTGATTTGCTGAATGTCAAATCTGTCCACTCTGGAATTTAATGGGTTTTAATAAGGTTGGAGATGGGATAAATCTAAATAATGTTTGAGTAAGTATTTACCAATTTACTTTTTATATTTTGCTTGAATGGGAGAAATTTATATCTCCAAACACAGATTTACATTATGAACATGAAATAGCAGTGCCATTCATTTTGTAGACTCTAATGTGTCTTGACACAGCCCAGGGGATCTGAAGGTAGAGTTGACACTCCATTGTTTGCTAACATAGTTGTGTCTTTCCTGCAAACTGAACACCGTAGCAGGGGGTGATTATAGATGTAACTTTGACACTGCTGACATTTGTCACCTTATGTCATAACCTTAACAAGAGTTAAGTGTATTTATGGATGGCTGTCCTTATCGTTCAAGTCCAACCTAGAAATCTGACATGTGTGGGATTCTGTAACATTTGCTCCATCAGCAATCAGCCCGTCAGATCTTCCTTGAGAGGTAAATATTATCTGTCATGTTCCATAGGGGAAGACATTAAGTAGTGCTATGACATGGGCTTTGATAATTTCCTCCTTATTTCCCTTTGTTTTAGAGGTTACTTACATCAGAAAGAAAATAGGCTGCGAATTTCTCTTTGTCTTTCATCAATCAAAGCTGATCAATTATAAGACCAGCAAAACTGGATCACAACTCCAAGCTCCATGCTCATATTACACTCATATTATTACTAAAAGCCACATCTATATTCCAAAGCAGGATACTATAACCCCTTTGTCATTTTCCAATAAAAAGACCATACCAAATAGGCCGAGCACACCGTAATTAGCAGCTGGCAGAGAAAGCTGTAAATCTGTATGAGTTCTGAACGATTTGCTTACATTGTTGCTTTGTTGACAAATGATGCTGTACATGTTAATGTTCCTGAAATGTCCCCATTGCACCTGACGTGCCAATAAATGCCAGCCAGCTGTATGAATTATGGAAATAAGATTTTTGTTTATGAAGGTATTCCAGACATTTATTTTACAGCATTCCTCTCGACAGATTTAATGTCTGGAGTTGCATTGAGAAGATATTTGCTACCTGACATAATGGATAATGAAAACTTTAAAGGCCCTGTTTTCTCCTTCTAATGATGAGATGAATAAATCCATGCATACACACATGCATGTGTGCACATGCACCTGCACATGCATGCACGTGCATACACACACACACACACACACACACACACACACACACACACACCCCAAGGGCTTTAACATTTACCTTCTGATTTTATAACTTTTTCCTAATTTGTGAATATCATCTGCCAAATAATTTCTGCCAAAGACTTAAGTAATGCATCCGTTTCCAGTTAAGACTATTAGGAACTGATATTTAGAATTATAGCCTCATAATTTTCTCCTTCCAATCATCCTTTAGTGTGTATGTGGATAACATATAAATACCTCCTATGGATTATACTATTGCTCATTTATTCATTTATTACTTTATTGTGGGTCTGGAAGAGCTTTATTGTGGATCTTCCTTTTATGTGAGTTCCAGGAGTTCTTAAGAAGTCATTAATAGTTTTATCTCAATACACTTCAAAATAATACAAGGCTGAGGATCCCCCAGACTGTACCTCATTGCTCAATGCTCCACTCAAAGGCTCTTATGTATAGAGATTTCATTAATTCATATTATTATAGAGCTCTCACAAGTGACAAAACTGATCTGGTCTTACAAATACTTAATAATCACTGGTTCTGAATCCTATAAACACAACAATAAAAGAAATTTGACCATAGTTATACAAAATCTCTTCTTCCCGTACTAGAATGCATTTATAGTTCTTATATGTGAATGACAGTCTTCTCATGATTAATCTTTAAACCGTTTGCGTGAGAGCATCATTATCATGTTTTAGTTTACTCTACCCAAGGTCACAGGTAAATGAAAAGTTATGAGAAGGGGGTTTATCTATAATTTTGATTTTACATTCATTGCTGAGGAATGTATAGAGTCACTGCCTAACCAGCTGATCACGTAGGTATCTGATGAACATTTGCATTTGCGAAGCAGCTTGTGTTTTAAGAAAGAAGCCAATGAGTAGAAGAAACTACCTGGTCCTCTGTGGGTTGATTGGTTATGTAATTTTTATCTGTCTAAGTTGTTTAGTTGTTTAGTTGATTTTCTTTCATATAGGTCAATGTGATTTGTATGTAGAAATGCTTGTTATCCTTCCACACCTCTTAGAGATCACCATGCTATCTAAACTGTCAAGCAGCAGTGAGGGGAAAGGGGGCCTCTTTTATGGAACTTTGAACAATGGGGTCTATGGGATGATTAACATATAAATAGGGAGGAGAGTCAAATCATCTTTGTGACCAAAGGCAATTCCCTTCAAATGCTTCTTTCCCCACAAAGAATCCAGATGGCAAAAATGATGCTTAAATAAATGCTAGCTATGGCTCAATTCTTCTTGTTCACATTGACTGCAATAGAAACAATGCTCACATGTATTTATTAAGCATTTCACAGGTTATGTGTGAAAAGTAAGTTATCTGCCCATGGCCCTTTTGTGTTCAAAGAGTTCAGTGTCTGGTTCTTGGCACACTGCTTCATTCTGTGCTTGCTCAGAGGATTAAGGGTAATGTACTGCAGAAGAGAAACTTAGGAAGACCTGGACTCTGTCTCTCTCCTCAGTATACCTGCACCACAGGAAACACGGGCTCCATACTCTCTCCTGCTTCTTTTTTTCCCCCGTGCATGGAATTCATTGAAGCTAATGGGAAGGAAATTACAGTCGTCTCACAGGTCTCTTAACTATAGGTTTTTGTGTGGGTAAATTTAACTTGTCAAGGTTTCTTACAAAATGGCACTCGAGAAGTCCAACAGTCAACTAAAAATAGCAGAAAAAGCTAAAAGTATTCAGTTCCCCCATTTCAGTTAAATAGAACCAGATACATCCTAGGCAACCATCAGAGTTAGAGTAGAGATTTTACAAAATGATACCATAAGCTCTTCCTGAGTTGTAAAGTTAAACACAATAAAAGTAATAAATATCTGGCAAAATTAGGATACCTCACTTATGTGAAACTACTTAAAAATGAATTGCTCATAAGCAAAATTTCTTGTGCACTCCACAAGAATGTTCTAGGATTGACAGAAAAAAATAACAGAGGGAACTACTCAGTGACTGAACTCTTTATTTAGACTGTGCATATCTTCTATAAAATATCAAACTTAGTAACATTTGAGAAAGGATTACGAACTATGCTCCTCAACTCAGGCAAAGTAGTAGAAGAGTTTTTTTCAAACAATAGTCCCCTTCAAAATAAAACTATAACAAATTTCACAGCAGCGACATTTGCATATGCTATGATGACAATAGCAGTTTCCAGCTCTGCTTTTTGATGGACAACTTTAAGAACTGACATTGGTAGCCTGACCTTATAGGAGAGGAAGCAGAGCACCCCATTTAAAGTCATGCTAGCCTTGCAGCAGGGCCCCTTAAAATGAAACAGTCTGATTATCACTACCTAATCTGAGACATTAATGAATTTCCTCAGGAGACTTAACTGAGAAACAGAAAGTAAAGTGTAGTGAATTTATGCAATGGGTTTTCTGAAAGAAGGAAGCTGACAGGGAGAGATCAGCAGCAAACAGGCAAATAACAAGACAGCCAGGGACAGGGAGTTAAACAGGTGATCACCTAATATGTACCTTTGGAATTTATGTGTTTGTGTGTGTGTGTGTGTGTGTGTGTGTTTAAATGTGTGTATGTGCACACATGTGAGTGTGTGTGCATGCACACTCATGTGGAGGACAGAGGACCAATTCTCAATTTTACTCCACCTTGTTTTGATACAGGGTCTTCCTCAGAACCTGGATTTCATCAATTCAGCCAGGTTGACCTGCCAGAAACTCCCAAGATCCTCCAGTCTCTAACTTCTCAATGCCAGGGTTATATCAATCACTCTTCCAGGGTTTTCTTCTTTCCTTTTTATCTTTGATTAGTTCTTTCTTTCTTTCTTTTTCTTTCTTTCTTTCTTTCTTTCTTTCTTTCTTTCTTTCTTTCTTTCTTTCTTTCTTTCTTTCTTTCTTTTTTTTTTGAGTGATAGAGTTCAAACTCAAATCTTAATTTTCTGATTGAGCTGTCTCCCCAGCCCGAATAATAATTTATAAGTTCCTGCACACACATGACATCCTAAATTCAAATAATTACCATTAGGGAAACAAAGTCCTGGATTAGTAGACTAATTGTTGTGACAAATAGCACCAGGCAAGAACATGTAGAAAATGTGAATGACCAGCCTTCAGATGACACTGTCATCTCTAATGGACACTGAGTCAAGACAGCAAAAGAAAGAGCAACCCCAGTGTCTGCCTCTACATGGGAGTGCACAGTAGTACAAACCTGTGTGCATATGTTTAAGAAATTAAAAAGAGCACACTCAAGAAGCCTATTCTTGACCCAAAAGACATATTGTTTAAGAAAATTAACTGCTGAGTAACAAGAAATACTCTGACTTAACGTTCAATTAATCCTGGCTCTGCTATATACTAGGTGTCTGTCCTCAAATCAAATAACATTAGTAGGGTTTCATTTCTTCATGGACACAAAGACGTAATACTGTGTATCTGAGGCCACTGAGATGTTTTACTGTACAAAGATGCTTACTGTGCAAACCTGATGACTGGAGTTCCACCCTCAGATTCCAGAATTCAGAAGAAGAGAACTGACTTCCAAAAGTTGTTCCTTGACCTTTACATGACCTTTACATACACACACACACACTCACATACACACTCACACACACTCACTCACACACAAATAATAAATATAAATAAAGATCTAAAAGCTCAAAGAAGCCAAAAAATTTTAAGAAGCTGTATTTACTGTGTGCTATAGCTAAAGAATTAGATAAAACACTTGAGACTTACTACACAATACCTGGTGAAAAAAAGTCTCCATGATATTTCGTTAAGATATATGTGGGACAATGGAACAGCAGGAGCCAGATGTGGCTCTAAACTAGTCATCTTAAAAATATGAGAATGCTAAGCTTCTACACTATCTGTAGGCAGTTGAGTGACTGACTGCAAAGGAAGTAATCCCTCCAACTAGATATCAAATTTCTTTCTCATACCAGTGACTGGTACCCAAGGTGATTTGTTTATTTACTATTTATTTGGGATTTCTTTATTTAGGCACCATTTATTTATTCATTTTGTTCTTTTTTTGGCAATAAATATCAGACTTTAATATGTTTATAGGTAAGAATTAAGGAACAAAAATGTGAATTTAATAATACTTATTTGGAATTGAGGAGCGAACTCCACAAGTTTCTTTTGGGAGTGAGTAAAGAAAGGTCTGAAGCTAAGGTTCTAGGGCAGTAAAATAATAAAGCTTCAGTAGGAGGAACAGGTATGGAGAACCAGCAGGATGATCATTAAAAGCCCACTCTTCTTTTCAGTTTACACATAAAAGGCAATAAAAGGTTGTACCAGATAGTTGGGGAGCATGAATGTTAATACATACTCATTAAAGAGCATAGACTTGTCCAAACCTCAAACCAGTGAAAGGAGAGGGGCTAGAAAAGAACAGTTTGGAGACTCAGCTTAACACATTACAGATGATGTCTCCTTCTTGGAGGATTTCTGATGGACACACCCATGTTAAGCACAAGTTAATTGAACTTCCTTGAAATCCATACCTTTTCTTTCAGCTTTGAAAGCAAGTTCAGCTGCAGTGGGTGTGTTATTTTTTTCCCAATGGAAATGTTGGCTTCAATTTTAGAAAAGAGTAGGTAACTGGGGAGCATCAGAACTTAGAATAGCAAAGAAGGCTTCTTCAGAATATGGGAAAATAGAGAAAGGTGGGTGAAGAATGCAGGGATGTTACAACTGGGGCCTCAAGTGTTTGATGCAATAGGCACTAAAATATAACCTGAAGCATCACCAGAGGGAGATTTTTCCTAATAAAATTTCTCTCAGGTGGAAAATAGGCAAAAGTTCTGTGGTAAACTTCTTAGAAAGGGGAATGCAGGCAGATGTCCCCCAGGACAAACTGCCTCCTGATGAGACCTGGTCCAGTGAGGAGAAAGGCTTTGAGGTGCTGGATAGGATCAGATAACTGAGGGGAGGACATGTGGAGGCTTTCCTTCTGCTCTCGCTTCACTAAGCTATATGGGCTGGAGAGATGACTCAGCATCTCTCTTCTTGACTGCTCTTCCAGAGGTCCCGAGTTCAATTTCCGGCAACCACATGGTGGCTCACAACTATTTGTAATTCAATCTGGTGCTCTCTTTTGGTGTGTCTGAAGACAGCTACAGTGTACTCATATACATTAAATAAATAATATTTTAAAAGAAGGTAAATATTTATATTCAT
Organism: Tokudaia tokunoshimensis; assembly: GCA_036184795.1. NCBI lineage: Eukaryota > Metazoa > Chordata > Mammalia > Rodentia > Muridae > Tokudaia > Tokudaia tokunoshimensis. Next base: position 18,126,743 of record BTHU01000004.1, on the reverse strand, counting down.
CTAATTAAGTAGCAAATTACCGGTTTGCTGTAAAGTTCAAATGTCAGGCGTAGCTATAGCATAAAGTTTTCTACTCGTTCCTGTGCCTCTACAGAAGGACTGGCATTTTAGAATTAAATGAAAGGAGGGAGACAAAAGAAAGGTAGGCCTTCAGCCTTTGTTTGGAAGGGATATTGTCATCTGATGTGAGGAGTATTTGGAAAAGAGTAATATGTTTGCTTTCATTAAATTAATTCACTATTTTCTTCCACAAATTTTCGAAGTTGATGCAAACTTTAGAAGTTCCCAAGCACTCAGATCTCATATTTTTTTTTCTCTGAAAAGCTCAGCATGTTTGAAGACAAACCCAACACAATAGACACCATGAATAAGGGAACTACAACAACGCAAAACCAAAATGCTTCATTTTCTATAATACAAAAATAGTACACTCTCACCAAAAAAGTCATGTATACTGTGAAATTCTAGGGAGTATGGTCTAAATCAAGGGGGAAATCTGGGAGCAGAGGTAAAATACCAGAAACACAAGGTGAAAGTGGTTTTCTTAATAGAATTCTAGTTTTGAAAGTGATAGTTGATTTAAGTAGAATCCCCGGATCTAGTAAGTCATAGTTCTGTTAGTGGCATCCTATAAGCTTTCAGAAACCCAAGAGAGGCAATGATAGCAAAACCACTTTATTTTCTTTCCTCTTGATCTTACTCTAAGAAGATAGTTAAACAGAAAACTAACTGAAAGAGAGAGGGTCAGAAATCATTAAATTCCATTAGTGCCGAAGGAAAGAAGAAAGGCTAAGGGAGGAAGAAGAGAGGGAGAAAAAGAGGAAGAGAATGAGAGAGAGAGAGGAAAGGGGAAGGAAGAAGAAAGAGAAGGAGTGAGAGAAAGAAAGGAGGAATGGAGAGAGGGGGGAGAAAGGGAAGAAAGAGGAAGAGAGAGAGAGTGAGCAAGAGAATACCAGCCTTCAGTCAAAGATTGGTACTCATCAAAGTCATAACTAAGCAATTCCAGAATCAGCATGGGATCACTGGTTATACCCCAGTAGAAAGGAAGATGGACATTTGTCAGAAGATGAATTATCAAGAAGACAGGCAGTGGTTCAGCAGCTAGTATATGTAGTTTTAAAGACATTATTTTACATATAGTATCAGAAAACATATTTTGAAAAGAATTGAATGTCTTAAAATTAATGAAAAGTTACTAACCTGTGCTCAGAGAGGCTCACAGAGACTGAACTGACAATGGGGGAACATGCATGGGACTGACCTAGGCCCTCTGAACATATGCTACAGTTGTATAGCTTGGTCTTCATGTGGGGTTTCAAACACTGGGAGCAGAGGCTGTCTCTGACTCTTTTTCTTGCCTTTGGGACCCTTTCCTCCTACTGGGTTGCTTCATCCAGCCTTAAAAGGTAAGGAGGTACCAAGCCTTACTGAAACTTGATATGGAGTGGTTAGTTGCTGTTCATGGGAGGGCTGCCCTTTTCTGGTGTTTGGGAAGGGAATTGGAGGCGAGGAGGCAGGGAAAACTGCAGTCAGGAGATACACACACACACACACACACACACACACACACACAAACACACGTATATAATTAGTGAAAAGCAGGTTGATAGAAAGTAGGAAATGAATAGAATAGAAAACACTCTAATGTAAAAGTAGAGTCAAAATACAAAGTACATGGTTGAAAGCCCAGAATGCTATACAAAATACAAGAGAGTATGTGAAATGATAACTAGAAATTAGAGATAAAAATGTATCAGCACAATTAATGTTCACTGGTGATGTTGCCTACAGTATAGAAGGCAAATGGAGTAAGTACTTTTGTAGAAGGAAGAGAGAAGACTGAACAAAAGCAAGGGGAGAGATATGGCCGAAGAAAGGCTCTTGGAAATAGGTTAAATCTGTGAACTAAAGGTGCATATGTGGTTTCAGGATACAATTATTTGTATTACTTGCTTTTACACAGATACACTGAAATTTAAGGATAAGGAAAAAGCCAGAGCTTCCAAGGCTAGACAGGTAAATCATTTAAAGGAGGAAAAAGAGTGGTCCCAGATACTTTACAAAATTTAGGGCCAGAAGTTGTGTGAATATCAGAAAAATTAAATTCTCCCTTTTCCTCACTTTCTCTGTTATTTGTTGATTATGAAACCATGCACACACATTCTGAAAAACTGAGAAATCACTCATGATCTCTGTTCATTAACTTGTCTTGAAAAGAAGCTGGTTGGAAATTAATATACAGAAAACTAATGGGAAGCCCCTTTGAATAAAGAAAAGTTGACAAAGTTTACTGCACTTGTGATCTGAAAGCAAGATCAATATTACAATACCAACATTTATTTGAAGGTCAGTGGTTTGGGGGTTGCTATATATTTCTTTGACTTTTTATAACACAAACAGAAATCAGTTTAATGTAGTATTTGCTAAGAAAAAATTCCTATGGCAAATCCTATTTTTATCTTTTTCTAAGTCGGTTATCTGTCTACCACTCTACACAAAGGTCATCAAGAGTGCAGGATGCTTGTATATGTACAAGTATGTGTTCATCTATGGAATGCTAACATAATAATATTTTCTGTATATATGTTTATATTATTTGTATTTTTATAAGAAGTCTTCAACATTTTTTGTTAATCATTTTATTCATTTACATTTCAAATGATATCTCTCTTCCCTGTTACTCCTACACAAAGTCTTCAATATTTTAACAGAAGAAAAAAATCAAACTATTCTTCTAAGACAGAAATGCAGCTCCATAGTTTTGAGATGTTTGATATTTTCTATTTATTCAATACATAATTAAGATAAAAACCTCAGAGAGCTAAGCCCAAGCTGAGACTTGATTTTGGTTGTCCAAGAAACTTGGAACTACCTCTGAGATTTTCTTTGTATTGGTTAAAATTTGAAAAGGACATTTCAAATCTTGAGAGGATATCTTAATAATCATCTAATATGTCTGTGAACTATCAGTATCTTCATCAGCATTGAAAATAGAAGAGTCTCCAACTATTCTCATGACTAAAAGTAAATACTGATACTGGGATATTTATAAGAAATTTCAAAAATCAAACAAAAGGGAATTGGTTTTGCTTAGAATTAAAAAGTTCCTCTGCCAGTGACTTTTGATGTAACCGTATTTATCTGTTGAATTTCTCAGGAATGTAGACTTTTAAGAGTGAAATGTATGGCATTATTTATTTCCATTCACACAGTGTTTCACTGAACTATTTGAATTTAATCAGCTTCTATAGCTTTGTGGTATGTATAACATGACCCAATTTTCAACTTTCTAGTCATCCAGATTATTTTGCAGTAACATTGCTATTATTGTAGAATTTTGTGTTTGCTAGGATGCTCCCTGTGAACAATTGTACAGTTCAGGGGTTCTAGAGCCAAGGGGGCCTTGACCTCTGCTGATTCTCCAGCCTGCCCTGCGCATGTGTAGCCAGTTCTATCCTGGCTGTTTTGGATTTTCACACTTAGGCCTTTTCAACATCTTATGTCAACAGACTGAGTCTCTACTAGATAAAAATACATGGATGATGATTCTTCACTCGTTTTATATTTTTAAAACTCTGACAGCTAGAGAATATAAATTAAAATATTTAAATTTAAAAATTGTAAAAATTTAAATTTATCTAGAAAACTTTTCCTTAATTTGGAAAAAATAATAAGCCTTAGTTGAAATTGTTGGAAATTATAGGAGAAACTGAGTTTTGTTAAGAAGCAAAATATATGAAACTAGTAGCAGATGTTTAACTATAAATTAATAAACATTATTTTATAATAACTAGTTATAATTTATCTGTCTATCCATCTATTATCTATCTACCAATCTAAGCACTTACATACCTATCACCTATCTGTCTGTCCATTTATCTACCTACCTACCTACCTACCTACCTATTACCTATCAGCTATCTAGATCCCACTTTGGAAAACTCCTTATTTATTCAGAATTATTTCTATAAAAGTATCTCTAACTTGCTTTGCTCACAAGAAGTATTCCAGCCTGTTGGAGGTCTTAATTCTTCATTGTTAAATCATCTTAGACAAAGTGTTCAGCACATTCCATTAAGCAAATCCACGTTGTATACATTTTCGACCCTTCCCTTCCACACTAGTCTTCATTATGAATGCAAACGTTATGAGCAAGTTGACTTTCTGTATAAGTAGTAGGTCCTAAAAGTGTGTGAAATTACTGCTGGGAAGAAACAAATTAAACAAATCAAAATGAGTCTGATGAATAGCTTTGGCCCTCCTCTAGTGGAAGAACAGTGCTTCTGAGAGAGTAATCCATCCCATGGAAAAACTTAAGTAATATGAAACATATGGATTTATTTAATTTTTCATTCTTCTTCCAAAAGAAGACAATTAGAGTTGTATGATCAACTCTTCAGTGTTGGTACGTGATGTTTATGTCACTAGCTACTCATTTCCTGACAGGCTCTGTCAGCATTCTTTTTTCTTGAAATGTCTCTTAGCATTTAAGCCCTGACTTGCTCTTGTGGCCCTGGAAATATCACGAGGATGGTTGAGCTCAAAATGGGACCATCAAAGTAATGATCTTGCAGTGACAGAACCAGCACATACTCATGTATTCATTACCAATCACCTTCCATCTTCCTTTCCACATGAGTGTTCCACATTCCATGAGGAGAGAAGAGATGGGGCTCAAGTCTATCCAGTTATCAACAGAATGCGAGGAGAAAAGCTTTCAAGATTTACCTTTTGCTAAAAGAACTGCCAAGTTGGTATTAAACACGAAAACATTTCACAGTATTGTTCCTTCCTCATTCTTAGGTGAACTGGCATGAAATGCATCCTGTATTGTTTTAAATTATTTGGGCAAAGAGCTGAACTTTAGACACATTGACTTTGCTTTCCACAAAGTATCTAAAATTGCTTGATATAGGTAGGAAATAGCTTGTCTCCACGTTTTTCAGTTTGTTCACCTCTCCAACCCACATAAGCTTTTCTGAAGGAGAGAAAAAACTTTCTAAATTGTCCCTTTGGCTAAACTCCTAGGTTGCCACTGTGTGTTGAGACAACGCTAGTATAAAAGTGACAGGGTTTGCTCTGCCCACCTCTTCCTTCTGTTAAGAATCTCTTGCAGAATGTCAGTTGGAGTAGTACTTACCAAAGCCCCTCCTCACTGGGCCACTGAGAGAGCAGAGTAATTCCAATAATCAAAGGCACAGAGCCTGCATCTAGTTTGGAAGTGAAACCATGGGCAATTTTCAAAAGTGGTGCCCTCAATTTTTGATGAACTGTCACACAAACAGGAATTACCACAATTCAGAAATCACATCCACTAGTAGACAGAGACCAGCATCTGTGGGTGATTTCTTCTGCCCCAATCCCGTCAGATTTTCTCCCTTCCCTCCTAATAAAAACACACCCTTTTGCCTCATGCTTCCAATTTAGTACGATCATGCCTCTTACCAGCGGTTGCCTTGCAGGACACCATCTGTCAAGTGCAGAGACACAAGGTATGGGGGTTTAAAATGTAATGTCTTATAATGGAGAAGACGTGCACGTCTTATATCACTTCCAATATTAAACTCAAAAGGAGACTGCTCAGCATGCAGAAGAAAATCTCGAAAACACTTGAAATAAAGGTAAACTGAATGACACGTATCATTTTTCAGTCTTTAGATGTAATGTCTTCAGGAAAAGAAACTGCCCTGTTCCTTCCTCTTAAATCTCTTCCCATCGATGAACTGAACCAACTGGGAGGGAAGCCCTAATCCTGGGGAGGTTTTCCAGAGCTGTCTTTGGAGAGCTGAGGTCTAGCTCTGCCTAAGATCTAGAATGTGAAGCTGGGAGCCGCTGAGAAAAGGAAGGGGCAGAACACACCATTTCTGGAGTCGGCGCAGCTTACTCCATGAACAGCTTGAATTCTTTTTAATTTGTTCTTTGTATTTGTTGTTTTTACAATGGATCATGTAAAACCCACATACTTATCACATATATTTTCGCAAATTCCTTTGCCAGGTTATCAGAGTCAGAGCTGAGAGGCCATCTTTTCCCCTTGGGGAATTCAGGATTTAAAGAGGAAAAGATGGAGACAGCCATGTAAGTAAGCAAATGACTAGATGATGATAAATTCTCTCACAAGAGCACATATGGAATCAGGGAGGACTAGAAGAGAAAGTAAGCGGTGATCTGTGTGTGACAGATTCAAGACTCTCCTTGGAGAAGGGACGGCATTTAAGCCTGATTTGAAAGGCTGAACAATAACTTTGCAGGTCCTTTTCTGGGCTTCGTGTAAAAATATATCCCAGGAGGGCCTGTGGCATGGGCTCCAGTGTGCACTAGCAGGCAGAACAGTTGCTGGTCTGATACAATGAGACTTCCTCAATTGAGTTTGAAGGAAATCGTGACTTTCCTACGGTTCCAGTTTTTGGGGATAGGGATCACTTAGCTCCTGTATCTTTTGCTTTTTTTGTGAAGCTAATAATCAGTCAGTTATCCTTGAAAAATTGGCTCTATTCAAAAACACCTGTGTTTGAATCTAACTGCTAACTCTGTATACAGTCAAGTGACTTGCCTCACTGTTCCTAATGCCTTCCTGTGAAGCTGGGATGATGACTGTGCCCACTTGACAAGACAATTTTGATGGTCAATTGTACACTGTTGATCTAAACTTAGCACAGTTCAGGGCCCACAAGTCTTCAATAAACATTAGCAATTTTAACTATATTATTAAATGCACATTATGTGACTATTGTTCTGTAGTTTGATTGTAACTATGCACTATCAACGAGTCTCACCGAGGTAGGATAAGCATATTGATTTCTTCTTATCATACTTATATTTGCTTTAGGTGTGAAGCACTTCATGCCAGCTGTTGACGGAAAATCGCTGGGTGTTGTAAGTTTCTGGAGACGATGGTGACCTCCAGAGAAATTCATCTGCCTTGCCATTAATTTGCAGACAACTTTTAGTTAAGTTTTGCCTTTTTTATTCTCTCTGTTGAAGCAGATTGATCTCTGACCAAATTGACTTATTGAACAATGAATCAAGACAACTTCTTTCACTTCTCTAACTTTAGTCCCCTATTAAATCAAATTAAATTCATATGAAGTAGAAACAAAACTGGTAGTGGTGGGGTAGCAGTAGCAGCCGCAGCAGCGGTAAAGGTGCACACCTTTAATCCCAGCTCTTGGAAGATAGAGGCAGGCAAATCAGTGTGAATTTGGGGCCATGCTGATCTGGTCTACACAGTGAGTTCAAGGACAGCCAGGGCTACAGGAAAAACCTGTCTGCAAAACCAAAACCCAAACTAAATCTAAACAAAAAAAATCTCCCAACCAACCAACCAACCAACCAAAAAAAGCCAACAATAATAACAACATCATCTAACCAAACAAACAAGCAAAAACACCCATAAATTTCATTTTAGCTCATTTAAAAGTATGCCATCAACATTTTTATAGCAGGGAATGAAATTTTGTCTTTTATTTAAGCCTTTAACATATTAATACTTTCCTCCCTAGCTAAAAATTTGACTAATTTGACTACTTTATTATAAGAGGGAATGTCTTTGGAAAATTATTCTGAAAATGGATGCAAGTTTGAGCACTCCTTTTATTCTTTGTGGTCCAGCTCTCCTTGTAATAAAAGTGTGCCTTTCTGTGAGTGCTGGATGGCATTAACAATACAAACTATGACCATGGGTTGGAGCATCACAGTGACATATGCACAAACTGGGAATACTCAGCCATCTGCCACACACTAAATACTCATGGTATTTACTGATGTTTTCTAAAATAAGAAATAAAATTGGTCAAATTCATATAGATCCATATCTGCCAAGATAGTCACTGCAATTTTGAGATAACTATATGTCTTCTCTGGCAAACTTGTGTTTGCATTACAGTCCAATACAATAATAAACAGTAATTATAAGGTATACCTTCTGATTTACTCACCTTTGAGAAGCGGAGACACTTCAATGCTTACTCTCACATTTTAAATGCTCTCTTGAATCTTCAAATATGTAATTATGCCTAATTATGTAATATATTGTATTTGAATACAAAATCATAGTATAGCTTTTCCATCATCGTCATCTTGTACCATTGGCCTTATTATGCTGTACCAATTTGAGAACTTGTGATCAAACAGTATAAATGGAACAAGTTTTGCATGCTCAGCCTCTTAAAAACTACTTTAAAGAGATTTACTATCAACGTATATTTTCCGTTCAGCTGGAAAAATAAGTTTGTAGTGTGTATTATAAAATGTTAAATATTAATACTATTTAAAGTTAATGGCATGACAAAGAAAATGGCTAATAATATATTATACAATTAAGTGCTTATCATATTAGCTCATCTATTAACAAAATAAAATAGATTCAAACAGGAGGGTTCTGATTTGTAGCTTTTAAGCAAAGGTTGCCCATGTGTAAAAGCTAAATTATTTATTCAATTTTTAAACAGCTGGATACATCAGTTTGCAATTATTTGCACTGTATTTGAATGCTTTGTCATGTGTCTCTGATATAACAAAAAGAGCAAACACTTTACTTATAGGAAAGTTCATTTTTTTTTTCTAAACAAATCTTAGGAATAATAAACCAAACTACTGACCAAATGCTGATTCCTCTTTATGTCCACAATATCACAGGGGAGGTTGAGTTGCTGAATTGTATCTGTCACCTATATTTCAGCTACATAATTTTACCTCATTATTCTGACTCCTCAACATTTATCATCTCTGTCCAAGGTTAAGTCTTTTCCATTTCATGGTCTCTGTTGTAATTCTCTATATCTTAGTCTATAGATGCTCATATACTATCATATGCTTGGCATAAATATTGGTTGCCTAAAAGAGTTAAACTATTTTTTTCCTAAAATAACTCAAATATCACATAATAATATATTGTTCAGGACATAGTAGAGTCCACACTTGTATTTCTGACCAAGTTAGCCAATTTAACTTAGACATAAGTATCCCTTTCTTAATCAAACCGATTATAGTAAGGTATGTGTATATCAAATCCTCAAGCAATTTTACTGCATGCTTAAAACCAAAGGTTCCTGACTCCTTCAAAATTACTTACATAGTGACTTTTTAGCATTAAAAAAAACTGCATATAAAAGAATTGCTTGAATGATGCTCCATCTCTCTTCTATTCATCAATCCCTACTGTGGTACTCAATAAACTGAAAGACCAGTTGTGGAGAACATCTCGTTGCTGGGACACTGTATTCCTCTGGATAAACACCACCCCTTTTATCCCTCTTTTGTGCCTAGATAGGTTGGGACCTCAGTTTCTAGGTGTAGTCCTTGGTAGCCTGGTAAAGGCAATCAACTTGGTCACAGTGGTTGATTCTGGGATTGGCTAATGAACCCATTTGGCTAATATAGTCAAGGGCTGTGGGAAAAGAGATTATGGGTGGAATGGAAGCAGGGACTTTGATGCAGAACAGTAGGTGGTGATTTTGTGATCCTGTAAAATTGAGAACAGAGCCAACATGGAGATGAGAGGAGGTGAGAGACAGAGTTAACAGCCCCTTGGTGCCTTTCACACTGGAGAGGTTAGTTGTGCTTGAAGTTGAAAAGTTCCTGACATTTCCAGGCACATAAATAAAAGCATGTCTTTTGTTGTTGTTGTTGTTTAAGCTGATTTATTTTGTGTCCCATGGAATATTCCTAAGTCTTCACATGAATATCTCATTTATTACTTTATCTCTCTAGTAGTGTTGATTCTTTTAGCTATAGAATTTTTAAATTAAAAGACCCAATACACACATTAAAAAGTCAACATTTCTTTAATATTCTCCACTGAAGTGTATTATGTCTGGGATAGGAATATGTTGAACGTCACCAGTTATCAAAGTTTATCCACTTATATCCAAAGCAAGTGAAGATAATACATGAAAAAAGTTCTCTAAAACTGTAATTTTATATGTTTTTCTATCATAGATGATTTTAGAAAATTCTCTCATTTAGAAAGTTTAGTTGTAGTGCTAGTTAAAGAACCTTATGGACAGAAAACTGAGATTAGTGGTTATTACCTAAAATCATTAAGGGGTAGGGGATTTTTTTTCCCCTATAGAAAATTATTTTGAAATTTTTATGCCAATGAGAATGAACTACATATGTGATTTGCATAATGAATGGGACTCGACCAAAATAGTCTAGTTATACCTAATGCCAAAGATTTCTGTTAGTGGTAGAACAGACTTGGCTCGGGTGCAATGATTAAGTAAGATATGACTTCCTCTTCCAGCTACTTGCTAAAATCAGGGCTTTTTGTTTTTCCCTTAAACTTTTCAGTACTTATGAACTCTTCATTCTTTGCCATAACACCCTCACCTATTCTGACTCTTCTAAAATATTTGTTTTTTGCAGCCTTTGTCTTCCCTTGATGGATTACTGACTGGTCTGTGTGCTGTCCTGGCTGATAAGAGGACATGTGTTTATGTTTTCACATGGTGCAAGCTATACATGACATCTGCATTACAAGAGTTAGTTTTCATTGATTCACTATTGTTATGTGGGGATAAAAACTATATACCATGTACATTCTGACTAGCTAAAACTTGTTTATGTTTGGAGGAAATTAATTCCCATGTCAAATACCCTAAGTAAATCATAGAACTCTTTTTTACTTAATTATCACAACACTTTAATACCCTTCTGAATACAGCCTTCTAAGCAGTCACTAAAACACACATCTTTGATATAAAAGGTGAAAGTGTTTGCCTTTCTTGCTTGAGCCAAATGAACTGGTTTTTAATTGTGTCAGGGACAGTGGAACACTGGTGGGGAATCACGTGGAAGAGGACTCCTTTTAGTGGCACATAGCACCCACCTACTCGGCCATCAAATCAGGTTAGTCCACAAGTATTTTAAATGAAGCTAAATAAGAGATAGATTTGGGTGTTACCAAACAGTGCTTTTTATAATGTCACTTGAATATGTATATGCTCAGTGACCTAAGTAAGTTTTAATCCCACCTCCTCCAGTTTAAATTATCTATAAAAATAATTCAGGCCATTTCATTGTCAGAATAACACACTCCATCTAGCGAAGGCTAAATCATCTATTTCAGTCTTTGCTTCCTTTTTCTTTCCTCTTGCCCCCCCCAAATAAAACTATTCATATGGAAAGCAAATCCCAAACACTAATAGAACAGCATCATCTCTTATTTACTTCACAAAACAGAATACAATATGGGTTGCTGTGAAATACAAATGAACTGTAATCCTCATCAGGTTTGGAAATAATGGATTCAGGCTAACATTTCCAGAAGAAATATGAAGGCAGTATTCTAAATTTCCTATTCTTTCCCAAATGAGTTTGCACAAAATGTGTCGCTAAGAAGAGTAATGTGCCCATCACATAGTGAAATTTCCCACTTGCAAAATGAAAACGAAAAGTCTGCATTTCAGGATGGCATATTTAAACACATGCACCACGCTGCTTGTACAGTAGGGAAAAGAAAGCTCCCCCTACCGGAGCATAAAAAGCATCATCTCCTTCCTGCACCCCGTGGTTCCCTCATATGCAAGAACACACAGAAACCTATAGTCTCCCCCTTCTCAGCATCCTGCTTCTCTCAGCAAACATTACATTTTTCTTTATTTCAGTTAATTAGAGGACTGCTGGACACTTCGTTATTGACCAGTCTCAGCTGTGTTTAGTTGAAATGGACATGGTTGTAAAAAAACCACAGCTCAATGGAGAAATTTCAAGAAGAAATAAAAGTAATATTTAAAGGATATTTGTACATGTATATCATATGGTTTTCCCCATGCTAAGGAATATGCACACTTAGGGGGAGAAAAAAACAGCATGTGAGGATTCTCACTAAAGAAGTCAAAGTCTGTGAGTTACATGTAGAAATGAAGAAAGGGCCCTGTGACTTGTAGATTGGTATTAATGGTTGGATATCCTTATTTATTGGCAAATGTCACAGGCACAATCAATTTCAAAACACATTTGTTTTATCCAGAAAGCAAGGCATTTATAAAGAAAAGTATTCTAAGAAAACATATTCAAAAGGATTTCTAAGCTTTGAGAGTTGAAATGATTCCTAGCTACAGAAATAAAAATGGGTAATCACAACACCACCAAAATACATTTAAAAGACAACTAAGAATTTCTATCAGTTTTAACAAGACGCAGACACAGTTAAGGGCAACATTGGCCATCTTCCCTATATTTTTCCATACTCTTAGGTTCTTGACATGAAATAAAAAGGCCATTCCCACTCATCGTAATAGGGAAGCCGGAGAGACGGCCATGCAAGGAAGGCTTCCGTTACTGTTCACCATTTTCAAGACAAGCCTCCCACTTGCCTTCTCTTTCTCTTATGAAAGAATTTCTGGGAATTTGGATACATTTGTTGTTAGGCAACACCTTAGGCATTTCCACGTTTTCTCTCTACTTGGTGAGGAAAATGACCAGCTTCTAAGGTGTGGTTAATAAATCCAGGCATTTTGAATTCCTTAGCCGAATCCCTCTAAGAGAGCTCAGAAATTGCCTGTAAGTAGTGCTGATTAGAGTCTCAGGAGGATGAGCATCTGCTGGTGTGTGTGACTGCAGGGGTGGGTGACAATCAGATTCCCTGTACTGCTGTCTTGTATCCTTCAATAGGTTTAAATGCAACCACGACAAAAAAGTATTTGAATGATTTTTTTTTTGAAATGAGTGAAGTGGATTTTGATCTACTTGGGGTGGGATGCGGATGATCGGGATTTACCACTTATCTCCAAGAATTAAAACTGGGTTACCTTTTATAAAGAGGGTGTACCTCTAAACCCACTGCAGTAGGTATGTTGGAACCCATAAAATTTCCAATTACTGTTTCAGAATTTATTGTGCACATATGGAAAATAATACTTGTTAAACAGAAAGGGGTTTGTGCCTTGTGCTGTCAATACTGTGAAGGATGGGGTGATTATAAAGCAAATTAACAATACTTTTAAATGTGCATTCACTTATCTTTCCAATTAAATCCTTGTTAAACAACCGCACAGACAGTAATGGTGCTTCTGCAAAGCACTGATCAAGACAGTTTTATTGTAATTTTTACTCTGTAACAATTAATCAAGTAGGCATTTTCTTCATTATTAAATTATTTAGTTAATAAATATTCTCAATAGGCTAACATATTTGGAGTTTCATGTTATTTTTGATTTTCCTACAGTGGAACATATTTGGGATACTTCCATTCTCTAGCAGAGGGACCATTAGGAAATGTGATTTTATAAATTCCTTTTCCCTAGAAGAATAAACAAAGGAGAAAAGTCCTTGAAACTTTAAGCCACTTAAAAATGTACTTCAACCGTTCTGTAAAGGATAGGAACACATTGCTCTGAGCAGATAAGGAAGGAGAAGCTTTGCTTTAAGGCATCTTTCTGTTGGAGTAAGCATGAAAATTAACATTAAAAAAAGTTCATGAGCAGCTGTGGCAGACTCTTGTGGCAAGCAATTGCATTGTGGCCAGTCCTTTGTCATCCTATCCAAATGACAAATATTTGACCATTGTTTCTGCCACAAACACAGGGTGATGTAAGTGGAGAAACCTATAAAAAGATAACTAGAAATATATATATATGTGTGTGTGTGTGTGTGTGTGTGTGTGTGTGTGTGTGTGTAAATTCCTGTTTACATTATTTGCAGGTGTGAGCTCATCTAGATAGGAAAGTCCCACTGCATTTGAAGTGCCCTAAAGAATCTCTGTGACCTTTTGCCTTTTGGTTATAGTTTGTTGCATGTAAATTTTTTAAGATGTAGGGATTTTTAGATTACTAGATTAGCAGTAAGGGTAATGCTAGCAGAAATCACACTTAGAAAAAGATTCCAAGTGAGCTGTATTCATCCAGAAGCAAGAATCAATAGCCACACAAGAGACAGATATAGTTTGAGGGCCAGAAACAAAATTTCAGGAAAGATGGCTAGCTGTGATTTGATGTGAGTTAATTTTATCTCCCAAAAATAGCTTTTATAACAACCTCAAGTTTTCACCATGGACCTTATTACATGAGGTCTCTGACTATATGCTTCCTAGAAACAGGAGAGGACATGATCAATTTTATTCAGTCAGCAAGAGGATTATTGTTCTAGTTTCAGTCCTGTTGCTGAACAAATACCCTGACAAAAAGCAGCTTTAGAGACAAAAGGGTTTATTTGGCTTACAGTTTCAGGTCACAACCAATCATTGAGGGAAATCAAGGAAGGAATTTGAAGGCTAATCTACTTATTCTTTCATACAGCATTGCCTCATACCAAGAACGGACTTCATAACCAAAGAAGTGTGGGAACCACAGAAAATGTGGCTTATTGGGCAGAAGGCAGGCTTATACTTCAGAAGCTTTCGTGTCCAGTTAGTACCACCTGCTTAGGGAATAGTGATGCTCACAGTGTTCTGGTCCTCCTACATCAATGACAACTAAGATAAGCACCTATGGTGTTGCTCTCAGGCTAATTTGATCTAGGTAATTCCTCAACTAAGAGTCTCTTCCCAGAAGATTGTAGGTTGTGTCAAGTTGATTGTTCTAGCCAGGACAATCACCTTGGTCATTTTGAACAGATTGGTATGAGTATGGGAGAAATCTGCTTATGCTAATGTGGGGCAGAGGACAAGAAAAAAAGGGAGAGGGAAAGGAAAAATAAAACTGGATACATGCAGTATGAGGATGGGCAAAGTGAGCTTATATTAACTGGAACTCCTTAAGTACATTCAAAGGGGATGATAAAAACACCCAATTTCAGGGATTCCACTTCTTAGTTTCACATATATCTATTTATTCTTATACCCTTAAAGCAGAGGAAAACTGAGTGACTTGTCCATCACCCATCCTCCAAGGAGCTCAGTGATTGGAGAACATAAAAGAGAATGAGCTTTATGTTAAAACTGTAACTTTGTGTTGTTCAGACCTTGGTTCCTATCCTCTTTGGAGTTCTATATCTTGCAATTTGTACAAATATTCAGATTGTTCATAAAGAACAATGACGACAACAAGGATGACGACAACTACTACTACTACTACAACTTCTATTACTACTACTACAACTTCTATTACTACTACTACAACTTCTATTACTACTACTACAACTTCTATTACTACTACTACAACTTCTATTACTACTACTACAACTTCTATTACTACTACTACAACTTCTATTACTACTACTACAACTTCTATTACTACTACTACAACTTCTACTACTACTACTACAACTTCTATTACTACTACTACAACTTCTACTACTACTACTACAACTTCTATTACTACTACTACAACTTCTACTACTACTACTACAACTTCTATTACTACTACTACAACTTCTATTACTACTACTACAACTTCTACTACTACTACTACTACAACTTCTATTACTACTACTACAACTTCTACTACTACTACTACAACTTCTACTACTACTACTACAACTTCTATTACTACTACTACAACTTCTATTACTACTACTACAACTTCTACTACTACTACTACAACTTCTATTACTACTACTACAACTTCTATTGCTACTACTACAACTTCTATTGCTACTACTACAACTTCTATTGCTACTACTACAACTTCTACTACTACTACTACAACTTCTATTACTACTACTACAACTTCTATTGCTACTACTACAACTTCTATTACTACTACTACAACTTCTATTACTACTACTACAACTTCTACTACTACTACTACAACTTCTATTACTACTACTACAACTTCTATTACTACTACTACAACTTCTATTACTACTACTACAACTTCTACTGCTACTACTACAACTTCTATTACTACTACTACAACTTCTATTGCTACTACTACAACTTCTATTGCTACTACTACAACTTCTATTGCTACTACTACAACTTCTATTGCTACTACTACAACTTCTATTGCTACTACTACAACTTCTATTGCTACTACTACAACTTCTATTACTACTACTACAACTTCTATTACTACTACTACAACTTCTATTACTACTACTACAACTTCTATTGCTACTACTACAACTTCTATTACTACTACTACAACTTCTATTACTACTACTACAACTTCTATTACTACTACTACAACTTCTATTGCTACTACTACAACTTCTATTGCTACTACTACAACTTCTATTGCTACTACTACAACTTCTATTGCTACTATTACAACTTCTATTACTACTGCTACAACTTCTATTACTACTACTACAACTTCTATTACTACTACTACAACTTCTATTACTACTACTACAACTTCTATTACTACTACTACAACTTCTATTACTACTACTACAACTTCTATTGCTACTACTACAACTTCTATTGCTACTACTACAACTTCTATTGCTACTACTACAACTTCTATTGCTACTACTACTACTACTACTACTACTACTCTGTGACCTTGCAACTGTTACTGTTTAAGTTTTCATTTCTTAAACAGATCTGGAGAGGAAAAATATATTTTTTTTCTATAAGACACATTTGTTAGGAAATGTTACTAAAGTATATGGGTACCTAGAAGAGACATGATGTGTAAATATATGTTCATCTTTAAAGATGTAAGTACTAACAACAGAATTTTGTATGTGAAAACAAAAGCAAGACATTCAAAACTCGGGATGTCAGGATTAGTTAACAGGAGCAATCCAACTCAATTCAGTTTCTGTTTAGCTAACTAACTCATCATTGGTAGTATTTGGGGAGGTCATATGTGTGATGGATATTCCTGGTTGTCAACTTGACTACAACTGGAATAAACTAAATTCCAGAAATGGAGGGCACACTCATGATCCAGATCTTTAGGCTGGAAGACACACACACACACACACACACACACACACACACACACACACACACACACAAATGCTTTTGATTCAGCCATTGAGGCATGGTGGCCATGGAAAGCTTAGGACCAGGCAAGGTAGTATACACCTTTAATCCCAAGAGAAAGAGACAAGCAGATCTCTGAGTTCAAGGTCAGCCTGGGACAGAGCAACCTAAAGTAAAGGAAAGCTTAGGTCCAGGTGTGGTAGCACACACCTTTAAAAGAACAATGGAAAAAAGAAGGGTTGGTTCTTCTTTGCTCGCTTGCATTTACTTGCCAGCACATCTATTGGAATCTACTTCTTCAGGATTCCAGCTTATACAGAAGACCAGGGACTGAGCAACTACTAGACTCTTGGACTTCCCATTCATAGCTGCCCATTGTTACACTAGTTTGGAATGCAGAGTGTAATTCATTCCAATAAATTACCTTGAAATATAGAGACATTTCATAAGTTCTGTGAATCTAGAGTACCCTGACTAAGACAATATGGAAAGCCAAGGCTTTACTTTGGATATGTTCAATCATTAATTGCATGCAGTGTTGATAGACAATTACTTATCTCTCTTTAATGGTTGTGGTTCAATGTTCATTTATATCTTTTTTATTCATGTAATAATTAGTAACTTTAAAGTCCTCTGGGGGAGAAACAGAAGCAGAAGATACTTGAGATTTTTTTTTTTTTTGGTGGAGATATAAGAAATGGAACCAATGAGATCACCTGATAATCATGTGATGTAAAGTTTGTTTGAATGCACAAATCATTCTTTTCTAGGAAGAAAATTTTATTTAGTGAATGCAAAACAACAGGAACATGTCTGTGCTTAGGGCATGGACATATATCACCATGAACTCACAGGTAGCTAGAGACTGTTTACTGCAACATTTCAAATAGGTTTTTCCCTTATAAAGGGTCCTATTAGCTAGATACCAGAGAACCACATTATAACGATAATAAATAGATTTTTGAATGTTTGATGTTCAAAAAAAAGAAATTAGCTTTGGCTCTGTGATGATAAATTGAATGTAACAATCTAATAATGTGTGTTTTGCAGTAAGTTTTAAATAGATCATTTGTGGTCCTTGTTGTATATAGACTTTGTAGCCTCAATAAGATTCTTTAAGCTTGTGACATATAGTTTTCTTGCGTGAACAATGAGGGTTAGAGAACAATGAGAGTTTGGCTTTCAGAACTGCCATCTAGTATATTCTCAATTAAAGACTGGCTATCCTCGGCTGTGAACTAATTCTTATAATGTTTTTAAATATCGTTCAATCTTTAGCTGTGCTAGAGAAGCACCAGGAAAGGTATCTTTCCCTTGCATTTATTTCAGAATCTACAATATTGGAAAAGAACTGTAGTAATGAAATCTGTCAGTGATTTTAATCATAGTAGCAGCATATACTCTACCTTCATAGCATTTTTAATTTAGGCAACAATTCAGTTTATAAGTGATACTGTATCAACTACCCAAGAGAAAGTTTCTGTGATATAGAAAATGGGTTTTTAAAAAAGTAGTTGGTGCTCTGTTTCTGTTTCTCCTACATTTCAAACAGTGTATATCTTAAGGCTACATAAGGTGTATTTCCTTGGAAAGCAAAAGTGAAGTTAGCCAGAGGGTGTGGTGGATGTTCCCAGACATAGCTATGAACTCTCTACCCTTTCCAAATAGGTATTTATAGTACCAACCTGAGTTTAAATGGGAGTACCCATGAATGACTCCCAAATCTTTATTTTTGGAAAATTTCATCACTTGATTCTTCTACCAGAAACTCAAAGATACCCTACACACTTATTTTCCTTTCCTGGGGATTTTAACTTTTGTGTCTATTTCCCTCAGGACACGGGTGGGGACTGTTGTTTTCTCCTAGCAAAAAGAATGTGAAAAAGAGATAGAACATTCACTTTCTCATTATAACATTCAGGCATCTAGTTTCTGTCTTGTTGCTAATCTTTCTCTACTATGTTTCTTTGATGACACAGGCTACCATTTTGAGATTGGCCTATTGGTCCACACAGCCTCAGGCCAAAAGTCACTGATAAACTGAGGCCTTCCGTCCAGCAAGCCACCAGAAACTCTATCTTGCCAAGGACCATGTGAACCCATCTACAGGCAAGCTGCCAGATGAGAATCTACTCCTGGCTGACACCTTGACTACAGAGCATTCAGCGAAACTGTGCCCAGACTTCTGACCCACAGAAACTGGGAGATAATCTATTTGTATTCGTTTAAGCAGCAGACCTGACACTGGTCTTGTCAGACAGCAGTACATTTCTGCTTGATGTCAGAATGGAGAGAAAGAGTGCTGTGCAATGTAATGAGAGTGGGAGGAAGCTTGGTATGTTTTTCTAGCAAGCTTTTAAGAACTGTTTATTAATTATCATGGTTGTGATGGTATGATGATGATGATGATAATGATGATTATGTTGTTTTTGTTTATAAATCTCCTAGGGGGTTCTTGAAGGTTGGCAGTTACATAACTCTGATTTAATGTCTGGATGCAGTGGCCAAATGTACATGGAAAACCTGAACTGAATTCCATTGTAAAATTTCCAGACTCCACCTATATCCCTGCAACACAAATTCATTGATAGAAGGAAATTAAGTTTCTCTTTTTTTTTGTCTAGGTGTTCTGAACCCCACGCATTTGGCTAGTAATGAGATAAAACTTCGCTAAAATTTTCCTATATTTGATTTCTCTTTCTAGAAAAGTAATCTAACTATCATCAAAGAAAATTCCATCATGTAGATGACAGAACCACATTTGATTATTAATATTTACAAAATAGTATTGCTAATGAAACTAATTCTAATTTTATCTAATTTCTTGTCATCATAATTTAGTAAATAGTAATTATCAGTTGATCAACTCGGTTTTTAATTTGCTCACACTTTTTGTTATTATCCCCATTGTGAAAATAAATAGTCTGAGATTCAAAGAGATCAGAAGAGATCCTCAAAGATGTACAGAAGAGGTCAGAATGAAGACAAGAAGGAAGATCCTTGGATTATGATCTGGTGTGCCTTTCCCACTCCATTGTTTCTGTCTTTAATTGCTTCAATTATAGCTTTAGGTGAGTTTTAATTGTCTGTTTGGTAGTAAATTATAAAGATAATATAACCCACAGTAGGGATATAATTTTGCTTTAAGTCTAGTGGCCGGAATTTTTATACCTTAAAAATGGAAAGGACACTAAGATTGTGTTAGGAATACTTGATAAAATGCAAAAACTAGAAACTACAGTTTATTGTTTTGGCTTCTGTGTTCAGAAACATGAAGAGTTTATTGCTTTGTCTCTTTCTTGGGAATACGTTCTGCTGCCAATCCACTTTTTTTAAGCAGTTACAAAGCAATATGAGTTTCATCATTTATAGCCTTTGAGCTCTCGGACCAGGTCTAGGGAAGTTTTTAAAGCCCTGAACGTTGTTAGAGTTTGTTCATTTTGTGATCAAGTGATCCTTCCAGCTTTAAGGGAAAATAAATCATTGTTAAAATATAATCTGATCACATAGAAGCCAAAATGGTGCACTTAAAAAAAGCTACACCCTCCAAATGCACTCCCCCTCCCCCAATGCCAAAACCTCTACAAAACAACAGAACAAAGAAAGAAAGAAACAAACACCACATTACAAAATACGATAAAGCACATAACTCAGTTTGTTTTATTAATGCTGTGCTTGGCAATGAATGTGAAGTAGGTTTAAGGAAATACTCATCTTAAAATAACAAGAGATCAATATAAACTCACTTAATAGAAAAATGAGTGGACATAGCGCAAGGACTATTTTATAAGAACACAACTAGAAGTTTTAAAATCCTGTTTAAAATCCTTTTTTTGTTTCATCCAGTTGCTTATTTCCAGATGAAACTGCCAATTATCCATTTTCTTTCCCACGTTTCCTTCCCTTTATTTGATTTTTATGCTACAAATGTATGCAATGCGGAGGGACAGCTGCTCCAGCTTGGGCATTGCTTTGAGGTGCATGGCTGCAGAGAACTAGCTTAGGTATAATTGCTAACGCAAAATTGTTTTTCTAATGGATACTTCCAGTCTGCTTGACCTATTATTAGTAATTTTAAAGTAAGCAAAGTCACCACTTGCCAACTTCCAATATGTCTTCTTGTGCCAATAAAATTTTTGTGAGTAAATATAGAAATACATGGAAAGTAGAAGACCACAGCAAAGAAAAAAAAGATAGAAAAAAATCCTCTTCCACTAAAAACAACAAACACCCATGTACATGTATGGACATAGGAGATGTTTGGCCATGTGGATTTATGTAATGTATATATTTTGTTCATCTGTAGTGAAAATGTGTGTGTAACTGTGCATTTCTAACTGTGGAAATCAATTCTAAAATCCTGGTAAGAAGTTATTCCCTCCAATTTATGGTGAACACATGAGGGGAAATTTTTTACTATATCAAGAAAATAGCATCATTTCTCTATGGCTGAGAGATGAGTTATCCCATTGACTCAGGGATTTGGGAAGCTTCATATGTGCTATTATCCAGAAAAGGTGGCGATCTCTCTTGTTTCTTATATAAAGAGTGAACCCAGAAAACATCTAAGTAATACAATGAAAGTCACAGCGAGGCTGGGTTTTGGGCAATACATCTAGATGGCAGCTGAAACAGAGGACTGATGTGTGGATGTCTGGTGGGATTTCCAAGACCCACTGTCAGAAGTCCTTAAGACAGTCACAGAGCATCCTCTGTGCTGAAGCCTGCTTTCTGCATATGTGCTCCCATGCTGGAAAGCCATCAGGAGGTCACAGATCATGCAGAAGAATCAACACAATGACACAGGCTGATGACAGGTTGACATCTAAGGTCATGCACCAGTTTTCTTTGGGGATGCCCATATAGACCAGAAGAGTTGCATCAGCAAAAATGTCACTGAAAGCTGTCACCAAATTCAACAAACAAGGCAGAACAGTATTCACTAATGCACCAATAGCCTAGTAAGTCATGGATCTGTAATGTCTCTCTGTGATGTTTCAAAGTGCTTCTTGATCCAGGCAAAGAATCATAAACCTTACAGAGATTGGAGATGCTGGGAATCTTCATTCCTGTGATGTTTTCCCAAACATCTCCACTCATAAATAGGTTTAGCCAAACTGAATAGCAATACAAATAACCAATGTTGATAAAGAGAATAAAAACAGGGATGTACAAATGTATGCACAGCATGAAAAGACACTTCTGTTTTTATAGGAAGGGTACAACAGTGCATAGGGAATGTAGCTTCTTGGCAGTGTTTAACAGCACAGACTCAAGTTAGAGACATCTGAGATCTAGTCTTAGCTCCTTAGCTTTGATATTCTTGGGGCATTTTTTTAAACAACTGAATTTTAGGTTCCTCACTGAAAATAACAAGCTTAATAATTGCACCTATATGCACTATGAGGTTGAAGAAAAGATTAAATTAAATTATATATGCAGGGAATTCAGTGGATCGCCTGACATATTAAATCATAAAAATAGCAGCCACCTATACAATAAAATTATTATCAGCATTACTAATTTTAATTAGGAAATGTTTTTCAAAAGTGATCACTTTTGAATTTAACTTGTGTGTCATCTGATCTGGAAGTATAATAAGGGTATCTAATTCTTTCTGGTTTAGTGAGTCAAACAGAAAACCAAAACAAATTGAATCATTCAACTGGTGTATTTAGAATTGCTGATGATTAGAGCATTCAAGAAAGTCAGCGAAACACAGAAATTGCAATTCAACTGTTCTTGAAAATCTCCAAAATCAGTTTTCATTTGTGTAGTCTAATAGTGGGTAAGGCTTATTCATTTTTTTAAAATATATATATTTAGAACCTTTTAAAAAAGAAGCATAATGTAAGTTGAACACATAGGAGATAAAAGATGCTAATAGAAGGAGGGTGCACCAAATTCATTTATGTCCCATATTAAATTACAAAATGAATGTATGATGTTTACATAGCTCTGCATAATTTTCATGGAAACTTCATACTGTTGGAATTTTATTTCATCACACATTCACATGCACAAAAGAGAACATGCAAGTGCCACTCCCCAAGTTGCATGCACCAATTCTCTTCTCTGTTAGCAGCACTATTAGAACCCTGGCTAGGATGATGAATTAGATACAGTGTTAGTGTCGAGATTGTTGGACTAATTTAAAGAATTAATTTAAATAATATTCTCATCATCGAATTTTGAAGAGGGATGTATGTGTGTGTGTGTGTGTGTGTGTGTGTGTGTGTGTGTGTGTGTGTGACCTAGTATCTCATAAGAGCGTGTTGGATCCCCTGGATAGTTTTGAGCCATGGGTGCTAGAGATTGAATATAGGTTCTCTTCAAGAGCAATAAGTGCTTTTAACCAGTGAGCATCTCTCTGATTTCTCATCATATAAGGCAAAACACTCTAGAAGACAAGTTGGCAGAGTCAACAGTATCAAAGGTCCCAGTGTAGCATCATTTGTGCTGACTGTTGAAACCTCACCATGCTGTAAAACAGGAAGACTGTTTGCTGACAATTTATATCACCAGATACCAACTCAGGCCTCTGCCCAGCTTTACATTGTCAACATTCAGGGAAACACGAGCAGTTACAAAATCTCTGAGGAAGCTGAAGTTTGGATTGTAAAAGATGAGATGGATAGATTTCATATTTTCATTGCAGATTGTTTTTTTTCCTTTTTCAAACTGCTGAGCATATTTTTTTTTAAGGCAGGAAATGCAGCTAGTGTTTGTTTCTAACATGGCTTCTGTTTTGAGATTTCTTCTTTGTAGGAGAAATGTGTTGCCCAGCTGTCTACAATCCCAAGAAGGATATGGTTCCAGCATGAGCTATCTTACAAGAATTATTTTAGCTGCTTATAAACAGAAAAAAAAAAAAAGAAACCCGAGGCTGGGCTGTTTCATCCAATTTTTTACCCACGGAAGGGATACTGTTGCTTAGATCAATGGGACCAATATGAAGAAGTGATGTAAAGTTTAGTTCTCTGCTTTGCTTAGTTAAATTAGTCAGTAAGCAGAGCCCTTAAAAATTCTCTGAAACAAACATTATGGGGCAGTTAGCCAAAAGAACTACTTGATACATAAATGAGTAGTTCCACCTGAACTTAGAAACAGTTTACTCCTTACCAGTTTTAGTATGTCTAACTGCAGCATTCAGACACGTGCGTACACCGTTCTCTCTCTAACATGTGCATACACCCTTCTCTCTCTCTCTCTCTCTCTCTCTCTCTCTCTCTCTCTCTCTCTCTCTCTCACACACACACACACACACACACACACACACACAAATGTACACATATACACTGGCACGCAGAGAGAGAGAGAGAAACAAAGATTTATACATACACAGGTAATACCTGTAATATATGCTTATTTCACAGTTATGAACATAGGGAGGCCTCAAGATGAGCACTGGTTCATGAAAAGAGCAACAACCAAATAGGCTAAAAATTGGCCCAGATCCGAGTCCAGTATATTGAATGGCTCAAGCTCCAATAAGATCTAATGCCTTGGTTTCAATGGGCACAAGCACTCACATCTACACACCCACACATCAGCTCACAATTAGAAACAATAGATTTATCATTTTTACAAAAGCAAGAAAGATTCAAATCCAACCCTGCATAGGGATTTGTGGAAGAATGAGGTGCTTCAGTTCCTTCATCCTATTTTTTAAGACCAGACTTTCAGGTTTTCATGTTTCTTGGTATAAAATACCTGTCTCTCACTTGATTACATTCTCTTTAAAAATAGTACTAAATCAGTGGGATCATACATGGGATTTTTGATGGCAAATGACACATCTGAATATACTATTGCAAATTCAACTTCTCAGGATGAGGGGAACACAGAGGAAAAGACAGACAGAAGGCTTCTGGCAGGAAGACACTTATAATTTGGACCTTGAAAAATAAGAAAATAACAATGGTCATTTTCCAGGAGACTTGGGTATGCAGAATGAGAATGATAAGATAGGAAGACATTGAGAGTAAAAAGGATATGTATAAACCCTGAAAACCAACAGCATGCAAATGTGTGAGGACAGTCTAAGAGTGCATTGTGGACTGGGGTGTGTAGTCAATGCTCTGGCACATGTGAACATGTGGGAGCCAGAGTCCAATGTCTAGCACTGTGGAAGCAAAAAGACACAATTGCAAACAAAAGCAGTGTAAAGGAGATCCAGAGGACCTGGTACTAGCTAGAAGCAAGCTATGAAACCAACATCACGAGGAATTGTAAGTTTTTCTGAAGACACCACTGACTATTTTTAATTTCGAGAAAAAACCTAAAAATATCACATATGTCGTCTAATTTTATTCTTTAAAATATTTTTAATTTTTATTTTTGTATCTTATACGTGTGTGGGTGTTCAACTATAAGTATATGCACCATGTGTGTGTTGGTACCCAGGAATGCTAGAGAAGAGTGTTGGATTCCTGGAAACCAAGTTACAAGCAGTCGTGAACCTCCTGATGTGGATGTTGGAAACTGAATCTGGGTCCTCAGGAAGTGAGTGTAACTGTTAACTTGTCTCAGCAGCCCCATTTGATTCCATTCTGTTCTCACAAAGCTTTCCAAAGCACTCTCCTCCATCCCACTAATTTTGAAAAGAAGGAAAGAAATGGAGAGAAAAAGAAAGACACATAAACATATACTGTTTAAATAAGATGTCAAGGACAAAACATCTGAAGGACAGCTGGCCTACTCCATTTTTTGTCTGGTTTTTAAACATTATCCTAAGATCATTTAGGTGCCTCACTTTTGCTTTTTTTTATTTTCTTATTTTTATTTCTTCACTAATAAACTTTCTAAGAGTAGCTTCATGCTCTTAGGAAAGTTGAGCAGTAAGTACATTTACCATGAACTTTCTCACACCGCCGAGTGAAGAACATTGTCACAACTGCTGAGCCAGGGTTGATATATTATTTTTGACTGCTAGCCATTGTTCACATTAGCCTCACTTCACTCTGTGCACTGCATTTTTTATGGTTTTGGCCAGGATCTAATAACATGTATATATAATGCTTCTGACACACAAAATTAAACCGCTTTTAAATTCTGGGTTCACTCATCTCTTCTTTCTCAAGTTTTTTGTTATCATCAATCTTTCACTATCTGTATAGTTTTCCTGGAGTACTGTATAGTTTTCTGTAATTTCTTTTGGGGGGGGGAGGCCCATCTATTCAGCATTGTGCATTTAAAGTTCCCCTAATTCTATTCATGGCTTAATAAATGGTTTCCATTTATCACAGTAATATTCCTTTATATAGATTTACCACATTTTAAACTCATTCACCTACTGAGAGATATTTTATTGCCCTCAAGTTTTTATCCATTTCTCTTTGTGGATAGAACCCAGGGTACACTGTGCATGCTAGGTACATTGTACATTGTTCTGACATCTAATCCTCAAGCTACATCCCAACCTTATCTTCAAGTTTCACCAATTAGTAATATAGTTGTTAGTATTTGTGTGCAGAGATTTGTATGGGAATAATAGGCAGTGCGGAGAGGCTGTATCAGATGGTAAGAACCCATTCATTTATGTAAAAGTATACCATCATGTCTTCCAAAAGGAAGTGCCATTATATTTCTACTGAACAGGTTATCTCATTCTTTGATTTATATTTCTTTAATAACATACATATCTTTCAGGATTTTAAAAATCACTTGTGGTTTTCATCATTTGTTTATTGTTTTCTTCATTAACACATATCAAGTATCCATTATATGCTAGTTACAGGTTTCCAAAGCTGGGCTATTTTTCTTTATTTTATTCTTCTCTTTTCAATTTTTTACTTTGTTTATTCTGCTCATTATTTATTTAATATGGGCTATTAGGTTTACTTTCTATTCTATGCATCTCCAGGTAAACTGATAATTTTTTTTATGTAATAAAAACTTTGTAATTTCTTATTTTCTGCACTATCTCATCCCTACCCCCAAATCACTTACTGCTGTCCGATCATGGCGGATAGCTGTCTGTGTACTGCTAAAGATAGACCTCCTGAAAAATGTCTGAAGAAAAGAAATCACTTACCTTGGTTGACAATAAATCTTAACTTCTGTATTGTTGCAAGATTGCCACTAACTCGATAAATCCCATCAACGTCTAGTCCTAAAAACAAAATAGCATATTTCATATTAGCACATCGAAGAACTCAGAAGGGAAACAATAAGGAAGTGAATACCACATGACTGCTGAATACCCCTTCTCCACAGAGAAGACAAGTTTCTGACCTCAAGTAAAGCAATGTTCAAAAGTTTGATCCCCAATTTTTAATCATAAGTTGCTGAGAC
Organism: Tokudaia tokunoshimensis; assembly: GCA_036184795.1. Taxonomy (NCBI): domain Eukaryota; kingdom Metazoa; phylum Chordata; class Mammalia; order Rodentia; family Muridae; genus Tokudaia; species Tokudaia tokunoshimensis. The sequence continues at coordinate 18,099,628 of BTHU01000004.1, read as the reverse complement.
AATGGCGTCAAATATGTTTCATTAAAGCAGCAACAATAATAAACCCCTTGGCACTGCATGGCATACATGGCCTATTCAACATTATTCTCAAGGCAAGCAAGAAGTAGAGTAGAAAATAAATGAACTTGTGTGTGTGTGTGTGTGTGTGTGTGTGAGAGAGAGAGAGAGAGAGAGAGGGAGGGAGGGAGGGAGGAGAGAGAGAGAGAGAGAGAGAGAGAGAGAGAGAGAGAGAGAGAGAGAGAGAGAGAGAGAGAGAAAGACTGCCCTTGTTTGGAAAGATAAAATAATTAGGCATTTGTAAATTGTCTTCTTCTCTTTGTTCTCATTTTGTTGATCTCTTCCTATGCCCTACCCTTCTCTTCCTCTCTTCATTCTTAATTTTGGCCCATTCTCTGTTGTGATCATGGTCACATAGCATGTATTTTCCTCATGTTTGACCTACAGAGTAAAATGTTATTCTACATATGGCTAGTTTTTAGCACCTTCACATAAGATATTGCATCATAAAAGGAAAATACAAGAAAACCTGGCCTATTGGCATGTTAGTTTTAGATAATTTTGGAACTGGTTATCAAAATAACTTATCTTGGCCAGGAACTTGGATAATCACTCATTTGGTTTTTGACACGTTTGCTTATAATGTTTAATTATTTTCATGACCAAGTCTGAAGGATAATTAAGAAATGAGAGATATAAAGAAATACTTATTAATGTACTATCATTATCTCCAATAAATGCTGATGTTGCAATTTTTGTGTTAGGAATCCATGGGCTCTCCTGTCTCTAGGTTTTCAGAAAAGGCTAGGTGAGATTACTGGCCAAGGGCATGGGCCATTTTCCCAGCACCTTCTCCAGGGAGGTGGTGTTAAATCATTGTTAATCATTGTGATTCATGATAATAAATGTTAAATAAATTGGAGAAAATTCATGCTACTTTGTAACAAGGACTTTGCAAAGATCCTTAATGGCATGAAATGAGCTCTTTCTCTGCTTTGTCGTTTCTATACTTTACACATTTTAAATTAGGACATTTGTGTTGTGTAATGCATTTCTTCAGTAGATTATAAAAGAGTGGCTTAATTTATGCCACTGGTATTGGTGACATACTTCAGAGAAAACATTGCCTATCGTCTGAACTCTTCTATGCAATGAACTACAGCAACTAACAACAATAGAAATAGTGTAAAAATGCTATTTAGCAAATGCATTAATTGTTTTGAGTTTTGAGCTCCAGAGTAAGCCAATGAACAGTACATTGCTGAGACATTTCCCTTCCTGAGTACATTTTTATAAACATCAAAGATTTTTTTTCTTTTCAATGTATAAACTGCCTCTGTTGGTGTAAGGGGACCTATTGTGTTTATACAAAGTACAATGCACATTTGACAACTTAAATGTGACAATTGTTACAACTAAAACCTTTCTAATATTTGATTTCTGCTTTTACTACAGGATCCAATTGTCCTCATGATTATGCTTTTAAGCTCAGAATGTTAAAAGCTTGATTTAGAATGATTTATTGACCAAATTTAACAAACAGTTCCTATTGTTTAATTAGACAGTGCTTGGTGTTTTGTCTTAATCTGAAAACCTTTAAATAATTTGATGCATTCTTAAAATTATTAAAATTTGTTTTTAAAATGTAATAGAATTTGTACATTGTAATATATTCTTTTCAAAAAACTTTCTTCTTCTCTGAGCATATAAACAACTGCAGATACTAGTTTTGAATTATCTGAAATCATTATTGGTTGTCCCATACTGTCTATTGAACAAAGTTCAGGATAACAATTTAGGGGATGTTTAGAAATGGTTGCGATTTAGATGTAGCCAAATATCATTCAGAACTAAGAGTTATGAATAATTTCACCTGTCTACCAACATAAAATTTGACTGAATGAAGATTGCCCTAGCTTTTCTATAAATTACACATTGTTTTAAAGAATTTCAGAGGAAAAATATTTTTAGAAAAGAGAAACACCAGTGAACCATGTGGACCTATGCTCTCCAAATGACAGGTTTCAGTGTACATTAAAAGGATCATAGTAATATTTGTTGAGAGAATTATTGAGGATGAAAAATCTAGTAGAAATAAATACATTGATTTGGTATTTATTTGTTTTGCTAATTAGCTAATGTCAAAGGTAAATGAAAACAAATTCCAACCCAATTTAACAGGAATGACTTTCCTTAAGCATCATTTTTAATATGAATATCTTTAAAATACAATGTAAAACGAAATACTTTTTTACTTATTGTCTAAGACTCATAATATTATATTTGAGATGTTTTTGAAGTGTGTGTTGTCTTGGGCTGCAGAGTGAACTTCAACCACTGAAACTCCTCAGAGTCCCACGCTTTTATAAGTTGAAGCGGCAGCGTTGGTATTTTGGAAATTTTTGCAGAAATGTTATTTTTTTTTAATTTTTAATTGTTTTTTAAAGTTCAGTAATCAAAACATTTGAAAGAGTAGCATGGATTGGATATATATACAAATCATAGGAACAATTGAAATGCACTGTAGTGTTTAAAGAAAGCAGCCTTATCCTAAATGAATGACCCATTTTCTCTTGGGATCAAAGCAGGGTGTGTTGGTGATAGAGATGGAGAGGGTAACACAGACCTGTGCCACTTCTGCGGTTGGGTGACTGAGTCATAGCTGAGAAAATGTTTGTGGCTTCAGCAAGAAACCAGAGAGTAAGGGGGAGTAAAGGAAAACGTATTAGATGTAGAATGAATATAACGACAGAGTTCTAAGTCCCTGAGATTCAGAGATATGAATATCATCTATCTTGCAAATAATAACAATCTCCGACCTTAGTGGTTCCTACTTTGAATGGGTTCTGCCCCCTGCTATTATACTTTTAAAGTTTTGTAAGTAGAGAGAAAAATGACAAAGTGCATATTAGAAAGCAGATCATTTCATTAAATAATAATCTGGAATCTATCAGTGAAGCTCAGTAATTATAAATTATCTAGGTAGAGATGATGTTGATTAGTTCTCTCTCGAATGGCTCACAGAATGGCAACCTTGAAATTCTGGAAGCATTATCTGAATTGGAGTTTTTCACGTGTCAGTCCCTTTTTACTCTAAGAACTTTGAAAGTTTTGCCAAACCAAACCAATGTAAATTGGTGGCTTTGGACATCCTTTTCATGACCACATTATCCTTGCTGGCCTGGGAACTACTCATTTTGGAAATAAAGTTAGACTTGGTATGAGTTTTAAATGAGTGGTGTCTTCAAGGTGCCCACACTGTGCTTTGGTGAAGGTTGAGACAAATTACTCTGAGAGTGAGCTCTTTTCTGTCCATACCAGGAGTGGGTGCAGCCAGAGGGTTTTGTTTGCTGTGCTAGGAATACACTGGGAACATGATGAGACCAAGTCATTGCACTTTTGTTTAAAACAAAGCAGACTGGAATGAAGAGGATTACAAAGATTTCTCAGAAGAGAACCACATTCTCTGAAGTATCCTTTGCTTACTCAACAGCTGACATTTTATGGTTCAGAACAATGCTTACCATTGGTGGAAGTCACCCGGTGTTGCTGTAGGGGATTTAAAAATGTTGTTCCCTCGTTTTTCTACTCAAGAAGCCTAAGCCTGGGTAGACTTAGCTCAGCCACAGTGCTGGCAAGGTCCTGACAAGGAGGGGCTGAATTTCGTTTAGTCTTGAGTAACAGCCGAGTGTGGCAAGTTCGACCATACAGCCGGGACAGAGCAAGCTGCACTCATATGCCATTGTTAATCTTGGTGGGCTTCACGTTTAAGAATGGTTTTTGATTCATAAATGTTTCTGAATGGTACTTTGTAAAAATCATCTCATCACAATGGCTGTTGTTTTGCTTCATAACTGATGATATGAATATTTGTTTCAATTTCATAAGGCTTTTACTTTCTCTGAGATCAAGTGGATGATTTTGGAGAAATTGCTTTCCTCTCTCAAGGATTTATTTTAAATTGTCATTGAACTGAGCACCAAAATCTCTCTAAGAAACGCTCTGCACCTGGGCCTTTCAAGTTAATGTCGTTTTGTTCTATTGCTTAATACCTGTGTTTATCTACTGTCTCTTTCCATTGCTTCCTTATTGCACTAAGGATTAAACACAGATCAAACCATTGTGCACAGTAGACAAGCATTCTGTGGCTAAACGACATCCTTAGCTCCCCGTACTCTGTACATAGAGTTTCTTTATGATGGTAGTTATTCAAGCATATGGTTGGTCCGGTGATTAAAAGACAGAATTAACTAAACAGTGGACATGTGCGCTGATTTACAGGTGGACATGTGCGCTGATTTACAGGTGTACATCCATCTGAAAATTTGGAATCTGAAATGCACCAAAGCCTGCAATTCAACTTTGGATTTCAGATGAATCCATAGGTGAAGTTCTATACCACATATGCACTTACCCTCAGACCACATGTATAGATATATACAAAACATAACTACGTTCCAAGTGCATAGTTGGTTCCCTTCCTCATGATATCTAACAACTATGGGCAGATTTTCTAAAGCTTCCAAGTAGTCAGAAATCAGAAACAAGTTTCTTCTCAAACATTTTATGTGAGGAATAATCTATATTTGGACAGATATCTTTCATTTTCTCAAGGCTGAGTGATAGCTTTCTGTAGGGCCAGTGGGTGGTGAGTATACTTCTCCCAGCTACAAAACTGAGGAATTAACAGTATAGAGAGCGTGTTAATTTGCTCTAAGGCAAAACTTTTGTTGTAGAGCACAAGGGCACTTGGTTCTTCACCACCCTCCACTCAGAAGGCACTGTCTTCAGAGGCCCCTTCACAGTATGAGATAAACATGAGGGGTACAGTTCCCTGAGCGGATTGGATGTTATAATTCAATGAGATGCTTTATCTACTGATCTTTTGCCAATTTCTGCTTACTATATATGTTGACTCAAAATTAGGATATTCTGTGGAATTTCCCTTGAACAAATGGTGCCTATTAGTGTTGTCTGGGAATTGTGTTTCTTTTGCTCATGTTTCTCTCTTCTTGAAGTCTATTTGTGGTGTACTGATGCATCTTTTCTGTTGTCAGCACTGGTCTTATCTTCTCTCTTTTTCTTTCCTTCCTTCTTTCCTCCTCCTTTCCTCCATCCCTCCTTCCTTCCTTCTTTCCTTTCATCCTTGTTTCCTTCCTTTCAACCTTTTCTTCAGGCATATCCTTTTCATCTTCTTATTGGGATTTTTGAGAAAAGAAAAACACATTTTTTTTTGAGGAAGATGACATCTTGAATCCAAATTTTGACATGTTGATATGAGTGTTTTTACTGGTACATAGTTTGTAAATGATTGTGGATTAAATTATGAATATTTCAATTCTTTGCTATGTTTCTATACTCTAACATTAAGAGATTATGTCAACAAAAGATTTTATTTCAGTACATCTTTCATGACATTTTCTGGTATTCCTGATTTTTATTGTGTTTATAGAAATACTATTGTCATAATTTTAATGATGTTCACTTAATATTGAGAGTTTTCTCTCTTATTTTTCTCATTAGTATTTTATTATCAATTTTCTTTTGTTTTTGATAATTAGTCCTATTTTATTATATCTACATTTGGGGTTCTTGTTTGATAGAATAAATTATTGCAAATAACTTTCTTTTTCTCTTAAGGCAATAACAAAATTTGTATCCTCAAATATTTCTTTACTTATATTGTTTATTTTTGTTAAGATAATAGAAACATTTTTAATGATATAATGTTTAATTACTCACTTGTGAGTTTTTATCCACTAGTTATGTATGGGAGATTCTCATGAAAAAGCAGAACTGTTCTTCTTGTAACAACGGGACAAACATTTGTTGCTTAATTAAAAACTACTAAATGATGGGGCTGCTCTTGCAAAAGTCTGCAGTTCTATTCCTAGCACCCACATAGTAACTCAAAACTATCTGAAATTTTTCTTCATGGGAACATGGTGTCTTCTAATCTCTGTATGCAGGTACTCAGGCACACATATAACCACATAAAATAAATATATAAAAGGAATATTAAACTGAACTTGGAAGACTAAGTAACTGCTTTTTTAAATGGTACAGAGACTGGGCTATTGAGAAAGGATCCATCATTTTGTGTCATTTACATAGTTCTATAGAGAGGTTGACTTCCAGATTTGGGATAAATATCTTAAAATTCATAGTATACATAACTAAGGAAACATTCTATGGGCCTAAAAAAGAGGCTTGTGTCAAATACAGAGGGTCTGGGATCAGAAGGAGGATCACTTTCCCAAGCTTTCCATTAGCCACTTGAGTGGGTAGGAGTACTACCCCTTACTCCACTGTCCATGCCACCCAGTACTAGGAAATACAAGCATTTAATATCCATCCCAAAATATTTGTTTATTAATCTTCTTCATATTTGCTGTCATGCACACTGCTGACTCTGAATGAACACTATCCTACTGTGACAGCTGAGAAGACAGGTGCTAGCTAACATTGTGCCAGAGTTAAAATATGTTAAAAAAAGATAGAAAGAAAGAAAGAAAAGGACAAAATCCACAGTGGTAAGCATATTACACTTTGGTTTTGTTACCAATGTGGTATTGCACCACTTAAGTCTTAACCTGTCTATATGGCATCTGAACATTAAGGGAATCTCAGGTGAGAGGGAGCATTGTTACTTAACAGTTTTAAATACTATCAGGTATTTTGTATAGAGATAAAAGATTTAAAAAAATCTTGGAAAATCTATTGCATCACATATCACTTTCCACATTCTTTATATATGTGGGGTATTGGGAATTTTATAATTAGAAGAGAAACTCACTGAACCTTTAACTTTCTGTGAAAAATAGAAGCTATCCTCTCTCACATGTGGGAAGCTACTGTCATGTACCATGAACCAGTGTCTCCTATGTTTGTCTTTGGTTCTTGCCAAATATCTCACCAATTTCTTATAATGAAAGACACCCACACTGCTGAACTCCAGCACCGTAGATAGCAGTGCACACAAGCTCCAGTCTTGACATCCATTTCCTGTACTACATAATAGATCATGATTGCTTTTGCTTATAGCCTCCACAATGCAGCTCATGTTCCAAATTTGACTACTGGGCCAACTTCCTTTTAAATCATCCCTTTTAACTTAAGGATTACTAAATGGTAGGTGAATTGGGGAAAAGATGACGGAAAATGTTCCAATCTGGCCAATGTGGTGTAGATTGAAGTCATTTGTACGCCATATTTAATATCTGGATGAAATGAAATGATAGCCAAAGGATGATATCCCATGTATGGCTACTCATATTTTATATGCTTGCTTGTATATATCTGTCTAACTCAGCAAAGCATTTGAGGTTGTAGGATAGTATTCATGACTATAATTTACAGAATTATACCAATCAGGAAGCCATTCCAATACATCTCTCAAGGTAAAATATTTCAGAAAGATCCCGAGTTTTACCATGAAATATCAGGAAGAATGTTATGATCAGGGTAAAGTTGACAGACTGAAATGATTTCTGGAGAACAGAAAATGTGGCCTACAAATTGCCTTTGGTCAGTTTTAGTATGTTTCTTGCTCTCATACCAATCTCAATCTTGGAGGTAAGCATTGCTCAGTGACTCTGGTTATCAGTAAGGGGACATTGTTATCTTCAAGGAAATTTTCACATAGCTGGAAGATGCTGACACAGGAAGTTTCATTCAGTTCAGCTCATGCCATTGTCTACATTGGCTCTTGTCTTTCCAGCTCCATGGTATGGTTTTTTAAATTTATTTATTTATTCATTTATTTCTGTGATCATGCTAAAATAAATACATCATTCTTTTGGTATTGGGACTTGCTTAATGAGTTACATTAAAATAAATAGGAGAAGCAGAAACAAAGGGCCTATTTGTGTCTGCTGCTGTCATCTGGTAGTTTGCTGGCACATACACTAGGGAAACCTGAGGTTTAGTGGCAGTAGGGTGTTCCATTAGAGTCAAGAGAGAAACAAAGTTTCACGTGGACACCCATTATTAAGGAAACCTAAAGTCTGGAAAGAAGTAATCTGTATTCTTTCTTCGTACACTTATTCCCTTAAAATATTTTAGCAACAGACCCTTTCATAAATTAAAGACATACAATAAAAGGCCGACCAAGACAAACATGAAGAAAGTCCTAAAAATGGCTCCTTTTGTGATGAAGTCATGACACTTATATAAAGTCTAGTCTCTGGTCCCATCGTGCTTGAAATAGATATTGATGTAAAATTAATATATTTGTTGTCATTCTTTCAATCCCTCCACTCTTATTTTCCTTTAAACATCTAAACAAAGTGACCTCATTGTTTTCCATTGGGCTTCTTTTTTTAAAACATTGGCAGGGATGATTGAGATTCAGGAATGTGGGAAAATGGATTCCCAAACCACGTCCCTCCCCTTTCATTCTGAACTGTAATTTTTGGCTTGGCTTGACTCACAGTCATCACATTTCAGCCTGAATCTCTCCGTAAAGTGATCTTTCTTAAACATTTCTCTCACTCATCAAGGGATCAGAAGCAAAGCCATGCTAGCCTTTCAACAAAACACTTATAAGGGGGCTCTTATGGAGAAGTCACAAGAGCTAAATTTCATCCAAAATTGTTTGAAAAAGCACACGTTTTCAATGCCTTGCGGTCCTCTGTGAATCTTGTCATCTGTATGCCGTGAGCTCCTGCAGCTATTTTAATCTGTTTTTGTTTGCAATCCATTTGGTGTCCACCCAAGGAAATGCAGGTGATTCTAATTAACTTACTGCTAAAGATGTCGAAAAAAAAACAAACCAAAATACTTAGTCCCGTTGTACAGAATTATACACTTAAAACCTGTCTTCTATTATTTATAGTACATTATTAATGAAGATGACTCTATGCATATATTTACTACCTGATTCACTGTTGTTCACTTTTTTGATAAAACAAAAACAAAACAAAGCAAAACCAATGAGGTTTATGAAACAAGAAAAAGCCACACGCATACACAAACACACAGACACAATACAGAACCTAGGAATGTTTGCCAACTTTTATTTAACAAGAGTAGCAACTTAAAAATAACATTATTTTTACTTTGTGCAACATAGTTTAATATCTGAAATAACCCTGTTCCAATAAAAACCTATTGAAATACTCTCAGGCCTAACTTTGCCCTGAAGGTAAAAGTGATTAATTGAAAGATTTTGGCAGATCTCCGCTCACCACCAGGGCAGTTTAATTTAGAACACATTCAACCATTTCTCAGTGTCTCTGTGCTGGTGGGGCATGACTTTTGATCTTCTCTTGGGAGGCGCCTGTAACTCAGAGCCTTGGGCTAGCCACTTCCTGGAGGGTTTTCATGGTTGTTTCTGCTGAGCATTCAGGTGAGAGACAGCTCTGCTGTGCTAGAGTCTCTGCAGTAAAGAGAATTCTAGGCACAAAAGGACATCTCTACAAATCTAACGGGGTGCATTAACCGTCAGCCCAAGCACATTGACATCACAGGCAAGATGATTCTTTCTAGCCTGGTGCTCTTGGACTGCTAAGACTTCCAAGCACCGTTAGATACTTCCCCAGTGAAGACGAAGCTCCTGCCCACAGTAGTGGTGTTTGGTCCTTTGAGTCTTGGAAGACAGAGGGAGGATTACTTTTTTGAGACTACAGGAGAATCTACATTTTCTATTTCGTAAGTATTTCGGCTAAACAGAAAGAAAGAGATTTGGATACATCCCACTGTTTTGGCCTGTGGAACAATGCGAGTTGTGGCTGCCTGGAAGGATTGACGAGCCAAAATATATAGGAAAGGATACCCTTGAGTTGGTGAACTCCAGTTCTCTATGGAACGTGACAAATATTGATTAAGCACTCACTTCACAAAAATAGATATTAGAGATTTGGTACAGAACACAGTATACACAAGGTGTGTGTGTGTGTGTGTGTGTGTGTACATTTTTCCAAATTGTAGCCTGAGCCTGAGTCTCATAGTGTTGAACTTTATGTAAACATTCATTTATTCATTCATTTTCAGTACTAGGGTTTGAAACTAGGGCTGTGTGAATGCTAGGCAAGTATATATCCAGACGACATCAGCTTGTAATTTTTTTTTTAATTTCTTTTACTGTACACTCTGAGACAGGGTCTCACTAGGTTGTCCAGATTGGTCTTGAACTCACTACGGCTGAGGTAGAACTTACAGTTGCTACACTCTTGCCTTAGATTCAGGGTACCTGGGATTACAAGTGTGTGCCTTATAATATGTTCCTTTGAAATCCTCTATATGTGTTTGAGAGGTGACTAATCATTTAAGAGTAATTGATGCTTTCCTAGAGAACAGGAGTTTAGTTCTTAGCACTCCCATCAGTAACCCACAATCACCTGTAACTCTAACTTTGGGGAATCCAATACCTTCATCTGGCCTCTCTAGATGTCCATACAAACATAGCATACAGTCATAGAGACACACATGCATACATAAGCGAAAATAGAAATTAATATGAAAAACACATCATGCATAAACAAATATTTTAATATATACAGGTATATATACACATTGCTCTCTGCACAAATCATAATTTATTACTTTAAGACTATCGTATCCTTTGTATTTCTTTACCTTTACAAATATTGTGAGTTGTAGTTTTTTAATATTTAAGTCCGATATTTTGTGCAAGTTTTAACTACATATATATCTATAGGCCACATATGTGTGTCTAGTGTCTTCAGAGGCCAGAAGAAAATATCACCTGGGGATCCATCCCATAAATAGCTACCAAACCCAGGTACTATTGTGGATGCCAACAAGTACTTGCTGACAGGAGCCTGATATAGCTGTCTCCTGAGAGGCTCTGCTAATTCCTGACAAATACAGAAGTGGATGCTCACAGCCAACCATTGAACTGAGCACAGGGTCCCCTGTGGACGAGCTAGAGAAAGGACCCAAGGAGCTGAAGGGATTTGCAGCCCCATAGGAGGAAACCAACCAGTACCCCAGAGCTCCCAGGGACTAAATCACCAACCAAAGAGTACACATGGAGGGACCCATGGCTCCAGTTGCATATGTAGCAGAGGATGGCCTTATCGGATATCAATGAGAGGAGGGGATCTTGGTCCTGTGAAGGCTCAATGATGCCCCAGTGTAGGGGAATGCTAGGACAGGGAAGTGGGAGTGGGCAGGTTGGTGAACAGGGGAAGGGGGGGAAAGGAAAGGGGGTTTTCTGAGGGGAAATGAGGGAAGCAGATAACATTTGAAATGTAAATAAAGAAAATACCTAATAAAAAAGAAAAAAGAAGAGAAAGTATCAGATCCCCTACAACTAGAGGTACAAGCCACATGGGTGCTGGGACTCTAACCCAAGTTCTCTGGAAGAGCAGCCATTGCTCTTAACCATCAAGCCACCTCTCCAGTTCTAGTCCCATATATTAGGAGCTTTTATTTCTGCAGATCTATATAAAAATATTTGTACCATCGATATGCCCGTTGCCTTTGAGCTCTGCTGTGTATCTCTAATTTAGCTAAGATATGTTGTAAACCCAGGAAATCAGATTAAAATTCTTAATAGGACACACATCAGGAATCCAAAATTTTAGCTTATTGATGAACTATTCAACCATTAGGTTCATTATGGAAATGCTTAAAAATACAAATACAACATGTCTGGAACAGAGATAAAAAAGAATTTTTTCCTCAACCTAGAAACTCTTAACTCTCCATGAATGATCAATATCATTCATGTTCGTGATTTTAGAAGTCAAACAAAAAGCACTGACGTTTGCTTTATTAATCGCCAAAATCAGAAAAGCTTCTTTTAATGATCTAGGAGAGAGATTTTTAGTTTCATTCCTGAGTGCATAAGGGTTGTTAGCCATGTAGCAAGGAATCGTACACCCTCTGGCTACTCAGAGCACATACATACATGTGCTTAGAAAAAGGACATTCCAAAACCAATTGTTCCCTTGTATAAACTCACAGAATCCTAGTGAAATGTGAACCAGATTTCCTGTTTCTGAGAGACTTTTCATCACATAGGTGGACACTGAAACGTTATCGAAATGCATGTGTATATGCGTATTCTCAAATACATCTAAAGAAGGTATGCAAACTATTATGTTTTACATATATTTATACTCATTGACACAAGATTTATGGAGTGCTTAATCATATATCATAATTTTCAGTGGTGGGAAACAAAATTTCACATATATTTCATGTTTTCTTTATATGAAATTTTAAAAAGAGTATAATTTCCCCATTTCCTGAAGAACTGACATATTCTGAGGCTGGGGAGAATATTTTAAAGACCATAATGAGTCTCTCTAACTGATTCTTGAGGTAATATTTGAAAGTAGAAATTAAAGACCACAATTTTGAAAACTTAAATTTTATATACTAAGCCCCCACAATAAGTCTTAAGATCAATTATGGAGGACTTGTTTATATTTTCAGAATTGTGAGGAATCAATTCTTCCTTAAAACATGCATTTCAGAAAAGATTACTTATGTGTAAAATTCTGCAATAAGAAATAATGCTATTCTCTTGTGTTGAAATCATCCCTCTGTGAGAAAACTGTGACTAATGGGTAGAAAAACAGAGTAAGAGTTGTTAACTGGTGTGATATGAGAGATGACAGTAGACAATAAGAGCTGAGGGTAATAAACTGGGGGAGGAACAGAACAAGAAAATTTAAGATAATAAAATAGAATGATTTCCACTTTGCAAATATTTCTTTATATGGGTTCCTCACTATTTTCTTATAAAGAAATAAGTGTTCTTAATATATGCATAAATTTGGGGAGAGAAGCATATTTTTGGGATGACTAAATGCAATTAACTTTTAATCATAATTTGTTCTTAGCATCATATTTTTTTGTTCCAGAATGAATTGTAAAAGGATCATCTATGGCTCTGCAGGCTCAGCTTATACAGTGCTAGCTATTTGACACTGAGTCCTAAATTCTCCTTGACCTATGCAGGGTCTCTATACATTTAAATGTGGCTAAGAGATGCTTCGTTCTCTTGGCATCAATAGAACCTGAAATCAAGGCCTTTCCTCCTTCTCTCTTGGACAGCACAGAATACAGTTGACAACTCTCACTGTGGTATGCTCTTGAACCTTAACCACACATAAAACTGTCTACATATGGATCACTGGCTATACCTGATTCCTCTCTTCTTTCTATGGACCTTTAATCTTTCAGAATACCTCAACCTAAACGCAGGCATAGTGCCTTGAACATGGGCTGACTCATGAAGTCAATGAGAATTCCAACCTGTCTTTCACTTTTACAAGAAATCTTAGTAAAGGCTCTTGGACCAAAGACCAAATGAATTTCTATTAAATCACTGGCCAGAGTATCAAAAGAAAGGACTGACCTTTTTTCAACCAACTTCAGAGCAAAGCACTCTACAAGCAGAACTCCTTGGAAGGAGGAGAGTTCTAAGCTTGGGAATACCATATGCTTTAGAAGTGTCTGTGTGTCTCTATTGTTCCCCTTCGACTTATCAAAACAAACAAAAAAGTTTCCTTTCTGGTGCTTGAAATGTTGTAAAAGGAGACAAGAATGTGTCTTTTTTAAAAAAAATGACTGAGACCTTTAAAAAAACAGCTGTGTTCAAGGTAGTAACGGTATTTGTACCTTCTGTATACATGTTATTCTTGAGATTGGTTTGCCAGAAGAATATTAGAGGTCAGTTAAGAACACAAGGGGACATCACAGAGCCAAGGATCCACCCAGCAAAGAGAAAAAAGGAAGGAGCCAAATGCACTCTTCTATTTTAGGGTCCCCTAGTCTGCTCTTGTGATAAGTCTCACTGACACATGCATAGTTATCTGCTCATGGTTTCAGGTCTTTTTAAACTCTACCACCTACCTAGTTCATTCTAAAATCTTGTTCTTAAAACTGAACTGGAGTTACATTATTCAACCAGTGAAGTATTTCTCTGGTCCTCATCCTGTCAAGAAGGACCATGATGCTTCAGGATTGTGTCACATCATTCTATGTGACAAGTATATGTCATCAAAGCCTTCTCATCAAAGACTTTGAGAATAAGGTGACTATTTATAAGCTAATAGTTTTGTGTGACCTCTGATAACATTTGCTAAGTAGAAACAGTGCAACTGTTTTCCTTTCTTTCAATTTTTTGGTAATGGAGTATGTGAGAGTTGATTTTAAATTATGGAATTTAAAAATTCTTTTACTGACCTCTCTATAAAAAAATTGCTGATTTATCCTCAGAATTTAAATGCAGTATCTGTTAAATATTCAAATTTAACGTATTTAGGTCTCTAGAAGCAGGAGAAAAATACAGTTCATGTCTTTTATATTCATCCGTGTGCCTACTTCAGAGTTTCTCCTCATTGTTTATAAACACAGTGGTCAATTTATTTTTGCTGGTTCTTCAGGACCTTAAAGTTGACCTGAAGAACTCTGTTCTCCGAAGTGCAGTTGATGCTCAGTACTAGTTTCTTTTCTGCCTTATTTTTCATATATAAACTCAACTGGTTTACCTAGGAAAACAAGCCGTTTTATCTGCTGCCTCCTATGAAAAGGCAGTGGAATAAAAGCTGTACTGGTGGGAAAAGAATTTGAATGGAAAATATGGACATACATATATCAGACCAGGGATTAAATGATAAATATTATATGTAAGGAAATACTATAAGACGGTTTTACTGTGTTAGCTTTCTCTAAAACTTTATTCCAAATCAGTCTTGGATTATGTGTGAAAAGTAAGAGCCTTCTACTATAACAGGTGCTGGCAGGAAACTCCCATTAAAGCTATTGAAGTTATGCCTGTAAAGTCTTGGCATCTAAAAACATTCTCTCATAAGAATGCATTATGCATCAGACTTTTCTCACTAGAAAAACAATGTGAGACTGTGACTGCTTAACAATATTCCCAGTCACTATTTTGTTAACACTATCCTCTGGTGATGACATCTTTGCTGGCCTTGTGTTATATATGAAGCGTGTATCAGCTTTCATTTCAACACTGTGAACATCCATTGTCTTCTGTGTAGACAATAGAGACATTGGTATACCATCTGTTTGTCCTATTTAGAGTATAAACGTGAAAATATTTTTTCCAGTGCAGTCTATGGTTTACATGAATGTATCCACATTCTGAAGATTGACTCTTCGCATGAAACTTAAAAGATATTTACAAGATTTTTAGTGTATAGGTGAAAACAGAGTCTATTAAGTACTTGGCAATAATCAATGTGAGCTTGGTTCACACATATCTTGGAAAGCACCAGCATCATATCTGATACATTTTTCTTTATAAATATTCTATGCTCATATGACCATATCTATAAAGTCTAATAATGTGCTTCTTTCAACGTAAACACCATTACCTTAAACAAGTAAGGTTTCTTTCTCTGTTCTATCTCAAGTTACCAGATTACTAAATACACAAACCACATATTCTTTTGCATGTTGAACATAAGTAAAGAAAATTTCCTATGTTATCTTATAAATCAATTATTTATAAATAATTTCACTTAAATACAAGAGTTAACCTGGATTCAATAAATTAAGGGCTAAATAATATGTCACAGTAAATGCTAGAAAAAAGAAAAACCCACTGAATGGAATTAAGAGTCTGTGTGATCCAAATGCACATGTATAGCTCTAGCTTTGCACTTACCTTACAATGTTAAATATGATCAAATATTGCTATTTGTATTTATTATGCAAATAATTTTATTTCTTTTGCAGTTGAGTAGATGGTTTTATACTAATCTTTAACCATGCTTTTAAGCTAAGCTGTACATATGTTTTTCATATATTCATAAGTATATATTTAGCAACAAGTCCTCATTGAGGGTAATAAATCTACTTATAAGGCAGAGAACTCATATGCGTGTATGATCATGTGTGCTACCACCAGCTCAGGTAATGTGCCCAAGTCTGAGAAAACCTTTGCTTCAGGACAATAGCAAAGCAGTGAAGCTCTCTGCTGCCTTGTCCACTCTTCACTGCATGGCTCTCTGCTGTATCCTTAGCTTCCCCTCCTACAGTGAGGAAACATTGCTTTGGATTTTTTTACTGCATTTTTACTTTGTATGATGAAATGAAGCAAGAGACTGGTTTCATTAGAAGGAGAGGTAAACAGAACATTAACTAAATTTGCTGATGATACTAAATTGGGAGGAACTGTGGACATCTGTGAGGACAAAGGAATCATACAAATGGACTTAAGGAGTTTAGAAATACGAGCAGGAAATAATAAAATGAGATTCGGTCTTAAATAATGCAGGCTAATACATTTGGGAAAAGATAATCAGAAACATGGCTATTCCGTGGATGGTGGAGGCCTGGATAGTGGCAATAGTGAGAGAGAGACCTAGTGGGTGATAATAGGAAAAATTATGCACAAACTTACAGGGAAGTAGTGACTATGCCTGTGGGTTTATATATAAAAAGGCATTGTCCCCTTCATAGGACACTGGTATGATCATGAGCATTGAACATCAAATTTGCTTTAGTTGTTGAATCCCTCAAGACTGTGGGAGGATTTATCACCTGTTACTGCAAAGATTGCTTTTTTATACTAAAAATGACAAAAGTTTGCTTTGTCGAAGACCTGTATTAGACATTAGAGTCTCTGTTTTATTTCTGTCCTTTTCTACTATGAATTATTGCTAACATAGGACTATCTACATAGTGACAATGTTGACAATGTAGAAAACACAAATCCCTTATTTCACTCTAGAAGTAGCTTCATTACCTCTGGGTAGTATGACTGCACACAGTGTTCTGAGTCACTGTCTCTTGTAACAGTCAGTGAATCGTTATTTCACAGGGTATGATTGAGAGAGAAATTTTGGATAATATCCAACTCTTCATCCAGTTATTCATCCATTATGAAATAAGCCTCTTTCTCCTACTGGATATGGAATTCTAAGTACCATTAAAAAGTTGTAAACATGACAACTATGCTCAAGACTCATGTTCTAGATGGAAACATCCAATGAAAATAGGTATGGCAATCTCAGGCAAATAGGGTTGTGTTAGAAAAAGCAATGCCATTGTTAGCACGGTGAGTAAAAGGTGGCCCTGAAGAGGTTGTAGATTGAGTCAGAACATTTTCTTTGGAAAAGGTCACTCTTGTGTTGTTTATGGGAGAATCAATATGAACATCACTAGTGGACAGTTTGGCATAGGTTTTCTAGGGGGAGAAAATAGAACATGGAAGAAAAAGATGCCTTTGGAGGCAAGGGTTTTGTTGGTATTCCTAGAACACAGGAAGCAGTTTATGAGAATTTGGAGATGGACAGCAGGCAGGGATCATGTGCTTATCCTTTCAACAGGGACAATCACTGTGGACTTTCACTTATGCTGATGAGGAAAAAGAATCATTCAAGAATTCTAAGAAGGGATAGCATAATCTGACCATAGTTAAGAGGGATTATTTTGACAGCTTTGAGAAGACTGGCCTGAGAAGAAAAGAGAACATAGGCAGTCACCTCATCAGGATATTTGCCTCAAGAGGAATTGCAGAGGCCAGAGAACATAGAGTAGAAACATAGTCAAGAGATAGTAAGAAAGCAGATCATGTGTATGACAAGAGAAAAAAATGTTAATATCCAGTTTGCTTCTTTTTATTTTAGGACAAATAAAGTGTGACGCCATTGACAGAGTGAAGGAGTGAAAAGGGAGTGTACACGGCTGAAAATGATAACCTCAGGCTGAAAAAAATGGAGTTTGTGATGCCAGAGGAAGATTCCAGAGGAACTGCTTCTGGGATGCTGGTCAGAGAGGAAAGCACAGTTTGACAAGTTATCCACATACAGGAATGCTGCCACCTGTCAATAATGACAAGAATAAGAGAGATCTCTCACTGAAATTGGACTGGAAGAGCCAACAGAAACAAGTGTAAGAGTTGAAAGGTGAATCTAGAGAAAGTGTACTGTTCTTATGCTAACACACTCTGTCTGAAACAAGGGATTTTAATATTTGATTATGTCATTTCATATGCAGGACCAAACGCTTACACACAAAATAAAAAGACCTCACACCACTGACCACAACACTGTCTGTTAGGTAGTGTATGGCTTTCCAGATAACTCAAGTTCATTTTCTCCAAAATACCAAAAATTCAAAACAGAATTAGAAACTAAACATTTTTAGACTAAAATAACAGTTTTAATTATACATTACAATTCCAACTTTAATGACATTTCTTTCTTTCTTTTTTTTTTCATCAGCAGAATTTAGATTTTTGTCCTGGATGAAATAAATTTGAAGAAAACGAAATTCAAATCTATATCAGAAATTAGGATTTTGACATCCTCTCTTTTTATTTCTGTATTGAACATGTATTTCTTTTTAAAATATTTATTTTTATTTTGTGTGTATATGTATGTGCCTACACATATGTATATATACTACCTGTGTGCATGTACCCTTGGAGTCAATAAGAGTGTTGAATCCCCTGGAGCTGGAGCTACAGGTAAATGTGAGTTACCTGACTTGGGTACTGGGAAGTAAATCTGGGTCCTTGGCAATAGCAGCAAATGCTCTTAAGTGCTGAGCCATCTCCATGACACTCGATCATGCAGTGCTAATTTCAAATTTCCAGTCTCTTTTAAGTCAAAAAGTTCAATTAATTAAAAATTTCCTGAGAGGTGTATGAAAACTAGCACTAACTAGGTTAAGTAATATAGAACAGCACTAACATTGCATTCCAACTTGAAATCAAAGAAAAAGATCCTGGGCTCATCTTTCTGTGTGGTTATAAGAACTGAGCCTATGTCTGACTGCCATTAGGATACGTATAGCAATTCTTGGCTATACGTTGTTTTCCAATTTGAGCATCATAGGATATTAAGTCCAGCTCATCCAAACCATTTATTGGTAGCCTTTCATTGTCAGGCACTGTGTAAGGAGTAGATGTACATATGAAAGAACACACCATGCACTGACCTAGGTATATGCAAAGCTTTCTACTTTGTGTTATGCTATTACCCTAACACCCAGTCACTCAAATCATAGTAACACCCAGTTACAAATCATAGTTAGTCAATTACCTGAAAAAGCAGTAGGTTAGTGATGATGTAATGATGGTACATTATTCCACTAGTGGAAATGAGTAAAGAATGGTTGCTGGGTTGTTCACTTAAATAGAATATCTTCAAATTGAAGGATACAACGTCTTTGGGGTAAGCTATTTTCAACTGCCTAAGGTAGCTGGGTCCTGATGGAAAGATGGTACCCCACTGAACCATTGATATGTTCTGCAAAGTGTCTTACTTAAATATTTTTTTAAAAAGATACAACTCACATTATCCCTTTATTTTTTTATTTTCTAAGTTTTTTTTATTTACATTCCAAATCATTTCCCCTTTCCCGTTTCCTCCCTCCCCAAAAGTCCCATAAGCCCCCTTCCCTCCCTCTTTTCCCACATTATCCCTTTATATATCATGTAGCTTCCTCCATCTAGCAATTCTTGGCTATACGTTGTTTTCCAATTTGAGCATCATAGGATATTAAGTCCAGCTCATCCATACCATTTATTGGTAGCCTTTCATTGTCAGGCACTGTGTAAGGAGTAGATGTACATATGAAAGAACACACCATGCACTGACCTAGGTATATGCAAAGCTTTCTACTTTGTGTTATGCTATTACCCTAACACCCAGTCACTCAAATTTTTGGTTTTTTTCTTTAAAAAAAAAAGCATGTTTCCTGCATACACATCTATAGTCTTCAGGAACCTCAAGAGCTCTCCCAACATTATCATTTAAAGAGCTATTTTGGTTTATGTAGTTTGTTTTTCTTCTCAAAGTGCCTTGCCCTTGATTTTTTCCTTGTTTGATTGTTTTTCTTTTTCTGAACTGAAAATAGGAAGTGGTCTGAAGAGTATAAAATTAGGTGAAAAGATTAAACTAGAAGAGAAGAGATTATTTTTAACCCAAGATAAAACTTACTAACTCCGTCGGCTGCTAAACTATAAAATAACTTTCCAAAGAATTTAAAGGAATCAAGGAATCATTGAGACACTAATCTTTAGAGGAGACAGGAAAATTTTAACAAAGTACAGCACTAAAGGAATTATACACTACAAAAGGAAAGTATCTAATCTTCAGTGCTTCAGGCTAGTGCAAAACTGTTACCCAGAATATGTGTATATTATTGCTATATGTGTGTATATTGATGTTTCTGTTAGACATAATTTATTTGCAAATAGAAAAGGAGAATTGGAAAGATCATATTTTCCTACTAATTTTAAAGGGAATATTAGTCACAGGGAAATTTAAAAATGATACATTTTAGTTTTTTTCAATACTTCCCAAACCAACTTAAGACTTCTTAATTTTAATACATTAAGCCCAAGGATTGTCTATCTAAGTAGAATTAGTATATTTCTCTTCTAACAGAAACAAAAGTTTTTGCCCAAAGCATAGTGACAGTGCTGTGAGAGTTTTTATATTTTTTAATGAGTCAGTTTTCATTATGTAACAGGAATTAAAAACGAAAAACAAAACAAAACAAAACAAAAAAACCCTATTAGGTCATGTTGTTTTTTGATTCCGAGGATAACAAATATCTGAAAATTTTTGACTGCCTTATAATAATTATGTTTTGTTCTTGATCATTGAAAACCTAAAAGTGTTCCAAACAAATATAATCTCCTTTTCAAATTTTGTAAACAATCGTTTCCAGGCGAAAATATCCTGCCAGCTCCCAGCTCGACTACTTTTAATGGTTGAACTATTAATGGTTGTCCTTATAATAGAAACTCCCAGACCAAGAATTTACTTTATAAAATGACACCACTATAAGAGATTTTAGAGTACTGCATCTTGATATGCTGAGTCTATTTCAACCCTCCATCCGTAATAAAAGGCTAATTGTGCAGGGTCTTAATTTTGGCTTCAAACCAAGTGACTCCAATGGAAAATATTTTAAAATCCTAAATTCCAGAATGGGGATTAAGAGTTGTGGTAAATGTTAGAAATTAGACCCACGCTTTATCTGGGAAGAGACACTGTTCTTTTGCAGTTTGAACTCAAAGTGTGGGAACATCTGTAGCCAAAGGGTGTGAGCAGAGGCACAGAAGGAAGCTTCTCTGGCGTCTGAACTGCATGCCCACTCTTATGTTAACTTCTGCGATGCTTAAGCTCCTTTTGATAACAAGACTGTTGTATGTTGCTAAGTGGAGATAAACTTAATTAAGTGCCACTAATAAGTAGAGCAAATTAATTAATAACAGTGTTGTATGCAGAGATTGTGAAGATCCAAGACATACTGTTTATTGCAAGATTGAACTATCCGTCATTTCAAACAAGGATAAATTTCTCTGAGACAGAAAAGCAAGTTTCGGGTAACTTGCTAGATATGAAAAAACCTTGGGTTCCCCCCTTTCAGAACTCACAGACCTACCCGGTCGTCCACAACTGCTTTCCTCTTTGCAAAACCTACCCCCTACCCGCAACTCCCCACCTTGCCATCTCTGATTTCTTTCCGTTGTCTTTCCTGGTTTCTCTTTTATACTATTACAGGCTCTTTCCTGTTTACTCTGTTTGGGATTGTCTTCCCTCTTAGCCCTCAATGTGGCTTTCTTACAGACACAGAGGCCCCAGCATGACTACCAGAAAGAGCCAGCTCCAACTTGGATCTAGCACAACAGTGCTGTCAGGAAGGTGGCTGTCTCTGTGGTTGCATTAAAACAAAAACAAAACACCAAGATGCAAAAAAAAAAAAAAAAAAAAAAGAAAGAAAGAAAGAAAAAGAAAAAAGTTACTGGTCTTAATTTTAACTCAGAAAGAAAAGCTAAGTTTATTTGCAGCATTCTCTCATGAGCCTCATTGAGGATCCTGCTTGTTGAAGTGCATGCGGACATTCAGCTTTAGACATAAAAAGTGAGAAAAAAACCAAACCAAAACAAACAAACAACAAACACCCACATAGCTTACTCCCTTAGGGACATCTTTTTTTTTTTTTTTGTCAAGTCCACAAATATTCTCGAGAGAAAAAGAAAAACTGCTTATCTTGTTCTCTAGATTTGTTTAAAGCATGTACTTTTTATCAGTTTGTTTTTGTTTTTATTACTGTTTTTTTTCACTCAGTGCTTATAAAACTAGGAAGCAGAAGTCTCTCGGGAAGAGGATGGAATCATAAAAGTTTGCAAGACTCTTGTCAGAAATCAAGCAGTACAAATTGCACATTTTTCATAGATGGATCAGCCTTTAGTGCGTGCCTGGATCCAGCTATCATAGATTATTCCAAAGTAGAAAAGAATGAGAATAAAGTTAGCAGGGTTGGGAGAAGACTTGTCTAGTTGTGACAATACAATCTACACTTTAGGGGCCTGGATTTCAAGCAATGGGAAATAACAACGTGGAGTTTTATTTTTATACCAAAGTACTCAGTAGGATCTCAATGGACCAAAGGGTTCACTGAGTAAAGTAACAATATTAACAAGGATAAGTTTCATATAGCTTCGCAGAATATTTAGATCATCATTTCTGTTGATTATCCAATAATTTTTTGCATGTGTATACCCCACCTAATATGCCCAGCAATATGTTTACAGCAAATACTCATCTATTTCCTTCTATTCCATACTGTGAAGTTTTCTAAGTCATAGAGGTATCCTCATGTTTCTGATGGTATCCTGGTGCTAGCAAATATGACCATATAAAACTTCAAGTTAAAGTGACAGTCTCTCAAATTTCACATAATCACAAGGAATTAAAAAACAGTTAAGGTACAATAATAACTTTACCCATTCTTTTTTTTTTTTCAACTTGTTACAATCTACCCTAAGATAACTAATTGTTCAAAGTAAACATTCCACTCAGACCACAAAAGGAATTCATTATACAAACATATAATTCACAGTCATTTTTAGTGGGTTGTAAACAGTTTGGAATGAGTATAAAATGGGACAAAAATCAAAGTGAGCATTTTGAAATGAAAAAGTGTTTGCTACAAAAGGTCAGTCCCTTTGCTTGGCAAACTATGTAGAAAAGCCTGGGAAAATGCTGATCACACAAGCAATGGGGGGATTTTAGAGCCAACAGCCTCCTTGTTTCTTTAAACAGACATCGGAACCTATAACTGGATCCTGTCAAACAAACGACAGGAAAAAAATATAACAGCTGCCATGAAGTCCAGTTGAGAGATAAAGCTTTTGAGGCTAAAGACCTTCTCAGAAGTGGACTAAAGGTCTTTCTTAAATCTTTAAGCGATGTTATGGATCCCAGGGTATCTTCTGGGCAGTAAGTCAAGTATGTAACTTGTGTTTCATTCCTGTCATAGCATTTTTGTGTTTGAGGGAAAAAATACAGAAAGGGCAACTTTCTTGTTGATTAGTAATTGCTGAAACATTCAGAAAGCCAGCTTGTATCTCAAATTATCAAATGTGGAAGATGTGGGATCACATACACAGGACCCCCTACACACACACACACACACACACACACACACACACACACACACACACACACACACAGAGTATGGTAATACTGCTGAGAAGGCTCATAAGGTAAGACTGTGTGCCACCAAGCCTGGGCACAGTTAGATCCCAGGGAAGCACATTATAGAGGAGAGAACTGATTCCTGCAAGTTGACTTCTCTTTTCTACACCCATGTTATGCTCTGGCATGCACACTAAGGAATGCACAGGCATAGACACATACATTGAATAAAACAACTTTTTAAAAAAGTGGTAAAAAGGACATAATGTCTTAATTCTTTCAAGCACATTTTTCAGTAGTGTCAAGCATATTCAGATTGTAGTGTTACAGATCTCTTGGTATCCTCTTAACATGTTAAGTTGATGGTACCAGAACTGTAATCTTAAAGGAGCAATGAGCTATCACATCAAGTTAAGAACAGTGAATGTCAATCCTATTATATAATTTCAAATTTAGATTTAATCCCTTACACTCAATATCCCTTCATGCTAAAAGTCATGGAAAGATCAGGAATTCAAGGCCTATACTTGAACATAGTAAAAGCAGTATATAGCAAACAAGTAGCCAACATCAATCTAAATGGAGAGAAACTTGAAGCAATCCCACTAAAATCAGGGACTAGACAAGGCTTCTCACTCTCTCCCTATCTATTCAACACAGTACTTGAAGTTCTACCTAGAGCAATTAGACAACAAAGGGAGGTCAAAGGGATACAAATGGAAAAGGAAGAAGTCAAAATATCACTATTTGCAGATGATATGAAAGTATACTTAAGTGACCCCAAAAATTCCAACACAGAACTCCTAAACCTGATAACTTCAGCAAAATGGCCAGATATAAAATTACCTCAAACAAATCAGTAGCCTTCTATTCAAAAGACAAACAGGTCGAGAAAGAAATTAGGGAAATGACACCCTTTACAATAGTCACAAATAATATTATATACATTGGTGTGACTCTAACCAAGCAAGAGAAAGATCTGTATGACCACAATTTCAAGTCTCTAAAGAAAGAAATTGAAGAAGAACTAAGAAGATGGAATGATCTCCCATGCTCATGGATTGGCAGGATTAGTAAAAATGGCCATAGTGCTGAAATCAATCTACAGAGACAACACAATCTCTATCAAAATTCCAACTCAATTCTTCATAAAGCTAGAAAGAGCAATTTGCAAATTCATTTAGATTAACAAAAAACAAACAAAAAAAAAAAACCCAGGATAGTGAAAAGTGTTCTCAAGAATAAAAGAACTTCTGGGGGAATCACCATCCCTGACTTCAAGCCATATTAAAGAGTAATAGTGATAAAAAACTATGGTATTGGTACAGAGACAGACAGGACGATAAATGGAATAGAATTGAAGACCTAGAAATGAACCCACAAGCTGTGGTCAGCTATCAAAGCACCCAATTACCCAGTAGAATTAAAACTCTTAAAGTTTATAATCAGTCAATCAGAATTTATAAGATGCCAATACAATAATTTCAGAGCCAATTGATAACGATACAAACTTCATCCAATTATTCTAACCTTATGATATTATAACTTTGACTGGTTCAAGCCACACTGGTTCAGATATGCCTCCATTTTGCCTTCTCCTCTTCTCGCCTGAGAAGCTCTCTGCTTCTGCAACTCTTAGTGCCACCTCCCTTTTCCCGGTCCAATCACAGACCTCCTCTGCATTAATGTAATTGGACAGGGAAAATCCTGCAACACCCACATATCTATGGTTACTTAATATTTGACAATGAAGTTAAAACCATGCAGTGGAAAAAAGACAGCATTCTCAACAAATGGTGCTGGTTCAACTGATGGTCAGCATGTAGAAGAATGCAAAATGGCCCCTTTTTTATCTCCTTGTACAAAACTCAAGTCCAAGTGGATCAAGAACCTCCACATCAAACCAGATACACTGAAACTTATAAAGGAGAAAGTGAGGAAGAACCTTGAACACATAGGCACAGGGGAAAATTTCCTGAAAGGAACACCAATGGCTTATGCTCTAAGATCAACAATAGAAAAATGGGATCTCATAAAATTGCAAAGCATCTGTAAGACAAAGGACACTGTCAATAGGACAGAACAGCAACCAACAGATTGGGAAAAGATCTTTACCAGTCCTACATCCAATAGAGGGCCAATATTCAATATACACAAAAAACTCAAGAAGTTAGACTCCAGAGAATCAAATACCCCTATTAAAATGGGGTACAGAGCTAAACAAAGAATTTTCATTATAGGAATATCGAATGGCCGAGAAGCACCTAAGGAAATGATCAACATCCTTAGTCATCAGGGAAATGCAAATCAAAACAACCCTGAGATTCCACCTCACACCAGTTAGAACGGTTAAGATGAAAAACTCAAGGAACAGCAGATGCTGGCGAGGATGTGGAGAAAGAGGAGCACTCCTCCATTGCTGGTGGGATTGCAAGCTGATACAACCACTCTGGAAATCAGTTTGGTGGTTCCTCAGAAAATTGGACATAATATTACCTGAGGACCCAGCTATACAACTCCTGGGCATATACCCAAATATTCTCCAACATATAACAAGGACACATGCTCCACTATGTTCATAGCAGCCTTATTTATAACAACCAGAAGCTAGAAAGAACCCAGATGTCCTTCAACAGAGAAATAGATACAGAATATGTGGTACATTTACACAATGGAGTACTACTCAGATATTAAAAACAACGAATTCATGAAATTCTTAGGCAAATGGATGGAACTAGAAAATATCATCCCGACTGAGGTAACCCATTCACTAAAGAACACACATGGTATGCACTCACTGATAAGTGGATATTAGCCCAAAAGTTCGGAATACCCAAGATACAATGCACAGACCACATGAAGCTCAAGAAGAAGGAAGACCAACGTGTAGGTGCTTCAGTCTTTCTTAGATAGGGGAACAAAATACTCATGGGAGCAAGTACAGAGACAAAGTGTAGAGCAGAGACTGAAGGAAAGACCATCCCGAGACTGTTCCACTTGGGGATCTATCCCATATAGTCACCAAACCCAGACACTTTTGTGGATGCCAACAAGTGCTTGCTAAAAGGACCCTGATATAGCTGTCTCCTGAGGGACTGTGCCAGAGCCTGACAAATACAGAGGTGGATGCTTTCAGCCAACCATTGGACTGAGCACAGGGTCCCCAATGGAGGAGTTAGAGAAAGGACTGAAGGAGCTGAAAGGGTTTGCAACCCCATAGGAAGAACAACAGTATCAACCAACCAGAGCTCCCAGGGTCTAAACCACCAGCCAAGGAGTACACATGTAGGGACTCATGGCTCCAGGTGTGTATGCAGCAGAGGATGGCCTTATCAATGGGAGAAGAGACCCTTGGTCCTGTGAAGGCTTCATGCCCCAATGTAGGGGAATTCAAGGAAGGGGAGGTGGGAGTGAGTGGGAGGGTGGGGGTACACCCTCATGGAAGCAAGAGGAGGTGGGATGCGATAGGGGGTTTCCTGGTGTGGATCAGTAAAGGGGATAGCATTTTAAATGTAAATAAATAATAAAAAAAAGAAGTTATGCTTGATATACAAAAACATATTTTGGGTAAAATTATGTTCATCAATTTAGTAAATTTTATCTCTCTATAAAAGAAGTCTCTGGCACAGCCTACCTTTGGTTTTCCATTTAA
This sequence comes from Tokudaia tokunoshimensis, assembly GCA_036184795.1. Classification (NCBI taxonomy): domain Eukaryota; kingdom Metazoa; phylum Chordata; class Mammalia; order Rodentia; family Muridae; genus Tokudaia; species Tokudaia tokunoshimensis. Next base: position 18,072,586 of record BTHU01000004.1, on the reverse strand, counting down.
GCCTGACTTTCCAGGTATAACATATGGCTGGCTTGTTCTCTTATTAAGGTCACACAGTGGGTCAAGATAATAGCTTTGTGAATAGAACAAAATTAAACTTACCTTGGTCCTGTGAGGAAATGAAATCAGGCAACCATGTGTTTATGATTCACAAGCTGACAGATCACTATAAAGCATACATCTTTGTTTACTGTCTATTTCTTCTACAGTATTAGTGTATAACATGAAGAATAATACACATCTAGTGACTGCTTCTTCATTCATCAATATCCAATATATCTTTGCAAGAAGAAACTCAAGTTGAGAAGTTCATTGGGCTATTAAAGTACCCACAGAGAGTCTTCAACTATGAAAGTAAGGCAGAGAGAAGTAACTGAAATCTGCAAAAATCAGTGTGATCCTTTGTACAGAAGTATATTTAGGGCTGCATAGACAATGTCAGAAATGGTTGAACTTGCCGTATTCCAAATGGCTGGGGAGGACAACATAGTTTAGGTCAAAATGTTTTAGGGAATCAAACTGAGACAAGTGACTGTACCAAATAAGTCATTTGCCAGTTGGTTTACGAAGTTTTCCTAACCATTTTTTCTAAGTTATGTACAAAGATGTGGAAAATTTAAATGTAACTCATGCCACTTAACTGAAACTGAATGAAGAATACACTTCTTGATAGTCACTGGATAGAACTTTTGGGGAGACCTCAGGTGCCTAAAATTGGTTTGTTGAGATTCAAGCAGCAAGAAAACTGAGGAGGCTGAAACAATGCTGAGGCTGCCTGCCCTGTCAAGCTTCAGTCTATATCAAATATATAAGAAGCATTTAAAAAACACAGCTTGAGTTTACAGATACCTTAAAGAAAAGAGAAGAATCACAAAGGTAAAATGAGGAAGGAGCCAAACCCTTTTTATAATAGCCAGTGTGCTCACATCATGAGCACAGAGGCAATTTTCCCAGGACCGAGAGAGCGAACACAGCTTTCATTAAATTGGTCTTTCTTAGAGCAAACCCATAAGCATTTCCCATGACTGTGCCATTGAGATTTTTTGCTGCAGGTACATCTGGCCATTAGAAGGAGCACTCCAGACACACCGAGCCTCAGCCACGTTGAGATGCTTGCCACTTTCCTCGGCTACTTCCTAGTACCAACCCTGCATCAAATGTCATCAGAAGCCTGCATAAATATTGGATTTAGATTCACATAAATCATTCCTGTCCTGAGGTTCAATATGCCAAAATTTAGTAAAAACTACACTTTGAGTAAACAGAATTGGAGGATAAATGTAAGAATATTAATCCAACAAAATGATCATAAAAAATGTAATCAGGAGTACACACTTATAAATCTTGTACTGATGTGAGACCTTTATCTTGTGCCTATGACTTTTTGTTGAACATATCTATGGAGTTCCTTTAAGCTAACACTGTTAAAGTGGTTTGAATTGTCAGTTTATTTGCAGAATTATAAAGTGTCTTTGAGTTTCATTAGAAGGCTCAGAAATTATTTTAATAATCATATGTGTGATTAGCAGGTGTTTAGTGCTGGATCTACAAATTCATTTTGAGAGTAAACATTGGGACAATAAAATATAATGTCATGATTGCCCCTGTCAGCAGAAACATCGTCTTACTTTATTAACAATCACCATGAAAATGCCAGGCATAGATAAAATTCCTATTTATAGACACTTTCTATTCTCTGGTATTGTGGTATCTGTACACTGCAAAGCTACATTTAGCAGAGATTTTCATTTTGCCTTAGGTAGGCTCACAAATCAGGAGATATAAGCTCTTCTTCCTGTGTGCATACATCTTACTATATTCGGCTTCCCCCAATGGCCTATTTGGATTTTTGATCTAATATAATAATGTTCATACCGTTGGTACTCAGTATTTAAAAGTGAATGAAGATTTCTTGGAAATCATGATAGTTTAGCTATTGGAAATAATAACAATATTCTCCCTGATCCATTTTGACTCTATGTATTTATTAAATAATATTTACTCCAAAATAGGTATGTATAAATTAAATGAAATTGCAACATGCAATAAAAGCACATTTCTCTCTAAATTCCAATCAGCTTCATTCCTCATAGACACTTCTCCTGGTGTTTATTCTACAGTAACTGTTTCCTGCTCCCTGGCCCCTCAGCACTTCTCCGTGTTGTCGACGTGCTTTTCTGACAGTCACTGTCTTTATCTGGGTCCCTACCCACCCCTTCCCCTCTTGTTATTCTTTCATTCCCTACTGATATGGGAATAATAGGATCCCAAGACTGTCCTTACTGTATAATTAAAGTATGAATTTCTAGGAGTTAGAAATTGCATGCCGTTTTTATTATGCTTCTATAATAAAGCCAGGTAACACTGAGAGAATTAAAATGGCCTTTTCTGAGCAGAACACTTCAAGATTTTTTCCCCCATTTGGTTGTATTGTTTTAAGAAATAGGTGTTGAAAATAAGAATAGGTTCAGCTATTCCTTTCCTCTGCAAACACCTCTATCTTTCACTTGATATATATCCCCCTAGATCCTGGAAATATGTTGTAAACTTGTAACAGATGGTGATGAAGCTTCACATTTTTATTTAATACATTTTTTTTAAAGATTCTGCATTTACAGTGTGTATCTTCCAGGAAAAATGACCTTGAATGAATGAAGTCATAGTTCGAAGGAAAAACACTCCACATATAAACTAGCTTAGAAATGATGAGTCAATTGGGGTTTGTTTTGTTCTCTTCAGTGAGATGAAATAATTTCAGATGAAAAACAGAATGTTGAAACAGAGGAGTCAAAGGTCATCTTAACACTGGAGGTGTATCTGCTAATTGTTCCAGGAAACCCAGTTAGCTGTAGTCTGTAGCTGTAGAACCATGTGGAAGATGGCGTATTGCTATCTGTGAGTAGAAACGCTGTTTACTTCACTTGGGTGATGCTGGGGGCTTACCAAAAATTGTTCTGGCACGTCTACCAGCATGAATGTGAGAGGGTTCTAACACTGCGAGTGCTGATATTTTATGAATGTTTTACCACTGGCTTGGAAACAAGAAGTTTGCAATTGATTCAACAGTATGTCAGACAGACAAAATATTAAATGGAAAAAAAAACACGGAACATTAGTGAGAATTGCTAATGTCCCTATTGTAAAAACAAACTGAAGTTAATAAGAAACCTGATCCTCTTAACCGATTATCAAAAGTCAAGTTTTAATTGCATGGCTTCCCAGAGAAATCAAGTGGTTCTGTGAACTTGAGCCCTAGCTGCTCAGAGGACTCAGCCGAGCTGCGCACTCAGTCACCCACCTCTTTTTTCAACAGCTTCAATGCATTGCTTTACAAACCATGGAACTGTGGAATGTTCTCGTTCACACACTGTGTGCAGATGAGAGCCAAAAATTTGATCTGTAAATGAAACAAAGATGAGCTTCATTAAAATCCAAGCCTGCGTTGTTCTTTAATTTGATTCTACTTCCATAGCCAATACTGAGATCTTCATCTTGCATAGAGATTGAGTTTTGCTTTAATTTCAAAGTGTCTATGGCGGGTGTATCAAGACTGTGTGTCCCTTCTTTATGACATAGAATCCTGATCTCTGGGTAAGAAAAATAACATGGTCCTTGATTAGGCATGGGTAAAGAGTGAGTTATAGTCTCTAAGGGACTGAACTCTATTGTCTCTGAAATAACATGGAGGTGTTGAGGTGGCTCCCATGAAATAATTAGGCTTAGCACATCTGGAATCCTGCATGTTTTAGAAGTTTATCAGCAATTATCAAGAATACAGTTTGTCCAGTATATTTAAGGCATTCATTCTGCTGGTATATTTGGTAAGGTAGAGAATAGCAAGGGAAGTATTATAAAGTATTGCTTAGTGTTTCTCCTGCCTTGAATGCCTACCCTCTTGTCAGATTTAAGTGTCACCTTTTTGACAAGTTCAGTTCAGAACTTTCCTATGGTATCTTCATTAGACTCCCAGCATAGCAGTTTCTCTGGTTGTTCAATAGATGCAGCAGGAAGCAGGGCTCATGTTCAAAATGGCCCAGCAACATCAAAGAAAACAAATCGAATTTAAGACATATATTAAAGTGATTTAAAGTGTTTTTATGTGTTTGAGCTATGACATTTGTGAGTTTCTACAAGAGAGTAGTAGAGATAATAGTCCTCAGACTCATTTTTTGAAGATCCATTTATTTCAGAGGTCATTTCTCTGAACCAATGCTGACCTGGGCTCTGAGCTCTCAGCTCTTCCCTTTCATTTAGAATAAGATGATTTTTTGAGCATCATTTTTGCATTTATGATTACAGGATTGTGGCTTGGATTTAAACTGTCTTTTGAAGATTCAGTCATTGAAAGTGCCATTGTCCTGCTAGAGGTAGTACTGAAAGATGATTGGACCACGAGGGCTCTGAGCTGATCCAAGGATGAATTCATTAACAGATACTTCTTCCCACAGTATTTTCCAGCCACCTGCCAAATATCAGTGCTACTCAACTCCATTGTCAATACCAATATCTCTGCTTTATTTGGGAGTGGGGTTTATCTCCACTTGACATGTTAGACCTATGTTGACTATGTAGTTTGTTTAACTTGCTTAGAATTCAAATCCAGAAGGGTCAGGGTCATACAGTTACTATGTATCTCCAAGACTCACACAATATTTATACATAATGGAAGTTCACCAAAAGTGTTTTGAATTGTCAGTAGGGATATTATAAAAAAGAAATTTACACATACAGATATGAAGAGAAAATATATAATGCTGCTAAGTGACAAGGTATTTTGAAGATGAAGAAACTGAGATCTCAAGAAGCTGGATTTATATCTATTACCTAGGAAAATGTATTGGGGTGTGCTGGTAAAAACATCATGGAGGGAATCAAGTTAGGCTAATGCACTATTAATAACACACTCTGATGTGGAAACATGTGTTTATACAAGAGACAGGAAGAAGATAAACTCAAAACCCAGATAGTATAAAGAAATGGCAAACAATTGTATATGCTTTGAACACTTGATGAGGTAGCAAAGATTTGTTCCAAACGGTGAACATCCCTGTAATAAAGAGTGACATAAATATTACCTAAGAAAAGTTGCCTAGGACTTCATATTAAATATTTTACATTGGCTAGAGGTCACAGTCAGGAAACATTACTACAATGTATAAACCTACTAGTAGACTTTGTAATTTACTTCGATTGCACAAATGTTGATTGACTCTTCTATCTGCACAGCAACAAAGCAGGTACTTAGGCAGTTTATGTTTTAAACATATATACTGGGATTTCTTTAATATCGTAGGGTTGACACAACAAGTATCTTGAGAGGTGCTAAGTGGTAAGAAAGATGCCCTCCAGTATAGGTGTATGTCTTTCCATGCTTGAGAGAGAAAGAAAGAGTGGGAGGGGGAGAGACAGAGGGTCAGAGAGAATTACTTTGGATGGAAGTCATTTAAGGAAAGTAGATGCTGTCATGAAGTGGCTGCTAAATTTCTTTTTTCTTTCTCTTCTTTTCTTTTCTTTCTTTCTTTCTTTCTTTCTTTCTTTTTTTTTTTTTTTGAGACAGGGTTTCTCTATATAGTCCTGGCCATCCTGGAACTCACTCTGTAGACCAGGCTGGCCTCAAACTCAGAAATCCACCTGCCTCTGCCTCCCAAGTGCTGGGATTGAGTAGAAAGCTAAGAAAGGGAAACAAGGGGCATTTGGAGAGATGGAGGATAGTACATGCCAACATTTGAGAGAATGATGGTGTGACCAGGGTACTTCATTCAGGAAATATTCAGAACTTGTTTGAAATCTTGATGAACTAAGCTTGTAAAGGAAGTGAATATTGCATTATGATGTATCCTATATTTTGTCAACTAGTCTCAGTTATTTGACAGATACTAATGATCTCCTAATGATAAGTCCTTCCTTTATTAGTTCCTTTCTTGTTCTTAGAATTCACTCAAGCTGTCCATGTGGCCCAAACCTAAGTAAAATCCCACTGATCCAAATAGTGGAAGTAGAGAACAACTCCTAGAAAATTTCCTTTGATCTCTAACAAGTAAAAGAAACATGCAGACACCTACACACATATGTATTTATGTGCACACAAAATCACAGTATTTCAACAGAAATGTTACAGAATTCATAAGATATAACCCAAGATTATTCTTGACTGAAGTCTACATCCTTACACTTCTGGATGATGGGATGGTCTGGACAAGCAACATAGGAAAATGACTTGGGGTGTGTCTAGAGACTTTACTTTCCTCTCTTAAGAAAAGACTGTAAAGAGATACTTTCTCTTCTTGTTCCCACTTGGAACATCACTTTGTGATAGCTCTTATATCAATTTGAGCATTCATGTCACTATGAGGCAAGCTATAAAACAAAGGCTAAGATGCTTTGCAAAAGAAAGCAATAGAACATGTTATATACCAACCATGAAACCCTTCTCTAGATTTCTTACATTATTTTAAACAGGATTGTCCACTACTTGCAGCCAAAGGCATCCTAACCAATATGGACATTAGCAGGTTGCTTGACTTTTTATAGTAAAGTGTGTATTATAACAATAATTCTGCTTTATCTATGGTTAGGTTATGCTTATACTTATGGTAGGTCTATTTGATAGTTTATAAAGAGCATGGGGAAACAGAGGATGGGTTGATTAGACACTCATGTCCTAGCTAAAGAGGCAATACAGAGGCTAGGAAAGATTTGAATACCAATGTCAGGATAACGGTGTAGGTTTTGTTTTGTTCTTGGTTTTCATCTTTTTGGAGTTAGAGTGTGTGTTTATATTGTCTACCCTGTGACCATAACATTCCATTTGTTAGAGTACATGGCAATTATATCTCCTCATAGTCTCTGGCCCTGGGCTTGATCTGCAGACAGCTTAGTGTGATGTGATGTGAACAGAAATGTATCAGTTCCAGATGAAAATCTCAGGGAGTACTGCAATCTTCCATTCACCTTGTCTTTTCTCTGATGTTCCTCAAAGAAAAATTTCTCTGGTTAGCTACTGCTTTGCCATCCTCTTTTCTGGAATATACATGTATGTCCAGAACTCAACCCAATGTTTAGAAGTTCAACCAGAATGCATAGAAAGCAGGTCTGCCCAACCAGACCTGTTCTAGGTCACACATGATACACTCTCACTGTACATAATTATACTATGTACTGCAAAGTTCTGTTTGTTATTCAGCAATAGCTCACTGATTTAACTTGAACTGGAGTTCTGGTTTATGATAAAATATGGTTTAACCTGTGCTGTCAGATGAAAAGGACAAGAAGTAGCTTGAGACTAGAGAGAAAAGTATAAAACATGGACTTAGCTACAAATAAGGAAATATATGCTCAGTTTTAATTCAGTGTATGTATAAATCCCAAGGGAAGTTACTTATACTTTAATATTTATTCTTGTAATGCCTTACAAAATACTATGGCATTTCTTATCTTGTGCTTTTAATTCTACCCAACTCAATTCAGTAGATATCAGTGAACACCTAGCATACGCTAAATAGAGAATGCAAAGTTTCATTCATTCATCACTCATTCATTCGTCATTCATTCACTATTACATCCCAGATAGTAGAGAGGCTGCATTATAGCCTGGAAGTGTCTATAGCTTAATGTACACTTCCCACAAGACTTTCACAGTAGTCCCACTAAAATATACAATTTCAATATTAAAATATACAATTAAAATATTACAATAAACAATCATGGTGTTTAAATATATGAGCCTGTGGGGGGTGGGATCCTCATTCAATTAATCATAACATGTAATAATAACAATTTGAAAGAGGTCATGAACTTGAGGGGGGTTGGACAGGGAGAGGGAAGAATGAAAGTGACACAAATATATGAAGTTCCAAAAAAAATAATACTATTTAAAGAGAAAATATCTTATGTTAAAGTGGGTTTTATGAACTGTTAGACACCAGAACTTGCCAACATAGTTCTGTTTGGAGTACCATTTGCTTTCCTGCTAGTGTGTTAACTGTGGTCCATGGCTCTAGATTGCTGCCCAGCACTGTAGTAGCTCCCATTGACTATAAGCTGTTTTTCCCTATTGTAAAGTTGAAAATATAAGGTGAAATATTATGACTTGGGCCCATCTATATATTCTACATATTTAACTTGCTAATCAATCTTCATTGTATTGATGGTAGATGCTATTATGATACTAATTTTACAGAAAGACAAAAAAACAAAACAAAAACAAAAAGCTAAGTCACAGATACTGAATTATTGTTCATGGTCACAAAGATTTAGACTATGAGCAACAAAAGATGAAAATGGACCAGAAGAGAAGAGACTCATGACCCATTGAGTATGGGAAGCAGATATAGGATGTAACAAAATCCAACAGGAAATGACAACTTCCCATTCCCCCCCCCTTTTTTTTAGGTTCAGAAAGCCTGAGAGGTAGGAAAACAGAGATCAGAACTTGAAAATGAAATTAAGGGTTTTAGATGCAGCAGAATGGTGATGGAGACAAACATGAGAAGCTTTCTTTGGCTTCTGACAACTTTTAAGATATGGGTGATTGTAAAGAATAGTCATCTTAGGAGAATCATAACAATGGAAATCGGATGGTTATGGTAAAGTCTTGGGAAGAAGATGAGGAAGAGATGAATTAGATAGACAAGGACGCAGGACACAGAGTTTGGTTTGGGGTAGATAGCAAAATCAACTGCAGGGTATTTGATTGCTGAGTGGCTCAGGATGTATACTACTGGGTAGTCGTGTGGGAGTGGAGGAAGTGTGCTGTTGTCACTTACAGAGGCATCCAGAAAAATGGGTATCCCATATAAAAGAAATCTATGCTTCTTCCAATAATGCCCTAGGATGTAAAATAAAACAAAGCAAAATGACCTCCCCAAACCTAAATATTTTAAATTTCAGTAGACAGTGTTTGAGTTCAGTAGTTATTAGATCAACTAATGTTTCTCATATTACTTGTGTCCTTCTTAAGATTATTGTCTTTACTCAAGAGTGTATTGCTCTGGAATGAAGGATCTCAGCTCCCACTGGCTATATGTGATGAATATGTGAACGGAGCAAATCTACTTGTGTAAGAAATTGGCAAGTGGAACATATGCACAAAAGCTATCCACAGCAACTACATCTTTTCCATGGCACTTAGACTTCCCAAGTCCTAAATTACAAAGGTTCCCCTCTACTCATCTTGATAGCATTTCTTCAAGTTGTTTTCTGTGTGTTACTATTGTGAATGTGACTAAAGCTTGGGCATAGCATTTCCCAGGAGATTGCAAAAAGAGAGTACAATTACAACACAAAGTTCCAAGACAAACAACAATGGCTCGGTGGGATCGCTACCACTCCAGACGATAGAGGTCAGGAAGCAGATTATATACATTAAATCTCTCTGAAAGGGCACACAGAAGAATTAGGGTAAAAGTGAAGAACAGAGCTGAATGAGGACTATGAAACTATGCAACATTTTGTGCTCCTAGGTCCAGTCACACCCCACAAAATCCATATCCCCGAACTAGACAGTTAAGTAATCAGAATATTGTCATTCTTACACACTTGGGCTGTCCACTACCTATGACTTTGCAACTGAAAATAATCTTCTTCAGGACATTGGACTTCAATGTAAGGTATGAATTAGTCATCTCAGAGGGTTGGGAAATCTTAATCAAAGAAAGAAGATTGATGAAAAATAATAATTATCAAATCTAAGGGTAAATTTAGAATTACCTCTCATCTGCAGATCTGCCCAAGTCCAGAGTTCAACATTCCAAGGAGAACCTTTATGTTACAGAACAGTGTTTGACTTTCTGCCTTAAAATAGTGTAGACCAGGGAGAGGGAAAGAGGGGAAATTTTCTTTTCTGGGCAAGCTTACATGACCAGCTTTGTCCTTAAACTCCATGCTTGTTGCCTGGCACACCATTAAGGATTATTTCTGCTTTCCTCCTCCTTATGGATATTCGAAAATGGGAGCCTTCCCAGAACCCCGAGTTCCTAACTCCCCACCTACATCCCCATCTGTGGGCTCACTGCTAATCTTTTCTTCCTGTCTTAACAACTTTTGTTTTGTATTTAGAAAAGGCCTCTTGCCTGAGGTGTCAATATTTTTGGAATCCTCTGCAAACGTCTCTGGCCTTGGCAAGTGTGATCATTATATCTCCAGCCTACTGCTGTAGCGTTTATACCAAGGGTGGCAGGCAACACATTGTTTGGAGAAAATCCATTTTCTGTGATTTTTCATTGAAAGCATCTTTTGGTGAGAAAAATAAATAGAACTTCCACATGACTGCATTTATAAATCATGTTGTTTACATAATGAATTAGAGTTTAACTTGAGAATGGTGGGTTTTAATCTTTAAGCTCTCAAACTTTTGACCGATTTAGTTAGTTCATCAGCATAACCAGGTTAAGTCCCCCAGTCTACAAATTAGCTTCATTCTCCCTCCTTTCTGCTGTATATTTTTTGACAAATTATGGGAAGAACACCCAGTAATGGGTTCTTTGTCAGCTAGATTCCAAATGAATCAAAACTACGAGGAGAACTACTCAATACATGCAGTTAAATGTTCAAATAATGTGACAGTGTTACGATCATTTACCTAGAAGACAGTCTGCGCACACTTTTCAAAATGATGTTCTGTTTTCAGGAGGGCAGGACACTAAAGCCCAGAGGATGACACATTGTGAAGAGTGGAGAAGGAGGCAGAAAGTAGGAAGAGCAAGCTGGACTGCCCAGCTCAGAAGCTAAGCAGACAATGATCATCGAAATGGAGTGTATTTATTGAGGTGATCAGCTCCCCACATTTGAGAAACATACAACGCTGTGTTTATATTAAGAAAATGGACGCTTATCTAAGAAATTGAGGAGTAGTGATGGAAGGAACACAATGAATATAGTCTAAGAGATTAGATTTAGAGATGCTTTGAGATCAAATGCTAAAGGCATCATGAACCATGAAGCTAGAGAAATACCATGTTTATACACAAGCAGCAATCCTAACCCTAGTGTAGGAACAACAAATTTCAATTACGTTAGATTCAGTGAAGGATGCTTCAGTGACTGAGATTATGCAATACAGTATGTACAAGGAAAGAGCAGCCCACTTTGATTTCAAAGAAGGTCACATTCACTTGAATTTTTCTCCAAAATGTCACATGCAGGCAGATAATTTTTAATATATTTTCATAAGGGAGATGAAGTGGATAGTGTAACATACAAATAATATCCTTATCATGTAATCTTAGCAGTTTAAATGAATTCTTTATTTTAATTTCTATTTTTTATTTTTGAGATTATAATAATATTGCAACATTATTCTCTTTTCTTTTTTCCCTTTAAACCTTCCCTGGATATTTTTCAAATCCATGGCCTCTTTCTTTATTAACTGTAATTACATATAAGATGTATGTGTATATACATATATCTTTCTAAATATAACTTATGAAGTTGCATAACATTCTTTTTTTTTAAAGATTTATTTATTTATTATATGTAAGTACACTGTGGCTGTCTTTAGACACTCCAGAAGAGGGCGTCAGATCTCGTTACAGATAGTTGTAAGCCACCATGTGGGTGCTGGGATTTGAACTCAGGATCTTTGGAAGAGCGGTCAGTGCTCTTAACCACTGAGCCATCTCTCCAGCTCATAACATTCTTTGCATGTATGTTTTCTGGGTTGACCATTTGGTATTAGATAACCAGTTGGTGTATTCTTTCCTGGAGAATACTGTTCCTCTCACTCTCAGTATACCTCAGTTGCCTGTGGTTCTTCATGTAGTAGTGAGCCCTGTGGACTTTCCTCTACATACTTTGACATGCCTATTGGTATCATTGTTCAGCTCATGTTTAGGCAGCCATTGTTCATTTTTTATATTTCTTTTAGCTCAATTTTTACAACTGCTTTATGTTGTTCTCTTCAAACAAACATAACAAGTACACACATCACTCTGAACAGTCTCCAAGCTTTACTGAGATGGTATGGAAGGTAAGTGAGACTGGAGTTTATGTCTGTGTGGAATACAGATGCCTATCTAGAGCTGAAATATGAGTGTACTATCACATATCTCTTTAGTGCTTCAGAAAGTGTTTAATTTTCTTGCAAACTTTATGGCTTTGATTAAAAGTATAAGGAACTGCTTTTTGGTCTATAAATACAAAATATTAAGATGATTTTCTGCTGAACCTCTAGTATATAGTGAACTCTAATTGCCTTATGACTTTTGACATGAGAGGCAAGTACAAGAAAAATAATAGATGCTTCCAACTTTTCAGTATTTTAAACCATAAATAAGCAGGAAATTCCAAATGCTATGTATATACCTTGCATCTGCTAGTTCTTTCAGATTGTTTATTCATGTCCATTTTACTTTGCTAAACCTCATAGCTCTACAGTCTATGGTAGACAATAACAGCATCCATTGTGGAAGGATTGACCTGTAGATTTGCCTAGACAATGTGGTGATCTCTAGTCTGGCGTATAGACTGTGAGGATGAGGATTTCATTTGAAGATGGAAAGCTGGCTGTCATGGCAGTAGCATTCTTTGACAGGAGCAGAGCAAGGGTGCATTTTGATGAAAGCTAGCTGCCACACTGATGGAAATGCAATGTTCTTCCCTGTACCTTATACAGTTTTCATCTTCCCTTTTTAGGCTTCCAGGAGTGTCTATTTCCCACAGATCCATGGTGGGTGTCCTTGTATGAGGTCCCTGTTCATTTAAACTTGCATGGAATTACTCCCCAACTGTGCTTTTTTCTCATTGCTGATTCTTGATCTTCCAAGAGTGTTCAGAAGCCAAAAGGGAATTAGTATCTTCAACTTACCAACCCAACAGGACAGTGAGCATGGAATTCTGTTTTGTTTCTTTTAAAAAACAGTAACTTTGACTCATACTCTCTGCTTACACCAAACTGTTCCCCCTTCACACACACACACCCTGAATCACAATAATAGAGAGAATGATAAAATAATTTTCATTCGATATCATTTCACCCATTCAAAGTATTCATCCAAGATTTTTTTCAATGTCTTTCAGAAACAGTAAAAAGGCTGTACCATTACACAGCACATACATATATACACACATGTGTGTGTGTTTGTAGAAAGGAAAATATAAGCAAATTAATACATAGTAAGACATCAGAAACAGATAATCAACAGCAGAGCTGGTGGTAAATCCAAGGGAGACATCTCTGAATAAATGTCTTTTGAGAGAACTGAGCAAAATAAACATACAGGGAAACATAAAACACACGGAGCTTCAAGAGGAAGCTATGACTTAGAGGGTTGGCTGGCATGGGGTGACTAGGAAGCAGGAGAGTGCTCAGGAACTTGAAAAGAAGGGCCAGACTGCTGGAGGTCAAGGCAAGTAGAAGCACATAGGTCATCAGAGGACACTAAACCTAACTTTGAATATGGTTTTATGCTAAGGAATTGGAGATGGTTGAGCAGGCGGTGAATGGTATGATTTATATCTCTAAATGATTCTTTGGCGCAGTTGCAGTGCAGAGACTAAATTTAAGAGGGTCAAGCAGAGAAGCAGAGAGGCCAGGCAGGGGGCTGCTGAAATATTCCCCAGGGAAAGGATGGAACTTGGATAAGGATGGTAATAACGGAAGTGACTAAAAGTGGTTTAATTTAGAATATATTTTTAGGCAGGATTTGCTGATGGAAGTGAAAGAGACAAAGTTAGAGTGGAGGGTGACTCCAGCTGGCACATGGCTGTGGTATTTCCTGAAATAGAGAACACGTGGGAGCCAGGGAATCAAGGGTTGCTCTGGATAAATTTGAGATGTCTACCAAGCACCCAGGAAGATGTCAAATAGACATTTGAATATGCAAGTCTGGAGCGTGAGGCTGATGTTTTAAGTTTGGAGAATATCAACCTACTGATTGAATTAGAAGCCACAGGGATGGAATATTTCGGCCCAAGAATGTTTGAACAGGGTCCAATCTTTGGAGAATAAGAAGAATAGAGAAAAAATAGCCAAGAAAAGAGGATGAGGAGAAGAGCAAGACTCACCAAAGAGATGCCCACTGACCTGAGTTCCTAGTCTCATCCTAGGCAATAGGTACTCATGATGGACAGAGATAAATAAGATGGTGTCTGAGTTCACAGCCCATAGTCTAGAAGGATGATATGAAAACATGACAATAGCTTTGGGAACAGAAGTTGGAATTAACGAGAGGAAGGAATGAATACAAGGGCAGTTGCACGGTATTGGTGACTTTTAGCTGAAAGTGTAAAAGAGACTCAGAGTTTGCTAAGTGATAGGTAATAGAGACTTTTCATAGTAGGAAAAGATAAATGCAGCCTCCTCCTCTTGTTTTTATATTTTTGAATTACGTTATTATACTTATAATACTTCCAGTGACCATATCAATGCACTAATAAATGAAAGATAAAAGTGAACAAGAAAAAATATTTTTTAAAAGTAAGTGATCTAAATCCAAAGACAGGACATTGTCAGTTGGCACTGGGGGAAATAAAACTTAGTTCACTTCATGAGTTTTAGGTGATTGATATGAGCAGATATCTGTTCAGTAAAGAATGTTTCCTAGCAGCAGGAGTCAACAATATTTTGTACTTTTCATTTGCTCATCTTCACCTCCATAGAATTATGGATACAGTCAACAATAGAAAGAGAATTGTTTATAAAATTCAAGTATGTCAAATTTTGCTATCTTCTCCAATATATGCTTAACAAATCTTTATACATGTTCAGTAGACATTTCACAGAATTCACTTGCTCAATCGCAAACCTTAGAATAATTCATCTCCTGTTGTCAAGTATCATGTTCTTTAACTAGAAAGGGATGCTTTATTGAGGGTAGATATTGCTGTGAAATAAATAATTTTATTTATAATTTGTATACATTTGAAATAAATAAAATTTAAATTTTATTTATAAATTATAAATAATTGCAATTATAAGGAGAGAATCTGATGCATAAAATTTGGGCAAATTAAGTGAACTAATTCTAAATAATTTATTTTTTCAGGCCAACTAATATAGACTAAAGATAAAACATTATCCAGTGATTAAGAATCAAAAGATTCATTTTAGTTGGGGAAAGCACAGACAGTTTAACTTCAGAATTAAGCAAACTCTAGGTATGAAGGCTGTATTCTCTCTAATATCAGCATAGATTTGTTAGAATCCCAAGTGGTAAAGACTTCAATTTATTTGCATGAATGTAGAGTTCAATAAGAAAAGACTCAAAGTCAGTAGGAGTAAAACTGCTTAATGATTTCAAATATTGCTTGTAATGTATTAATATAACAGGTTTGAATATCTATAATGGAGTCTCTTTCATTTGGGTCTTAAGGGTGTTCTTCAAGCCACTAAGGCTGAGCTCTAGGTATGTGCTGAAGTACGTAAGAGGAAAGCACTTTAGGTTAAAAGCACTTTCTCTCTCAGCCCCGGGTTAAAAGCTATTTTCGGATTCTGTTAAAGGCATTCTTTAGTTGTCAGCTTTGGCTTAGAAGTGGCTTTGATGAGAAGTGCTTTGAGGCAGGTAAAGGATTTTATAATAAACCATATTAAGAGCCCAAGAGTCATGTGGCTCTGTGGAGCATTGGGTAGCTTGGTGGGGTGAGTGTAAGCTGTGCTTAGAAATTCCAATTCTTAGTAGGATGTTTGAAGCAATGTGGCTCACTAGTTATTCTATGTAAATAAATGGAAATCCAGTTTCAGCAATGTAATTAGAGAGAAGAGATTATGATTCCAAATTCGAAGGCCAGGATGCACACATTTTGAAAATAAGTTGTCATTTTTGAGATTTCTAGTAAAATACCGTTTCTCAATTTTCAGCTCTTACTGCAGAAAGGGTCAACTCAAAGGCATTTCTAAAACACCTAATCTACCCAAAATTTAGCCACAAAACAGGATGACTAGGTGTCCTATTGCGAGAGGCCATTTTGTATCTTGCACATTTTCTGGGTCAAGACTGCTCTTCAGAACCAGGCAACAGGATTTCTTATTGGGATGTGAAAGTGCTATAGAAATGGAATGGAGATCTCAGTTGGAAATGTCTATTGAACAGGCAGAGTGATGTCTACAACCCTTTATGTTTTCCCATAAGAGTTGATTCTAGCTGAAGTACTGTTTGTGAACTTGCTGAGGTCAGTGAGAGTTCTAAGAGAGGGCAAAGGATACATGTTTTACAGCTATGTCCAGGGGCTAGGAATGAATTTTGTTAAGGAAATAGCTTCAGACACAAAGGAATGAGCAGTTTTTTCACCTTGTGAGAGTCAAAACCTCGGAGCAATGCTTTAGGTCTTTGAAAACCATCTACACCTGCTTAGGGGAAGAGCAAAGAACAGTCTTCTTGCATCCTCTGTTGAGTATAGGAGCGGCAAGAGGCACTGAGCATGGCCACCTGGACGCTTCTGTAAGCATAGTTGCTCTAAGCAGGGAAACTGTACAACTTTCAAGACTGATGTTTGTCCAATTGTGAGGATATGCTTTCTTTGGGCAGTGTATGGAGAACAGTGTCTAAAAGAGAAAACAAAACAAAAACAAAAACAAAGGGCAGGAGGGCTATATCATACACCCTATTTAGGCATCGTATTCCAGCACTCCTATTAAGAACTGGGGAATTTTGTTTGTACAGGAGACAGCCATTCACACAGTTCTGTTAGGATTTTATAAAAATCAAACAATCTAGATCACATCACCTAAGGCAAACAGTTCAACAATGCCTCTCTCCGATGTCTTTCCATCAGCTTTCTAGTGGAGATGGTTGTGTTGGCTATGCATATGAAATTGCTGACTTTGGATAATCTCTGTAGCAAGTTTGAAGAGGTTCACTTCGCAGAAGGGAGGCACAACTTTCTCATCTTTGTGACCTCAATATTTACATACTGCTTGCTACACGATAGGTCCTCAGTAAATCTTTTAAAGTAAATAAAATCATTATTTTTAAAAATTATTTTTATTAAAGTAATAAAATTTATTTTAAAATATACAACTCAGTATTGACATTTTTAAGTCATCAAAATAATTTATAACAGTTAAACAACTCTTAAATATACATGATATCTTCTGAAGCTAAAAGTAATATGTACTCATCCAGTTTTTAAAATCTATTTGGAATGTTAAAAATGATAGAAGTAGAAAAATAATCTCTTATGAAGTCCTCTATGAAAGGAAATTGTGACAAGTTTCTGGTTAGACAGAAACCATTCCATCTGTAAGGGAGAATGCACAGTGTAACTGTAACTTCATAAAATGAATTGGGTAGTGTTCTTTCTGTTTCTATTCTGTAGAATAGTTTGAAGAGTATTAGTATTAGGTCTTCTTTGAAGGTCTGATAGAATTCTGCGCTAAAACCATCTGGTCCTGGGCTATTTTAATGACTGCTTCAATTTCTTTAGGGGTTATTGGAATGTTTAGATGGTTTATCTGATCCCGATTTAATTTTGGTATTTGGTATCTGTCTAGAAAAATTTTACATTTCATCCAGATTTCCAGTTGTGTTGAGTATAGGCTTTTATAGTACGATCTGATGATTTTTTTTTCAATTTCCTCAGATTCTGTTGTTATGTCTCACTTTTCATTTCTGATTTTTTTTTTTAATTTGGATTCTGTCCATGTGCCCTCTGGTTGGTCTGGCTAAGGGTTTATCTATCTTGTTGATTTTCTCAAAGAACCAGCTCCTGTTTTTGTTGATTCTTTGTATAGTTCTTCTTGTTTCTTCTTGGTTGATTTCAGCCCTGTGTTTGATTATTCCTTGTCTTCTACTTCTCTTGGGTATATTTGCTTCTTTTTGTTCTAGAGCTTTCAGGTGTGCTGTTAAACTGCTAGTGTATGCTCTCCCCAGTTTCTTGTTGGAGGCACTCAGAGCTTTGAATTTTCCTCTTAGCACTGCTTTCATTGTGTCCCATAAGTTTGGGTATGTTGTGCCTTCATTTTCATTAAATTGTAAAGTCTTTAATTTCTTCCTATAGTTCTTCCTTGACCAAGTTATCACTGAATGGGGCATTTGTAGCTTCCATGTGTATATGGGCTTTCTCTTGTTTTTGTTGTTATTGAACACCAGGCTTAGTCCTTGGTGATCTGATAGGATGCATGGGATTATTTCAGTTGTTTTGTATCTGTTGAGGCCTGTTTTGTGACCGATTATATGGTTAACCTTGGAGAAGGCACCATGAGATATTGAGAAGAAGGTATATTCTTTTGTTTTAGGATGAAATGTTCTATAGATATCTGTTAAATCCATTTAGTCCATAACTTCTGTTAGTTTCACTGTGTCTCTGTTTAGTTTCTGTTCCCATGATCTGTCCATTGATTTGAGTGGGGTGTTGAAGTGTCCCACTATTATTGTGTGAGGTGCAATGTGTGCTTTGAGCTTTAGTAAAGTTTCTTTTATGAATGTGGGTGCCCTTGCATTTGGAGCATAGATGTTCAGAATTGAGAGTTCTTCTTGGTAGGTTTTTCCTTTGATGAGTCTGAAGTGTCCTTCCTTATCAGCTTTGATAACTTTTGGTTGAAAGTTGATTTTATTCAATATTAGAATGGCTACTCCAACTTGTTTCTTGGGATCATTTGCTTGGAAAATTGTTTTCCAGCCTTTTACTCTGAGGTAGTGACTGTCTTTGGCACTGAGGTGCATTTCCTGTGTGCAGCAAAATGCTGGGTCCTGTTTACATATCCAGTCCGTTAGTCTATGTCTTTTTATTGGATAATTGAGACCATTGATATTAAGAGATATTAAGGAAAAGGAATTGTTGCTTCCTGTTATTTTTGTTCTTAGAGGTGGAATTATGTTTGTGTGGCTATCTTCTTTTGAGTCTGTTGAAAGAAGATTGTTTTCTTGCTTTTTCTAGGGTGTAGTTTCCCTCCTTGTGTTGGCATTTTCTATCTAGCATCCTTTGTAGGGCTGGATTTGTGGAAAGATATTGTGTAAATTTGGTTTTTTCATGGGATGTCTCGGTTTCTCCATCTATGTTAATTGAGAATTTTGCTGTGTATCATAACCTGGGCTAGCATTTGTGTTCTCTTAGGGTCTGTATGAGTCCTGCCCAGGATCTTCTGGCTTTTAGAATCGCTGGTGAGAAGTCTGGTGTTAAATTGTTAGGTCTGCCTTTATATGTTTCTTGACATTTTTCCCTTACTGCTTTTAATATTCTTTTTGTTTTGTTTTATGCATTTGGTGTTTTGATTACTATGTGACAGGAGTTTCTTTTCTGGTGAGGTTTATTTGGAGTTCTGTAGACTTTTTATATGTTCATGGGCATCTCTTTGTTTAGATTAGGGAAGTTTTCTTTGATAGAATTGTTGAAGATATTTACTGGCCCTTAAATTTTGGAGCTTTGTTCTCTTCTATACCTTTTAACCTTAAGCTTGGTCTTCTCATTGTGTCCTGGATTTTCTGGATATTTTGTGTTAGGAGTTTTTTGCATTTTGCATTTTCTTTGACTGTTGTGGCAATATTTTCGATGGTATCTTCTGCACCTGAGATTCTCTCTTGTATCTATTGTATTCAGTGGTGATGTTTGCATCTATGTCTCCTGATCTCTTTCCTAGGTTTTCTATCACCATGTTTGCCTCCCTTTGTGATTTATTTATTGTTCTATTTCTATTTTTATATCCTGGATGGTTTTGTTTTATTCCTTCACCTGTTTGGTAGTGTTTTCCTGTAATTCTTTAAGGGATTTTTGTGTTTCCTCTTTAAGGTTACCTGTATTTCTTTAAGGGAGATATTTATGGCCTTTTAAAATCCTCTAGCATCATCCTTAGATATGTTTTTAAATCAGAGTCTTGCTTTTCTATGTTTTGGGGTATCCAGGGCTTGTTGTGATGGGAGAACTGGGTTCTGTTGATGCCAAGTAGCCTTGGCTTCTGCTGCTTATGCTCTTGCCCTTGCCTCTAGCTGTCTCGTTATCTCTGGTTAGCTGGTCTTGCTGTCTCTGACTGTGTCTTGTCCCTCCTGCAAGTCAGTGTCTCAGTACTCCTGGGAGACCAGTTCTCCCTGGGAGGAATTTGGGTATGGAGAGCTGTGGTCCTGTGTCCTGATGAGTCTGGGCAGTTTCCTCTTGGGCCAGTAATTTGAAGAGAGGTGCTGGTCTTACCTGTGCTCACAGATGTGTCGACACTCCTGGGAGGCCAGCTCTCTCCTGATAGTATTTGTATATGGAGTGCTTATTATTTTTTTAGTGAACAGAAAAACTTCACAAATAAACATTTCATACAAATTGCTTAGCTTAGAGTGGTCCAAACACCTACAATGAGCCACTGTTGTCATCAAATCCTCATCATTTTATTCCAACCAATCTCTGTGTCCTCCAAGCTTTCCTAAAGTTGTGTAGTTTGAATGCCTCCAGAGTCTTAATACGTCAACTCAGAGACTCAACCTAAAGACCATAGAATAAAGGAAGCATTAATCTTCCTCCTATTTTCTGCTTAAAAATTTCCCCAAATTTGTTACCCAAATGCTTCTTAAAGTATCTGGCATTTGGTATTTCACACCAGTTTTTTGCACATTTATCTTTCTTGCTCGCATTTTGGGAGCATTATCGACGTGTATACCTTCTAGTAACACAATGTTTCATTGTATATATGTCACTGGTCAATTATAAATGATAATCAAAACTCAAACAGAAGGACATGCAAGCCCATCCCTTGACTGAGCACAGAGCTAGGTACATGAATGTTGAAGACACCTACTTAATTAGTTCAATGTCACAGAGCTTGTATAAGATCAATCTGTTTTGACAAATGCAGAGTGTGTTCTCTATGATCAGGAGAATGCTATACACTGGTAAGATGAGAGTTAGAAATAGAGCATACAATTAGCAATCAGTATTTGTTACAGTAATTGCTCTTTATAAAATGTCAACAATGCTAAGAGATGTTATTAGGAATGTGTGAAGACAGATAATTTTGTCACCTTGCCCAAATTTACAAAACATGTAAGCAGTAAAGACAAAACTAGACTTCAAATCTATTTTAAAATTCAGCACTCCCGATGGTTCATAATGCTCCATTTTATTCAATAAATAGAACAGGATTGTCCTCTGACTACTATAGTAAGCGTCTTGGCTAACCTGTATTTCACCATCACCTAGCACCATATCGGTTCTCACATTTAAGAAGAGAAATCCATGTTTAAATATGTAATTATTTCAAGTGACTCTAATACTGCAAAATTAAGCATAACCTTTGTGAATAAGTATCACTGCCATTCAAGAAAGAGTTGAATATTTTCTTAGATGTTCTTTGAGTTGGGTCTCAAGTCTGGTTATAATGGGGCCAGTAGGCTAAGGTCTTTTCCAACAGAGGCTACTGCCTGATTAACCAGTACAGATTCTTAATTTCAAGTCTCAGATGTGGGCCAAAGTTTCATGTCTGTACATGAATTTGAAGGTCAATGGTCATGTCTGTGGTAGCTTCCTGGAGACACACATCTGGGCCACCAACAGAGGCTTCATTTGGGATTTTGATAAACTTCACACTGTAGCGACTGATCGTGGGAATTGATGTCTTTGACTGTAACATGGAAAGTCTACTTTTGACATGTTATTTGTCTCTAAAATAACATTAAATGAGGACCTGTCAAGCCTTTTACATAATATTGAACAGTTTATGCTAATTAGTTTTTAAGATACAAAATTGGAACATTCTTAAAGTCTTAGTGCATTTGGAAGGTGGATATCCACAGCACTTTGCTTTTCACAGAACGATGTATGAGGGAGTTCAGGGGTAATGGCTTTTCTGGCATTTAGCTTATTTGGAATTTTAAGATATGAAGATATCCTTCAGACATTATTTTCAGATCATCTACTTTGTTATTTCCCAGCCTCTAGTCATGTGATAAATTCCTTCATTGTGAGGTTAGCTAAGGCCAGGCCTCTTCCCACTCTATCTTTTCTTTCTCTCCTATGAATTTGAGTTATAAGTTCAAAGGGACATGTTAGAACTGATATATTCTGGTTAATGGCCTTCCCATGTGTTTTACTTGGATGACATCTCCTCTAAAATTCCCTTCCTGTCTAATGTAGTTAGATAAGAAAATCATTAAAGTATTGAGCTCAACAAGCTTTGAAAGTTATTGGAATTTATCTTTTGCTCTGTTTTTAGGGGCATTAATCTCCTATGGAAACAACTGTCCTGGCAGGAGGTTCTTAAGAAAGATGACTATGTACACAAGCTACCACAACAAAAGAACAATCCAACAGTTGTGTGGCTCTCAGAAAGGTGTCAAACTAGGCAGTTTTATGATTTTTGTCCAGCTGTAGGGACTATAATTTGGGCAAAATTCAATAAGTAAAAAGAATGACGATTACACTTCCAAATAAAGTTTAAGAACTAAATACATGTCTGATTTTCTTGCACAGATTGACCAAAACATTCATGGTTTGTTTTGTTTCCTAAATTAGGACATAATTTATATTTGGATTTCTTGCATGTCTAAGCTTATGGATAATTCTCTTCTAATATTTTTGCCCAAAATATTTGAAAGTCCTGTTTAAAAGTAGGCAAATAACTGCTGCAAAATTGGGAATATGCTAATGAGTACAGTGATTTAGATTTTATCTAAAAATAGTAAAATGAGCTTGGTATATGTCATTCAACTTTACAGTTCCTCAGCCAACCCAAATGCTTTCTCAGTTAGCCTATGAAGTGCACATAACATTTTAATAGAATATCAATGCTAAAATAGCAGAGATATTTGAAGACAGAGCATAGTTAATGCAGAAAATTGTACAAAAAATGCCTGGGCTCAGGAAAAATATAAGTTATAGAAGGCTTGTATCATAAACAGATATTTCTTATAAACTTTAAATATTTCTGAATTCTTTTCTTTACTGGGTCTTTCCCCCAGCTACTATTAAATTGCAAAAAATGTATTCAGTAGAACTTGCTTTATGTAAGGGATAGTTAATTTTGGGAGGAAGAAAAAGTTTTCTTATTCCTCTTCCACATTATTTTTTTTCTCCTTGTTTGAAAAAAAATATTTAGAATGTACTTTTAAATAATGAAAACAATAATAACATTTCCCAAGGGAATAAGGAAGAGAGGATGAGACTTTGTTTGAATTATCTGTGATAAGGCACTTGGGGGCTCTAGTTTTTATGAGTTGAAAAAAGAGATATACATGGAACTCCAACTCTTCTATTATGACAGTTTATACTTCCTATACAGGTTATTTAACTCAAAGATCTGGGAAATCGACGCAATTACCACCTTCTGGAATGCTACTTGACTTAAACCTTCCCTACAGACTAGAAACCCACTGTATAAAATATAAGTCAGTTTATGCAGAATTATTTCTTCTTTAAGCTCCTGAATTTTTTTTTCAACTTAGAATTTAGACAAAGATTGTCTAAAAGTAAGTATAATAGAAAAAGAAAGGAAAAAAAAACATTTCCCACAGTACTGGAGTCTGTTCCTAAGAGTTCCTATGTCCTGTGCCTGTGTACATTTTAATCATGCACTCTTTCAGCTGTTATCAATTTAAAACCAATGAAACTCCCACACCGAGTCCATTTGAGCAGTCAATTTTAATATCTCCAGGCATCTGTAGTTATTCTGGATGGGCTGCGAAAGCAGAGCTAACAAGTTAAGCTCTAACCATAAGTCGGCACAGGCTGGTAAAGCATACATCAAGCACAGACAGTTAGTCAATACTCCAGTGTGAAAAACCAGCTAGCATCTTTAAGGAGAGCAATATATTCATAATATGTTCCGCAGTCTGCTTTGCATTTCTTTCTTGATGGCTTAGAGTTCAGCAGTGTCTGTCATCAACAGGGTGGCTTTCAAGCACCCACAGAAACACTTTCAAGGGAAAGCTGGTTACTTTTGTGAGCAGTAGGTAAAGATTTTAAAAACGAGAATAAAGGATGAAGGAATGTGCCTTTTGTGACTAAAAATCTAGAAAGTGTCTTAAATGGTTGCTTTTTACCGGAAAATAGACATATGTTCTGGGTCTCTGAGCATGACCTCTACTTCAAATATTATGTCACTGTCAGGCTATGTGTCTCAATGTTGTGTTTGGAAAACATGGCTGCCAGAAATACCTCCTTCCCTCCCAGGAGTGACTGCAAGTCAGGATCTGCCTCCTGCAGACAGAAGACTATGAAGGCAGAGCTTTCAAACAGGATCAAGGCAGTCACCACTTCCATCAAACCATTTCTAACTTTTGGGCTATGGAGCCCTGGGGGAGGGAGTGAAGGGTGTTTATGACATTTAGCTGCTTTCCCAGAACTCTTTTATGTACTTTTATCTTCAAAAAGAAAGAACATATTAAAGAGACATAACTGAGGAGGAGCAATACTACATAAAGTTTATGTTTTCCGATCTGTTGCCCCAGAAAATGCTTTGATAAAACATACTTGGAGCAACACAGATCATTTCAAAGAAAATCTGAGAGATATACCTCTCCATGTTGCAGTTTGGCTGGCATGGAGAGATAGCTAATTGTGATTATTCAAATTCTTATCAAACCTTCCTCCCACAAACAAAAGTAAAATTTCAGGGAAAGAGGTTTTTTTCCCTTTTTTTCTTTTTCTTTTAAATCTGCGATTGAAGCAGATTTAATGAATGGATTTTATAGGAGCTCGTCGACTTATTTTCTCTTCAAGGCTGGTTAACACCATGTTGATCATGCTGGTCTTGAGTTCCTGGGCTGAAATGAGTCTCCCATAAAAGCCTCCCATAACAGCTTCAGGGACCAAGAGCAAGCCCCTCTACACCTGGTCTGAGGGTAGCTAATTTTAAATCACCAAAAATGTAGCAATATATATCTATCTTACATAGATCTGATATAAGTTCTTTATTTTTGTTTTGGAAATTTATGGGGTATTGGTGATATATTATAGATATGGTGATTTATTATAGATATGAATTTGGAGGGTGTTTGTAAGCCAAACTGTCAGTGATGGTAAAAGATACTGAGAACACTCCCTTAATCTTAGGATATGTCAAGATGAAATGTTGCCATCAATACTTCTTTGCTTGTAGCAGTCTAGCACATCTGCTGAACATTGTCCCTGATGAGATACTTGCTGTGAGAGCTTGGTGTGGAGGATTCTGAGAGAGACACTCAATATAAACATGCTATAGATTCTTAAATCTTGCTTGCAACAGGCATAAGGAACGGGTAGATCCCATTTCTCGTAAACATGGTAAATCCATCTGTCTTGCTGCATATAAAACATTTATTTCTAGAGTTGTTCATTCTCTAGATCAGAATAAGACTATGTTTCAATCTCCTGGAATTATCTACTCCATAGCAAAATAAAATCAGCAACTAACACTTTGTATGGAGAAGAGAATTATAAAGTTTATAGGAGAAAAACTCAGTATCTACAAGTGGTTTTGGATGCCCCCGCCCCCACCATCACAGGTCCACAGAAGCCATGGGAAGCTAGTAACAGTAACTGGGGGTTGGGAGGGGAGGCATACTGAACATTGACAAAGGCCTCATGTTTCAGAGAGGAAAGATTTAGGACATGATGAGAGGCATGAAATATTCATGAACTACCTGTTTGGAGGGCAGCAGCCTTCTGACACCTGTAAGAAATTTCATATCAGCCTAATTTTTGGTCTTCTGCAACTAGTCAAGAACTTGCTTTGGAGAGTGTTACCCAGTTGGGTTGTAGAATGATGATTTGTTCTAATTATAAACACACACACACACACACACACACACACACACACACACACACACAAACATATAATACATACAATACACACACACACACACTCTGAGTCAGTGTACAGTGTATGCTTAAAACACAACATACATTTGCAACATGAACCAAGCACACCATTACCTACTACTGTGTCCTTTTTTGATCATAATTTTCAACTTCTTTTTTTTTTAATTTTTTTTTCTTTTTTTGGTTTTTCGAGACAGGGTTTCTCTGTGTAGCCTTGGCTGTCCTGGAACTCACTTTGTAGACCAGGCTAGCCTCGAACTCAGAAATCCTCCTGTCTCTGCCTCCCAAGTGCTGGGATTAAAGGCGTGCGCCACCACCGCCCGGCTAACTTCTTTTATTTTTAAAATTTATTTCTTTTTATTTTATATGTGGGGGTGTTTTGCCTACACGTATGTCTGTGTGTCATAAGTATGCAATTCCTTTAGAGAATAGAAGAAGGTGCCAGATCACCTGGAACTGCAGTTTCAAGTGACTGTAAGCCACCATGTGGCTGTTGGGGATTGAACCTGGTTCCTTTAGAGGAACACCCAGAGCCCTTAACTGCTGAGACATCTCTTCAGTCTTTCTATTTCTTACTTAGCAGAAACCTGACACTCTTCCACATGGAAGACTCAAGTCCGATATTTCTAATTGCTACTAGAATTCTACTAACCTATAGAACGTATGTAAAAATTTTGGATATAATACCAATGTGTCTGTCAGGGTATGAGGCTTGGGGATCATTGACAACAAGCCAAATGCCACTTTGTCTAACTTTTTCAATTCCTTTTTGGCCAAAACCATTTATATAGAGCCAGTCCATGGATTTGGAGGGATGATGATGATGATGATGATGTGTGTTTGTGTGTATAACCTACGTTTATGTTATATAAATATACATATGTTTTATATATGTTATATATGTGTATTATATACAAATGAATATATAAAACAATATAACATATATATGTATTTATAACATATATACCCATACTATATATAATGTTTTCAAATAATATTACATTCTGAATATTATCTGTAAGAAAGGTCTTTTTGAGTAAGAAAATAAATCCTTGAAAAAACAAGCAAATCAATTTGTTCTACTGACTCGTCTTTGTTCTCTAACTAGATATTTCCCTTTCTGGATCTCATTTTCTTTCATTGTCCCAAATTTGATCTGTTTTTAATATCTCATAAGACCTTTATCATTTCCTCCCTGGCTAACAGGCTGTTAAAGACACAGGCTACCCAGGTGCATGGTTTCCAGCATTTCTCCATCTCTCATGGTGACCAGCATTGTATTATTGAACGAAAGCTAGATATGTGGTACTCTATTACCAATACATTTACTCCTAAGAGCCTTTAAATAACAGAAACTGTCCAGGACCTATTAATGCAAAGAGACCAGGAAGCTTGTAGGCCAAGATAAAGAAGCTTAAGGTTGGCTATTAATTTTGACTAATATTAAATCATGACATAGCTCACATGTAAGGATCACAGTTCAATTATGAGCCATAAAGAAGTTTGACGAAAAGAAGATTTATAAGATATTTTTAAGCACATTAGTGCATACTGTGGAAGCAGTGAGAGTGCTTCATGCCCAAGTAACGACAGACCCACGCCCTAGCGTATAAATCCAAATACAATTATTCTCAGACTAACAGTGGCAAAGCTGAGCATGTCTCTGCTGAAAGCTGTATGGCACGCATGCTCAGATAAATATCTTCTTAAAGTAACAGCACGACAATGAGGTCCTTCTGTCATCTATAATTTCTGTAAAATATTAAAAAATACTTTAACTCACTTCTTTTAGTATTTATAAACACAACATGGAAGCATAGGACCGATGACCTCTATTTGCTGTGTGACTGGTGGATATTTCTTTATTTCTCAATAAAAATGACATATTTTGCAAAAGTACTGTGGTTTTTCAAAGACATTTTCATCTTTGACAAAAATCTTAAAAATTCATTGTGCTTGGGTAATTACTTAAATATTCCTGAAGTTATCTAACATGATGCAAATGGATATAGTTTGGAAAGAAACCATCGCATGTCACTTACAGATAAAGGTTATGAACTAAAGAAAACCAACAGGATTAACCCAGTTCTCAGCACACTTTTCTTGAAGTGTGTTCAGTATTTTTGCCTTCCTAAGAGATTAGTCAGATGTTTGAGCAAAGTGATTGATTTGATAGAAATGCAATGAATAAATAAAGGACATCAAATGGAATGGATGATCCCAAGAATGAAAGACAGTATTTTAAGATTAAAAATCAAAACCCCAAAGCAACAGAAAAAAATGTGGTTTATGTCTTGGTGTAAGTTAAAGGGAAAACATAGCCACGTGCATAGCTTTAATCCGGTAAACAGGAACGAACCGAGTGCTAGTGCTGTTCTTGACTGGAGCAGAGTGAGCAGGGAAGTTTTGCTCTTATGTGGGACAGGATGAGATATGCAGAAAGGAGAGAAACAGAGACAGGGAGAGAGAACTAGAGAAAGAACTATTGCCAAACTTATAAAGGCTGAGGGATGAAGCTGAGAATGCCTTAAGAACAGGAGAAAAATTAAGATTGGAAAAACAATTCATTCCAGTCATCTAATAGTGACACAAAAAAGAACTCAAAAGAGGAGCAGGTCGCACTTGGGAGGAATGTGTCAACATACAAAGGAAAGAGCATTTGAGAACTGAAAGAAACCATTATCCTTGGGATTATGAGCAGGATAATTTAGATGAATAATGTATTTGTCACCTATATACATTATTTTGTCTATAAACCTTAAACACAG
This sequence comes from Tokudaia tokunoshimensis, assembly GCA_036184795.1. Classification (NCBI taxonomy): domain Eukaryota; kingdom Metazoa; phylum Chordata; class Mammalia; order Rodentia; family Muridae; genus Tokudaia; species Tokudaia tokunoshimensis. The sequence goes on along the minus strand of BTHU01000004.1, from coordinate 18,044,171 downwards.
AATAGTAACATAGAATTTTATTTGAGAAAGAAAAAAAATCACCCTTTCTTGTATAAAAAAAGCAAACAGTTATAAAATCAGAACATTTAATTTTGTCCTATCTAAGCAGTGAAATTTTATACCCAACTGAACTACTAGTACAGCATGTGGACATTAGCTGAGGGATAGAACTTAGAAACAAAGCTTGCATAGTATGAACAAAGCTCTGTATTTGATCCCAAGCAACATGCACACACACACACACACACACACACACACACACACCCCACAACCAAACCAAACAAAAATTTCAAAACCTTGACCTTGTTGGGTTGGTGGAAGTTTGAGTTCTTTTCAAAGCAAAGAAACAATCAAACAAAACCAAATAAGGGTAGATATATTGAAGATGTTTTTTAGATGATCAAGCTTTCTTGTGTTCTAAACGAGTTAATGATTTCTGTTTCATAGTAACAAAATGATTAGAATTAGAGAGAGTAATCGTGCGGATTCCAGGAGAGCAAATACAGCACAGAACACTTAGAGAAAATCAGAAGGTAATGAGACTGGAACAAACCATTCCAAGATGAGGACCCTTTATGAATTTTCAAGACATTTAGAGAAAAGAAAGCAAGGGTGGTAGAATAGAACAGAGAGACAGGTAAGAAAGCATTTAATGAGGTAAGACCCAAGACGGCAAGACAAAAAAGCAGAGAACTCTTGTAGGAGGTATCTGCACAAAAAATGTCACAATAAAATAAGATTGACTTTAACTGGTGAAACTTAACCTTGGGAAGGAAGGACATTATCCATTGTGGAACCCATCAGCCATGCATTGTTTAAGAACTTTAAGAATGATGAAGACACAACAGCATTAAAGATGCAAAAGATATTGAGAGGCTAGTCACTATTGAAGATTTGAAAGATATTGGCAGACTAGTCTGTACTATACTAGTCTCACAACAATGGCAGAGATATGGAGCCCAGCTCCAGAATAGAAACCAGTGTGCATAGAAACCAGTGTGGTATCCCTTTAAGAGCAAAGTGGTAGCGGAGTTAGAAACATGGCTTAGTAATACACATTCTGTGTTCCCTCTGCTATCTTTAAATCTTTAAATAGATTCATATACTAATAATTAAACATAGAGGTAGTATGGTATTAATTTCACTTAGATTCTATCCGTAGTAAGATGAATAAAACTATTTTCTAAGCACATAGTTCTATTATTTGTATACCAGGAAATATTGGTTGTTCCTAAATGAAACAACAAAAGCCCAAACACCAAGCAATTGTTACCTTCTCTAAACGCTGTAAACCCAACTATTTCCTATTCATGGACATCAATACTATTATTTGAAAGAGTACAATAGAGAAGCTTGAGTGGAACTAAGGAGCCATTCAATTCCAGAAATGAGTTGCAGTCATGTGCAAACACATCTACTGCCCTAACATGTACCTCTTGCTCACAATCTATGTGTCAAACTGATTCAAGTTGTGTGTCCAGTAAGAAAGTCACTGTAGTAAACTCATACCTCTGAAAATGGCTCCTCCTCTCTTAGGTAATGTGAATACATTTGGGCAATTTCAGAGGTTATCTGGTTGCTTGCCATTTTATATTTGCTACCATTATATTTTCCTCAAGAGCTATGCTATAATATTATAAAATACAGCCCCATCAAGTGGCTTTCCAGATCGAGATTTTGGCCTATGAAATCAGATCATGGCTCAAAACCATACATTTTGCCTAAAGGGCTTGTGACTATGTGTTCTGTGGATACCATACTGAATGCCACAGTCGATAAGGCACTGGCCTTTATGTCCTCACACCGACGGCTGGCTAATTTCAGAGCCCACTCCCCTCCACCTTTGGAAACAAAAACATAAGAAAGAAAACATTGAAAAATGGCAAGGTCCTGAGCAATCTACACTGAGTCTGGAGAACCATAAAGGAAGAAGTGTCGTTCACCTAACTCAGGCCTCAAGAGGCTGCTGTCCACATCTGGAGAGTCAGTATAAAGAACATGATACAAACACCCCCTTTAAATACACTGCAGATTCATTTATAGAGATCATCCACACTCTTTCTAAATAGTCTTCCCCTTGAAAGAGTTTTCTTTTTTAAACTGGTGAAATTAACTATTTAACTATTCATCATTTATTCTACCTAAGTTTTCTCAAGTGATTGAAAGCTTTAATTTTACTTTCCTTCCTAACCCTTTGCCTAAACTACGATAAGAAATTGTGCTGAAGTGCTGAATACTTTAAAAATTTGGTTTAATGCCATTTATCCAGATGAAAAAAAAATCTCAGTGAAAGTCTCTGAAAAAAGTTCATAGATAAAATTGAAACAAGCCAGGAAGTGACTCCATTTGCATAACTTCATCTGTATTTGGAAAAAAAAAAGATGCTGCTGAAGAGAACAATGGAAGCTTATCAAATCAAAATTACACATAGATTTTCCATAGCTCCGCTAATGAATACTGACTCATTGGTGAGTTATGGCAAAGATGCAATGGAGCTCTAGACAAGAAAGCAAGCAAGCAAGCATCGGGATAACTGCATTAGAATCAGCTGCATCCCCCAGCCCATTCTAGCGGGCACTGGTGAGGCTAATTGACTCACCTGATTGGAGCCAGATTAGATTGATCAGATCGTGCTGAGATGTTGTTAGTTTTACTGCAGTTGCAAAAAATTTTTTTTTTAAGCTTGTGAAAAGTTGGTATTGTGTGGCTTGCTCATGTATATTCTATATCTCTTAAGTAGGCTGACAATTTATATCATCGATAGGTAGAACTGGCTGAAGGATAGCCAGTGAAGTTGATTAGGCAGTGTTCTAAATGCCCTCTCCAGGTGTGTATAAATATTCTCATTTAACATATGGCAAAGATGAGGTTCAGGAAATTTACTACTTCTACAGCATCAATGGAATTAACTGGTAGACACAGTGCTCGAACTCTTGAAACTGTCTTTCTAGTCTTAGTAGCAAAGTTTAAAATTTTTTTTTCTCTGCCTGAGATATCTTTGCAGGGTTACCTCTGTATCTTGATTCATACTAAACTGTCATCCTTAGGGGTTTCTGACTGTCTTCCTAGCATTCTCTAAGACTCTATTTTCAGTGACTAGACACCAGTATTTAAATCAGGAAGCACATGACAGTAAAAGGGGGGTACTGATATTACTGATGCTAGGACAACAAACATGAGCAGAACAGGCCCATGGGAGCATGCTGTCATTCTCCAAGGCCACCCCTGATGCAGAGGCCAGGTCCCCTGAGACTAACTCTGGATGTTTCTTTCCTCTATAATCTCACACCACCAACTTTATTGACTCAAGGGTCATTTTTCTGAACAACTGTATTTTTCTCCATTCCAGAATGAGCTTTGAAAACAACACTGTCTGGTACCTTTAATGATTCCCTTTTCTTGCAAAGTTTTCAGAGAAGGTCTTCGGGAGATGAACTTCTTCAGTCTGCTCTTCACACGGTTCTTGTCACTTGTATCAGAAGCACTGTGATGCAGTCGGAACACTGGGGATTAAAAACAAATCAGAGTTTTTGTTTTATTTTGGGGGGGGTGGTACATTTCTGTTTATGATTATTAATTTGTGCAAGAACAAATGGGAGACAGAAGTAGAAGAATGACTACCGGGCTGACTCTCAGGGTCCTGCTTTCTAGGTAGGACAGAGGAGTCAAATTTCTCTATCCAGAAGCATGGTGCTATTATTACCCAATGTGCAAATGGAACAGGGCTAGCCACAACTCATTACTATGTCTACTTCCTTATGTTAAACATAGAAAACTTTCCTCTAGCTAATTCCACTTCCTTATATCTAGAAGCAAAATTAGAGCCAAAGAAAAGTAATCCAAACTGGAAGAGTACTTTAGCTTTGTTTCAGTGAATGTTGATTACATGTTATTTCTACATAAGGTGGTGTTTTGGAAGTTTTACATGCCCAAATACTTTTGTTACTCTTATTTTTATATTAACTCATGTGATGACTTTTTTTTCAGTCATTTCTTATTCAAATTTGTAAAATTTCCTTCAGAATTTCCATGTTCTCCTACTCCTCTGCCTTCAGATCTTAGTTCTATTTTCAGTTAAGTGAGTGTCAAATTCAGTCCTGAACAAAAGCCTCTGAACACATTCTGATCATTACACTCCATACTAAGGACTGTGAATTCAGTAACCAATGTAGTCCATACACTCTGGGCTTTCATTGAATCTGTTTTCCAGCCATATTCCTGGGCTGTTATTATTAATTATTGATGGCAATTTGACTTGACTGTGGGAAAGCTCTGTTACCACTGATTTGACACAATTATATTTAGAACTGAGAAAAATGTTTGTCGTTGAAAAAGATCATAATACTTAATTGTACCTGAAATTAAGAGTTTTCAGTTATCTGTTTTAGGCCAGGTAAGTGTTGCTTTTGTAGCTATAGAGAGTCTTATATGAGCTGTGAAGAACATTGAGCGGTTTCCCAATCCCCTACCCAATATTTTGCCAGTACCCCTTCCTCAAAGCATGGCGATCAAAAGCACTTCTAGACATAGCCAATGTGCCTTTGGTGTGAAATTGTTACTGATTGAGAATCAATTACTGCCTAAACAAATTGGGTCATTTATATGTTTATGTGGGTCATCTATATATTTCCATTTCTTGTCTCACCCCAAATCCCTGCAAATTCCATGACAGAATGCCAAAAAAAAATGTAGGAACAGGAAAGGTATTTTTTTTTACCATTACTGAACTCATAAGCATGATGTGATTAGAAAATTCATTGCAAATCAACTTACACACAGACACACGCTCATATACATGCTCTCACACACTACAAATGCTACATTATGAAAATAATTATGTAGTGAGTTATATCGTTTTGGAACCCCCTAGGTATTCCAGAGAGACTATTCTTAATTAGAGAGATATATATGTATATTATATTGTTTTCAATACCACCATCTGGCTCCACATGTGAGAAATGTCTGTAAGGTGTATTGGATTGTAAGGGGAATGAAAACAGGGTTCTAAATGTTTTTATCTTCTTTCCTTCTTACACATCCTAACAGTGTCATGGGTAGGATTACACAGTTTTTAACAGAGAAAAACTCCAAAGGTGCTTGTAATGGTGACCTTCGTGAAGTGTCTGCTTCCATTTCCTGAAGCCATAAATAATCACCCTTAGACAGCAAGTCGGACTGCAAGGCCGTTACTATCATCGCTTTGCTCATTTTGTTCTGAGGGGAGTTATGAAGATGTTGAGCTCAGTCAACGACGGTAATATATGGCATACTTTTTATTAACCAAATAACTTGAAAGAAGGCGCTATAAATACAGAATAAAACTGTAAGAAACGCCCAGCCACGAAGACAGGTCCTTCACTGGACCCTGCAAACAGCAATAAAAAGTCTCTGAATATTGTGGCTTACAAATCTGATTTTAACAGCCAAACTTATAAAACAGTTTATGCTTTTCTGTTGTCAAGGGAAAAGAACTTGCCAAATTGTTCATTTTAAGTAAATACAACATAAGCAATTAAGGCAGGCAAAGTTTAAACACACGCCTGTGATAATCAGGACAGCTCGCTTCTGATCTCACTACTGATTCCCCAGAACAGTGTTCCTTTCCTTTTCCCACAGTACCCAGTGACCCCACACATACTTTTAGAAACTTGTAATCACACAGTGCAAATAAAAGGACACTTTACTGGAAAATACACAGTGCGGTACAATAATCCATCATTTATGAAAAATAGAATTCAGCCTTTTCTTTTTCCTCAGAGATTTAACTACTTTTTGAGGGTGAAACTTCCTGCAGTTTGAAGATTTATGTTAAGCCAATGAGCAGTTTTTTTTCCCGTTCCCATTTAAACATTTTATTTGAAAATGAAAAGAGCTGAAAGAGATATGGTTTGAATTCTAAAGCACTTAATCTGATTTACAGATGGGGAACAGGAATTTCTCTTAATTCTATGTAGTGTCACCTCCGTGTACATTAGCTTGGTTGTACTAGATTTCCAGGGTTTCTGGAACTAATGTACATTTCCTTTATGATTCCTTCCTATTTTTCCACTGATGGTGATATCTCCTTTGAAGCTCAAATAGAATTTTTTTTCAAATATCAAGAATCTTAAAGAAAATAAAAACAGTATGTAATGTAAGTCTCTGCACATAGAAGCAAATAGCACTACCTTTAAACGTGATTCAGAGCCAGTTCAGAGATTTAATTGGTGCTAAGGCAGACAGGCACTAGGATCGTGGGCTTTGGAAGGTGTTAAGAGAGTGGCTTTCTCAAGTGATTTTCACTTAAGAGCATTATGTGTGGCAGTAGGCATCAGCTCAACGCACATCTTCTACCCAGGCCAGTCGCTCGTAAGTTCACTGGTATCTCTTGTACGTTTTTTCCCACAGTAGAGTAGGAATAGATAGAAGGGCCACACAGTGTGGATGACGGTCATCTATGACCATTCTATTGAGTGTATGGGAACCACAAAAGAAAACCCCAAATCTTCCAGAATCTAACAGTTTGGATAATATAATCCAGGATCGTGTATCTGCCAGAACTTTGCTTGCTTGGGACTTATTTTGAAATATTTCCTTTTCCTGCCAAACTGCTGTTCTCGCAGTATTCCCATGTCACAATTACATGTTTTCATTGTTATTTTTTTTTATATTTGGAAATTCTAGGAGAGTTAAGGCTTCAGAAATGTCACTAAAAGAGAGAAGAGCTGTAACCCTTCAGAAACGGAGTTTTGAACAACTTTCGATGCTACCCTCTCTCATTTTACTAATGACATTTGGTGTAAAGCAACCTCACGTGTAGCTAAAGAGTCCTGCTAGAATCCAGGAGTCCCCTAGCACTTCAGTTCCATTCTGCAGGACAACAGGGCAAAGGTGGCAGGAGAGGCAAGTGCAGTCAGCTGGCACCCTCTGGTATCCACAGGCAGAGATCCAGAAAGAAATGCTAGAACAAGGTGAAGCCAAGCCTTTATCCTCAGAGGCCCTGAGGTACTTCCCAAGCCATCCCAAGGGCCACATGACTAGTGTGGTGTTGTATCAGTGGGTTTTCTAACACAACTTCCTTGTTTGGGGGATTATTCTGATTTGATACTTTCCTAAACTTCTTAAGAGCACATTACTCAAACTTGATGGAAAAGAAAAAGAAAGCCCATTAAGTTTCTTTTCAGCATTTGCCTGTTTCTGCACAGGGCATACACACTTGGGCTAATGATGGTGCTGGAATGGACACTGTCTTGTCCTTTCCAGCAGGTGGTTTTAGAGCATCCAGTGTTGTGTGTTATTTATGCTAGAGTGGACAAAAGGAGAAGGTTTAGACTTAATATACTGTTGGTCAAGTAATATCTCCTCTTCCCACATGCTCACTATAAATACAATCCATAATTTAAACCCCCAAAATACAGTCTGAGAAACCAAGTTTTTGAAACTTTACATGACTCAATTCAAAGTACAAATAATGATTAAATCTGGAAATAATTAGAGGAGTTAATGCAGGGAGTTTGAACAGCAGTACTTCATTTTAACCACTTAAGTCCGACTTAGACACTGTAAAAATACAAGATAGGTGATTTGATTCATAATGGAAGGGTTTGCATACATCATATATTCAGTACCCTTTTATGGAGAGGTAAGAATTCATATGGTGAAATTGTTTACCTTTAAACTACACTTTCTAGCTAAATAGTCAAGTCTGAACCCACTTTTAAAATCTCAGTGTTATTAAAGAGCTAGGACTACTATAATTCAACTATATGTAAATTCCATGGGTACTTTTTCCGTAATACGTGTATCCATGTCTTCCTCCTCTAATGAGTTCCTAGTCGGCGAATTACTCAGTGATGCAATATGCAACCTTCTTTCCATGAGAGATTTATCAAGTTTCTTTTTATGATCTAGAGTGTAAAACAAAATATTTGTACCACTGGTTGAGTTTATACTTCATTTTCAGAAGAACAAAATGAAAGAAGAGAAAATATAGTTCAGTAGCATCCATCTATTAGATATGTAGAGAAACACAACTTGGTTGTTCCCACAAATAGGATCAAAAACAGTGTATGGGTCAGTATATGGGATCAGCTCATTAAAACCTTCTTCTATTGACTAGATATTTTATCTTGACTCCTCATGAACTGATGTAGTGCCAGTAAACTATTCTGAACACAACTTTGATAAAGTACATGATTTCTGAGCTAAAGCGGTGGCTGATTTTGAAATTTCAATCGTGGGGAAGATAGAGAGCCCATTAACCCAAACAAAGAGTACTGTGCAGTAGAAACCTGCTTTCTATGAGCAATGGTGGTATATTAAAAGCAAGAATGGGTACTCTCTCCATGATGGAAAACAGGCATAGCCAAAAGAAACAAAAGGAGCCTAATAGAGAATGTGAACATGGCCCCCGAAGGAGCCAACAATCTGGACTATGAACTAAGGGCATAGAAGAGTTCTAGGAAATTATCATCTAGGCTCTTGTGAAAAAGTAAGAAGTAATGCAAGATAAAATAAAATTTGTGATGAAAGTTGTTTATTTTAAGGCCAATCTGACCCAAACCTTAGAATGCACACTACTGAATGGGAAGGTATTTAAATCCTCTCTCAGCATGCCTATACACAGTGAGAGCCAACACAATTTATTGTGAGCACACGTTAGCTTCCACACTCCTGAAAAATGTATAGAGATTTGCTTTTTTAAAACAGGTGTGGGGCAGAGCGACAGAACTATACAGCTTTCCTTTAGTTCTCAGAATTCCTGTCCTTGCAAATGCTACAGCATATCTTTAGAAAAAGTTATAGACATACATTTTTAAGCATGAATTTATTTTTGAAACTTAATTTTATGTTTTCTCCATTAATTCATTTATTTATTCACTTTACATCCCTATTACAGCCCCCTTATCCATCTGGTTTCCCCGTCGCAAAGTCCCATCCCCACCCCTCCCCTTCTCTGAGAAGTGGGAGCCCACCCTGGGTACCAACTCACTGTAGCACATCAAGTCACTATGGGACTAGACTCATCTTCTTTCACTGAGGCCAGACGAGGCAGCAAGCAGGCAACAAAGTCAAGGACAGTCCCCCAAAACTAACTCTCTCTCTCTCTCTCTCTCTCTCTCTCTCTCTCTCTCTCTCTCCAGTTGTGGGGAGCCTTACATGAAGACCAAGCTGCACATCTACCACATATGTGTAGGGTGGGGGCCTGAGTTCAGCCCATATATGCTCTTTGGTTGGCTGTTCAATCTCTGGGAACCACCAAGGATCCAGGTTAGTTGACTCTGTTGGTCTTCCTGTGGAGTTCCTATCCTCTTCTTGGTTCCCCAATCCTTCACCTAACTCTTCCACAAGACTCCCTGAGCCCTATATAATTTTGGTCTGTGGGTCTCTGCATGTATTTCAGTCAGCAGCTGCTTGGTGGAGCCTCTTAGAGAACTGTTATGTTAGGCTTCTGGCTACAAACATCACAGAATATCATTCATAGTGTCAAGGATTTGTGCTTGCCCATGAGATGGGTCTCAAGTTGGGCCTGTCTTTGGTTGGCCACTCCCTCATTCTCTGCTCCATCTTTGTCCCTGCACTTCTTGTAAGCAGGACAAATTTTGGGTCTAAGTTTCTGTGGGTGGGATGGTATCTTTATCCCTCCACTACAAGTCCTGCCTGGTTGCAGGAGGTGGGAACTTTGGGCTCCATATCTCCCACTGCTAGAAATCTCCACTGGAGTAACCCTCATAGACTTACTAGAGCTGTCCCAATCCCAGGTCTCTGGCACATCCTAGAGACCACTCCCTCCAACTGCACCAGCCATGGATTTCCATTCGTGATTCAAGCATCCTCCCTTGGGCTCTCCTTGTTACTTAACTTCTTTGAGTCTGTGGATTGTAGTGTGGATATCCTGTACTTTATGGCTAATATCCACTTATAAGTGAGTACATATGCATTTCCTTTTGGGGACAGTTTATCTCATTCAGCATGATATTTTCTAGTTCTATTAATCTGTCTGCCAATTTCCTTGTTTTTAAATAGATGCCCCTGTTTTTAATAGATAAGTAATGCCCCATTGTATATATGAACCACATCTTCTTATCTATTTTTTAGTTTAGGGACATCAGAGTGTTTCTAGGTTCTGGGTTTTACAAATAAGGCTCTTATTAACCTAGTAAAGCAAGTGTCCTTGTGGTATGGTAGAGTACCTTTTGGGTATTTGCCTAGGAGTGATATAGCTGGGTCTTGAGGTAGAACTCTCAATTCTTTGAGAGACTGCCAGATTGATTTCTAGAGTAGTTGTTCAGTTTGCACTCTCACCAGCAATGAGGAGTGCTCTCTTTGCACCACATCCTCGCCAGCATGAGCTGTTATCAAGCATCTGAGCCAGAAAAGAAACACGTACACACACACACACACACACACACACACACACACACACACACACGCACGCACACACCATCACCACCACTACCCTCATGTATCACAGGCATGGTGTGAGAAATGTCTTCAAAATAATCATCAGATGAAATACTTTAAGTATGTATTTGAATTACACAAAAATTATGGGGCTGACAAGTATGCTTTGTGGGTAAGCAACTTACCATAGAAACATTAATACATGAGTTTGCATCTCTAGTACCACATATTAACAAATATACAAGGTGCACACAAAAGTGAATAAAAGAAAAATGTATAACATATGGAAGATAATAATATATATTTATGATTCATACATACATATTTATATGAAGACATAGGTATAAGTATCATTATATATGATCATATGATATATACATATAAGTATCATATGTATATATGTAGATATAGTATTGAGGCACTTATAACTATCTTAATTTCAAATTTGGGTAGCCATTCTGGTTATCCTAGTATATTTATTACTAACAATGGCCAACATTTTTGGAGTACTTGTTATATGCCAAGGAATTTTCTAAGCAAGTTATGTCATATTTAATCATTATAACCTTCCAATGTGGTAGATTCTATCCTGTTAATTGTTCATTCTTCATGTAGAAATCTGAAGTTCTAGGAGTTACATCATGTAATAGGTGAGGAACAGAGCCTAAATACAGAAATGCTTGAGTCATGAACCAGTGTCCTGTCTTTTCATTTTCCAGCATGTTACTCAATGTCTAAATGACATAAAAATGTCATTATTTCCCCTTTCACCTTTATTCAATATAACATTTTCAATACTCCACTTTACAGGAACAGTTATAGATCCCAGAGCAGGGTGGTATGTATTATTGCAGGCCTTAGAGGGAAGTGGATGGACTTAGGTGAGATGACTGACTTGTGGGACAGCAAAGGAACGGATGGATGGCTGGTCTAGGCACTGCCAATATTAACCATCGAGGATGGCACATGGACGTGTTATCACTCGGACACTGGAAGCAGCATGTTGCAGAAAGGCTCCACACTCACAGGAGAAGCACTTACTATTCTCCCAGTGGCTGTATGGAGCAAGACAATATTGAATACCAAAGAGGAGACTTCGATAAAGACTGGGACTCCTTAAAACCAAGAGTAGCTAGCAATCTAACCTGATTTCACAGATCTATTCTGCATGTTACTCAGGTTTTCCCAAGCCTGGCATATTTTCACACCTAACCTATAGTGTTGGGGAACACACACCCCACTACAATCTCTCTATTCTTCTCTAACTCTTGACAGGACATCTCACATTTCTCTATGTCCAATCACAGAGATGTGATTTATTTCATTTGTGATTACTTTGCAGGAGGAGTATTTTAGTTATGGAGTGCACTTAATGAATGGGAAAGACCATAAGTGCTGTAATAGTTTCTTCCCAATTGTTGACATTCTTCCTTAAGACAACAACAACTGATTGTGACCCTTTCTCTCTCTTTTGAATACTGTAACATTTCAACAGGTCGCATAGCATGGGATGTTATTTAAACCATGCAAGAATTCTTTTGTGTCTCTCTGTCTTTCTTTGTTAAATGAGGTTAGCAATATCAGTAACAGACTGCTGTGCAAGGGAAATGCCCTGTTATATGTGAAGTAAAAATCAGAGTGAGAAGTGTATGCTAAGCTTTCCGTCTACGCTAGCAGTTGTTACTCTTAAGGTTTGGGTATTTGTTCTAAGCAGTCAGCACTGGGCCCATAACCAGCACTAAGCACCACAGGTGTAAACCCTCCTCCTCATCCTGCAGTCAAGCACCGAGCATTCTCAGCCTTTCCTGAGCATTCACTGTCTCTCTAATATCATTAGAGCTTACTCTTGGCTGCTATATATCTATGTACACATTTATTTATGTATATGCACATGTATTTTATGTACATACATGTTTGTTTGCATACATTTAAAAGGAACTGTTCTTTACTGCCCAATTAAAGAAAAATCTTGTATGTAACTCCCAGAGTTACCTGTGATTAATATCTGCCAGGTAGACTGTATTTCAAGACTTCGAGCATGTGTTAAAACGATTGGGTTTTGAAGCACTATCTGTTAAAGACTTTCTGAACTGTGACAGTGGATATTGACAGTGCTTGTCAGACTAAACCACTATTGATTGGCTCACATCATGTGTATAGCAAAACCAATTTCTTTCAAGTGCTTCTTTCTAACCAAAATACATTACTGCAGCCTTCCTCTCTGTTTATTATAACCCAAGCTCATCGGATGGAGCACATCCAGCTAAAGGCTTTCCCGACAAGCTAGGCAGCAGACACAGCACAGAGAAGTGAAGGTGCTTAGCAATCCAAATACTCGTGCATTGCAAGTTGCCATTCGTTTTGAAAATATTGATTCCTCGCGGTCTTTGTTTTCACTTTACAATCCTCGTGAATAGGGAACAATCATAGACTAAGAGTGCTTGGCTGTTATTTATTGCCCTGTGGCTCTCACGGTTTCTCCTACTGAAAGAAACTATTCCAAGCATTGTGTATATGTTAAACTTGTGGGAAAGAATGTGTTTATGTTTGGAGGTCTCTGCTCCTCTGCTGATAAACACACATAACCCTAAACACTCAAGTGCGAGTATGTGCACGCGTGCGCGGGCGCACACACACACACACACACACACACACACACAGAGAGAGAGAGAGAGAGAGAGAGAGAGAGAGAGAGAGAGAGAGAGAGAGAGAGACAGAGAGAGGTATGTATCTTTCCCCAAACTTTAGGAAATTTTCATCTTCACTGAGTGAATTAGGCCAACTTTGGGCATGTGCTACATATTGTACAGTTTTGCTGTGCACTTGAATTTGCATTGTGCCTCTTCTCCCAGGAGAGAACATTTCTTGTGAAAACAATGCTATTCTGTAGCAAAACGCAGTTCTCATAATACCCCTGTGAATGGGAACAATTTCATCTGTTTTTTTTTTCTTTACTAGAAAATAGAATCATTAAAATATCCCCAAATGACCTATCTACAAGCAGGGTCTGATGCCAGCATGTCTTTGAGGAGTATAAAAGGAGTGACTCTAACCCAAAGACCTTTCAGTATCAGTTTTATCAGGTAAGCAATGGCTGGAGAAACCAAGCCGGGCCTTCCTAAGTTTCTAGGATAATTCTCAGAATTTTCTCCAAATTGCTGTCCATGTATGACTTAACTCTGATGATGAAAACAGCATAGACTTTCACTAACCCTGCAAACACTTGATTTAATCTGGACGACTGCCGCCAGCTTTCTCCTAGCCAAATGTGCTTAGAGGTTGCAGAAAACACACACACCTCTAGAAGGCCGACAAATTCTAGTCTAAAATCATCTTTGAACGCCCCTTCTTGGAAAGCCACCGAGTTCCCGGCCTGCTTTGCACATCCTGGATGGGATTTGGGCTGAGATAAGATTTCTTTATGTCTTTCCTGCAGCTCCAGACCATGTTGTAGGGCAATGGCCGCTCTGCCCTGCCTCCTTCACCCTTCCGGTGGCCTTCTCACCCCCACATTCCCGAGCGCTGAGACCGGCGCCTGGCCTGGGCTCGCACTCTTGGCTGGCTCTGCGGGCCTGTGCAGTGACTGTAAGCGTGGCAACCTCCCTTGTCTGCCTAGTGATATCAGGGATGGGAAAATGTCACGCCAGACACAGCCTCTCAGAAAGAAGTGTTTGGGGGACAGAACCTTCTATTATTTGAAGAAATTATTTTGACATAAGCGTCAAACTATTTGCTCCAAAATGTGCGTGCAAAGCACTGTTGCCCACCCCCACAGGAAGTGTATTGAAAATGCATGCGAAGGGTGCGCCGAGCATATCTGAGGACACAGTGTGTAGTCTACGGCTAAGTGATCAGGGATAGCAGCATAGTTTGTCCTTACAAATGCTGACAGACAGCTGCAGTTTGCAGCTGGCAGGGAGCTTATGCTCGCTAAACAAAGATCTAGCTGGAGCCCGGTGAATACTTGGCTGTAGCGTAGTAATCATAATTCATAACATACATTTCTAAAGGAGAATTCAAAACCTAAGAAAAAGCCCAGAAAGACTCTTGTCATTTTGTCGCTTGCTGTGGTCCGGATGTGTGTTGCTTTGGGGCTATTTTGAAACCCCTCAGGGTCCTGTAGAGAGATCTGGGTCACCAGGCCTGTCATAGGCTAAACTGCTTTCTGCTTCTCTACCACTCTTTCAGATTCTCCAAGCAAAGTGTTACACCAAATACTCTATTCCTTTCCCCCAAAAGATTCAATTGTAATAAAATTTCCTTTCTCTCTCTCTCTCTCTCTCTCTCTCTCTCTCTCTCTCTCTCTCTCTCTCTCTCTCCTCTCTCCAATTTCTCCTCTCTCCTTCTTTCCCACTTTCTTTCTTTCTTTGATTTTTGAAAACATCAGAAAACCTCATTATTTTGGGCATAGTTCAGGTTGGTGTCCCAGAAACATGAAATATTAAATCTGGCAAAAAACAAAAAACAAAAAACAAAAAACAAAAAAAAAAAGAAAAGAACAAAGTGTAAGTGTCCCCAGTTTTGGGGATGAGGAAAGACTCAATTGTGAAGTCACTCGCCCAAGGCAACAAAGGCAAAGCTGGAATCCAAACTTCTTAACCATCATTTCTGGTTTCTTTGTCAGCACCTTCTTTTGCCTCTTTAATCCCAGATTGACTTTATTAGAAAAATTGTTCTTAAATCCAGAAGAATGTTCAAGGGAGCCTTTTCGGATGCTTGAGGCGCCCACTGCTGGCCCATTGCTTCCAGTGACTAGGATTTCACTCCAAATGCAATAATTGCCATCAATTGTTTTATTCTATGTATTCACAATTGGAGAGTTTTGAATATAATATGGAAATATATTGAAATTTATATGCATAATTATGCATAATAATATGAAAAATACATGCCCAAGGGGGGGAAATTACAGTAGCCTTCCTTTGACATGCAACAATGCTAAGTGTTTGGCTGTGATTCTTTTCTCTAACTTTTTGGTAACCTGAAATCTGCAATAGATTATTCTTATTATTTGGGGTTTTCAGCCTTCCCTTTCCCTGGGGGACAGAGAGCTGTGTTGCCGAATGCCAGGACACCCCTCCAGATGCAGATGTCACCGAGAAGGGCTGTGTTGGATATCCTTTCCATGTGTTTCCGCCTAAGCTGGGAGGGAATAGAGGGGATTGAGCTATGGATGGGAAAACGTGCCGTGCCAAGTTCCAACCCCGCTGAAACTCCAGCTTTTGGACTTGAACAGGCTGTGGATCGTGGTCCATTACAAGCTTGTTCACTCTTGACAAAATGAAACTTATGGTCTTGAGGAAAAAAAAATCATCTTCTTGAGACATTAAGTGCCTCTTATATAAAATAATGCCGTGATGACTCCAGACCTGAGGAGTTGGAAATGTGCAGATTGAATGACCTTTAAAATACACATAGGTTTAAAACCAAAAGAAACGTGCACTTAAGAAGAAAGTATTTTGACTTATTTCTGAAATATGGTTGGAAAGATTAAGCAAACTTAAAACGAGCCTGCACCATGTTCTCATCTTGACTTAAAGATCTACTTTAAATAATACGACAGATGTAGTCATCAGTGTTGATCACAAACATGGACTTTATGAATGGTGACAAAGACAGGGTGAGTCTTGGGCGATAGTGAGAACTACTGTTATTATTAGCCCTTAATCCCTCAAACTCTCAAAGTAGAGGCAAAGGAATGCAAGAGATATAACCTGGCAGGTCCTACTCCCACCCCTGGGTTTTGTAGCGGTAAGAAATAACCATCAAGAAATATCTCCCCCAGTTAACCAACAAAGATCAAGTTTAGGTGTTTGCACTCTATGCACAGATGAAAAAAATAAAAAGGTACCTGTGTGAGAATCAGTCCCAATCAGACACACAGGTGCTGTCTCACACACTGCTCCAAGGAAAGCAGGTGGCAGGGTCAGCCATCATGGGTGGCCCTTGCAAAGGAAAAATGAAGCTAATTGCTCTATTGTGAGGCAATGGTCAGCTGTGAATTGGTCTAGGTCACCTGGCAGTTTGGCAGAAATGTTTCTTTTGCCAGTTTTGTGGCTATGTAAAATGAGCTGCCATTTGGAATACTATTGTAGTTGAGGCAGAAGGTGGAGAGAGGGTTTTCTTGTGATGCAGTTTAATGGCTCTCTCTACACTCCCATCAAGCCTGGAACATGGTTTGTGCTTATTGAAAAAACAACCTGGGCCTGATGTGTAGAAGAGAGCTCATAGCCCTTTGTTTTGAGATCTGACTTTGTATTCTGCTACCAGGGCAGTGAATGGATCAGTGTCCCTGGATTCCAATGTTTTCATCAGCATAATGGGGGGATCTCTATCCTGTGTTGCAATAAAGAGATAACATTGATAACATTGTTTTGAGGTAGACGTGAGGAAATCAATGCCCCATCTGTTCCTTCGTTCATCATTGCCATCATTATTAACATCCAGCTTGCCACGGAAGCTATACTAGAAGACTGAAATGGGACTGGTCTTTGGGTTTCAGAGACTGATAATTGAACATCATCTAAAGTGTCTGAACCAAAAGAGGACATGGAGTAATTTAAGAAACCCAGAATCAGTATATAGAGCTTAAATTAAGCATATCACTAACAATTGCTAGTAAAAGTCAATGTCTATATTGTATAAAGAGAGCTCTGGGAAAGTTTCTGAGATATAGCACATCTTTATTACATTGCATACCCAAATCTCCAACTGACAAATGAGAATATCTTGCAACTGTGTTATAGAATTAATGTATCACTGAAGTGGATACTCTAGGTGGATGCATGACAAACATGACTATGTCAACTATTACTTTTGCTAATAACAATCTAAAATACATATGGTTTTAAAGTTTATATTTTATAATAAATCTTATGTCTTTTTAGTCAGAAATGGCATGCTATCTGCTCTGATGACTATGGCAGCCATATGACCTTATGTAATGATACATGACATTAACATTATATTCAAGGTGCTTTCATGCCTTATAGTTGTCTTAGGGTACAAAACATGCATGCTTTAGGCATGGTAACTAAAATATCATTTATAATTGAAATAATTTGTGAAATATTTTTTGGAGGGGGACCTCACTGGATAAAATGTTTGCCACACAAACATAAAAACCAGAGTTTGAAACCCCAGAGACAACAGATTCAGTAGTGCACATTTGTAGTACTAGCATGCATCCAGCAAAAAGGGAAGCAGAAGCAGTAAAATTTCTAGGAGCTTATGAGACAGTTAGCCTGGAAAGTGGTGGTAAAGAAAAGAGACCCTGCCTCAAACAAGAATGAAAGCAAGGACTGGTACCTGTGATTGTCCTTTGACCTCCACACTACAAGTAGTAAAAATATGTCCACAATCACATACCTGTAAACACACATAAACACACACACACACACACACCACATACATTTAAAAGGAAATGGGGGGCTAGAGAAATGTCTGTCCCTTGGGGGTCAGGGGAGAGGGCTATTGTGGCAGAGGACAGGAGTTTGGTTTCCAGCATATCAGTCAGGTGATTTACAAGCACTTCAAAGTACAGCCCCAGGGATACAAGGTCATATTCTAGCCTCAGCATGCACTCCCTCATATGTGTATGTATATACATTCGTATACAATGAAATAAAATGAATATTTAAAGTGTAAAAATAAAGTTGAGCTTATTATTAAAAATAATCCTTAATTCTTGATGAAATGCAGATGAACATGAGTTCTGGGGTGCTCTGTATTTCGGGGGAGCTGGATTGTAGGTAGACTGGGGGTAGATGGGATAGTTTCATGGGTAGAAGAAGACACGTTTGCTTTGCAAATGCAGTAAGTTGAGGCATATTCAAAACCTTCCAGCTTGATTAGTTCTGAGCAGTAGACTAAAAGGGGCATCTTAAATTCTGTTTCTGTACCCTTAGATGGAATTGGCTGGAGAACTCACTTCTACTTTGAACATATTGACTCTCTTGCCTTTCCCTAAGCATATCCTGCCTGTACGCTCTGTGCCTGCTGCTCACAGTAACCACGTGATCAGTGATCATTCATTAGCCACAGAGCCAGGGCTCACACTCTCTCCAGTCCCAACACAAGCATTGTTTCTTGTAGGCTCCCTCTCTACTTATAACTATGAGTTTCACTCACACTGGCTAGACACTCTTCCTTCCCCTTCTTTTACTTTTCAGTGTTAAACACAATTTAGTCAATATGTATTATACTTACTAAGATCTCTTCCCAATGCTAAAATTGTAGTTGCACCAGGAAACAGTTTTGTCCATTTTGCATTATTATTTTCTGATTTGTAGGGGATCCAGATCAATTTGCACAGGCTAAGAAGGTGTTTTCTAATTACAGTTTAATTTTTTTGGGGGGGGGGCAGTTTTTGCAACAGGGTTTCTCTGTATAGCCCTGGCTGTCCTGGAACTCACTCACTTTGTAGACCTCAAACTCAGAAATTCTCCTGCCTCTGCCTCCCAAGTGCTTGGATTAAAGGCATGAGCCACCACTGCCTGGCTACAGTTTAATACTTAGGGATTATTACTTTAGTGTTACAAAAGATTTGGGCAGATGAGTGGAGAGTACACATTGAATAAATTGGAGAATACTGAATTCCATTTTTTAGAAAAACAAAACCTCTTAATTCCTTTAAAAAATACCTTAACATTTATAGATAAAATTATTTTCTAAGAAAATAGACTTCACTTGATAGTTCATAAGGAGAAAATGGTGATTAATAATTATGGCTAGGTGACAGTGTAAGTTTATATCCACAAACTGTCTGAGAAAAAGACAAACTCCTCTCAAAACCTTCACTTCAAACCTGGAACATCTAGAAGTAGTTGTTGTACCCATTTCTTATATCTGTATGCATAGATATGAATACAAAATAATTTTATTTTTTATCTTATAGAATAATAGAATTTAATTTTTTAAAATTCAATTAAATACATAAAGGATGCTTACACCTACAAAGATACTGTAAAATCATTCCAAATGATAGGATGTTGAACCAAGATTGAAGTAAAAATCATATAGTTTTTTTGACAAATAATGATTATAAGTACAAATATTCTAATGAGTATAAATGGAACTCTCTGTATCAGTAATGGGTTAAAGAAGGAGAGATACAGAAGAAGGGAGGAGAGACAGAAATTAATACTTAGAGAGAGCAGCTTGGTTTGTGGCAGAGGTTACAGAACCCCAAGACCACCAGTGTCCATAGGAAACATGGCATGAACCTCATAAATGATTTAAAATGTCCTAGTGGCCACATTAAAAAGTTTAATAAAAACAGTTGGAATTAATTTTAATATTATATTTTCTTTAATTTGTTCTATTTTCTTGCACAACCAATTTCAAACTATTGAGATATTTCACATTCTTTTTCTTTTGTACTAAAACTTTAATGTCGGGTGTGTGTTTTATACCTACAGCATGCTTTTGCTTACCCTGAGCTATATTGCAAGTGCCCGACAGTCATATGGTGGTGGGGGCATAGACAGTGTAGTCTAAAGCCAGGCTGTGGTATTAATCTCCTTTCCAGTTTGACTGAATTTGGAAATGCCAAGGAACCACCCCTTGACCTGTGTGTGAGGATGCTTTGAGTGGTTTAACTGAGGACAGAAGACTCATCCTGAATGTGGGCAATGCTATCCTAAGGGTGGGAGACATGATCTGAATAAAAAAAACAAACAAAAATAAAACAAAACAGAACAAAACAAAACAAAGACAACAATAAAAAAAAAGAACAGGTAAACTGAGAGTCAGTATTTATCTTTCTCTACTCTATGATCATAGGTACAATGTGACCAGCTGTCTTCTTCTCTTGCCTTACTGCCTTACTGCCGTGATTGACTGTAAGCCTTTTTAAACCATGAGCCAAAATAAACCTTGCCTTTTAAAGTTGCTTTTATGAGACATCTTGTCACAGTAATGAGAAAAAAATAACACACAGTTTCTGGGTGTCATGTCATAAAAAGAACTGGCTCCAGGAACCATGGGGGAGTCGTGCTGCAGAACACGGAAGCCTAAATCAGCTCAGGGGCAGACTTACAAGCCTCAGAAGAAGATGTACTCTTCAATTCTAGTTGTACGTCCAGTTATTACAGCAGGCCATGCAAGCTGCACTTAACTTTTCTATAATCATCAGGCTCTTGAGTTTAATATGCTTGTTTACAAGTGTTCTCTCCTATAGCATGCCACTCTTAAATCTTTATAGATGCTGGTCACCCTCTAAAATGGTTATTTGTAATTGTTGATTTGACATAATGTAGAATCATCCTAGAATAATGTCTCAATGAGGGCTTCTTCGGATCAGGTTAGACTATGGATATATCTACAGGAGATTGTCTTAGTTATGTTAACGGTTGTGGGAAGACCTAGCCTAAAAGTGAGTGACACTACTCACGATGTTTATATCAAAGACAGTACAGAAAATGAAAAAGTGAGCTGAACTCAAGAAAGTATGCATTCATTCTCACTCTCGACAGTGGATATGACCAGCCACTTTAAGATCCTGTTGTCTTGCCTTCCCTGGAGTGAGAGTATGTAACCTGAAAATGTAAGCCAAATGAGCCCTTCCCTTCCAAGTTGTTTTTAGACAGAGTATTTTATCCAGCAACAGAAATGAAACCAGGATATTCTCTACAACTGAGAGAGAAATGTCCAAACTAAATATTTTTACTGATTCTGGCAAATATGATCTCTGTGCACCCAGAACACTTTCTGATGTCAAGATGATAGTGTTTATTCTACCATCTTTACTATTAAACAACAGTTCATTTATGAGAACCCACAGCAAAATGACAATAATGTTCATGAAGTGTATTGACAGAGTTGGTGCAGAATAGAGAAGAAAGTCCTTAGCCTGCTTGGCCAAGTAATGGACAATATGATATGGTTCCTACCCCTGGCAGAGAATCAAGAGGGCATGGGTCTCCATGAGTGTGGATGGTTGATGTGTGCATAAGGCTTGTTCTTATAATAATGTACATACTTTCATGCTCTTCCTTGGAGGAATGCCCTCTCTGCCAAGGTTAATGACTCCATGATAATCAGAGATAGCATGAGTCCAAGAGGTAAGGGTGTGGCTAATGTCTCAGCAAAAATGGTAAACACTGGGACCTTCAGAACAGTCCTTAACGCTGTGGGAAAGAACTCTGAAAACATGAATTCAAGAATATAAATTTCTCAACTATGCAAAATAAAGGAATGCAATAAGAATTGTGTAAGGAGCTTCACAGACCTAAATAGAGGCAGCTGCACTGTGAACCAGTCAGAAAAGTACAAAGGCATGCAGATTCCTGAGTTCAAGGTCAACCTGGAATATTCCTAGGTGGGGCCCATGCACAGTGGAAATGGTAATCTCTGGACTGGATCCCACCCATACATCTCATTGTCTCTGCTTACAAAGGCTGGCAGATCTCTGAATTCATTTGTAATGTTAAAAAAAATGTGCTTGTTGTGTTTTTCTAAGAATCAAGAGGATGGGATTATGGGATGTTGATTCTTGGGATAATCAAAAGGGAACCTGGGGTAATGACTGAATTAATATGTAAATAAAAGACTGGGCTTTTGGTGTGGAAGAGAGGAGCTATCCAGAGAGTATTTTACAATTGAAAGAGAAAGCTGCCTTGATCAAAGGGTTGTCTGAAAGCTGTGTTGAGCAGAACATAGGCTATCAGCTTACAACCCACAATTTGGATTTGAGTTGTTCTTTTGCTGCTCCTAGACAACTCTTCATCAGAAGCCCTCTCTAAGATTAGGCTGGTCCTTGGCAAGAAAGAATATGAATCCTGTCCTGTATTCCCCAAATCCTAACTGTTCTGGGGAGAGTAGTTGAGGAGGCACATACTCAGACATAGTGAATACCTTTCCTTGGACTGATTTGGGGTTTGACCTAACTTCTTAATGCTTTTTCTACTTAACTGACTTGACTTGACTTCAGAATGATTTGTACAGATTAGTGACTGTTTGAATACCATTTCCACAATACTCATCTAAACCTAAACCCAGAAATATGTACAATTCTGTCTCTCTATCCCTGTCTCTCTGTCTCTGTCTCTGTCTCTCTGTCTCTTCTCTCTCTCTCTCTCTCTCTCTCTCTCTCTCTCTCTCTCTCACACACACACACACACATACACACAGCTCTCTCTCTCTCACACACACACCCACACACAGAGAGAGAGAGAGGCCCATGCCAAGCAGATAAACTATATTGTATTATAATCCACAAGACTTACTTTTATGAACAATTATGAAACTGAATATAAGCAAGACAGTTTAGGAATGCCATCTGGTAGTTGAATGAAAATGGCCATACCTGTTTCTCAGAGATTTGTGACACTGTGGGACCAGTTCTCAAAACCAAAGTCAAACTTTTGTATACAAAGGATTTTCAGTTTTAGCAATGTTTCCCAAATGATTTGTCTTTTTTATATAAAAATAATAATCAGAGGCCATTTAAAATATTTATGTTATATCTCCAAAGAAAAATAATTAATATGGAGTACCATTCTAATTTTAAATATGAATATTTCTTAAATAGAATGAGTAAGACAGAAATTTTGGTAGGGAAATTACAAAAAAAAGCAACCCATGTTCCTATTCCCTTTGAAATGTTCAGTGTGTATATAATTAAAATGTAAACTATGAAGTAGTTGACATGATGAAGTAACAAAAGAGCAGTCAAGACACCACAGGGCAGATTGAATACTCTCTTCAATCTAAATTTCCAGCTTTAGAAAGCAAAGGTCTAATCAACATGAACTTGAATCACAACATACACAAACTGTCCTTAAAAAGCAGGTATTTACAATGACAAACTAGGACTTTTAATGACAAAGACAGATGAACTGAGCTCATATCTATGCAATACAAGAAGGAAACAATGGTTATACAGTGCAAATAATTTTTCTGTAATATGACAGCATAATGACTTAAGTGCCGAATATCGTCATTATGGTTCTGAACCTCGTGTACATGAGCAATAAAGACTCAGAGCAACTATTGTATAATTCATATCTTCTCTATGAAAATCTTGTTCTTCTTTAAAAATAGTTGCATCTATAGGATCTGTGAGCCTGCAAGATCTGTAAGGCTAATTTAATTATAGTGTCTGAGTTGTCTATAATGCATAAGTACCCTTAGGGAGTTTTCTAACCTGGGATGTGTTAAGGGAGGACAAAATTCAGGATACTTAGGTTTATTTCACCAAATTCCAGTCTGGAGAGAATCACTACATTGTGATATTGACACTATTTTGTGATATTATTGTGCTGACAACCCCTAGCACTCATACAAAGAGACAATCACATTACTTTTGTCATCTAATGCATTTTAATTTTCTGAAAAAGAACAAACACTTGAAATTCTGACAAGTATTTAAAATATTCACCAAATGTATAGTTAGAAGTTTAACATTTTCTTCTACTCATTTTAGACACTGCAGAGAGTCATCGCACCAAGTACGTGAAAAAGGAACGACACAGGAGAATTGAACAATTTGACTGGCCTTGTTTCAATTTTTCGGGTCCGTACTTTGGTTAGAAATCTTCCCTGTCTTGTGTTAGACTATGAAGGAAAACAAGACTTATGAATGCAGTACCAGTGGACATTTTCAGCCCATTGAACTGTTTACTCCTTCTCCCTTTAAGAAGAGAAACACGAGGAATTAGAACTGTTAGTACCCACCCCCAATACTTGTAAGGGAGCAGCTGTGCCCGATTCTTAGAGTAATAGCAAAACCATACCAATTTCATTCATTTCTGTGTTTGGAGTGTGATGAGCAGAACATTTTGCCATTACTGATTCTGGAAATGCAACAAATTTAACAGTTGCCTCATCTACCTGCTAAACTGGTCTTCCTTACTCAAAATATGGTCTTGTAGGGCGGCATCAACCATCTGGCATTGGAGAATGCAAGCCTAACAAAGAAACTTCTTGGATGTGGAAAAGAAATAGGACAGACGAGCCCCTCTAGGGTATCTGCAAGATGAAAATTACTTCCATTTGCAAATGCGAGCACAAAAGAGAAGATGGAAATAGCCAAACAGGGGTTCTCTTCGTTACCTGTTTTGCACCTGAATATGTCTGACATATGAGTATCTGACCAGTATTTAAGGACTAGAAGAATTAAACTAGAAGAATAAGTCTGTCATGCAGAATGCTTGAAACACAGAGCCTACATGGGTACCCAAATACATATGCTAGATTTATACAACCAGTTCTTTTTCTTCATAAGCAGAAATACACACACACACACACACACACACACACACACACACACACACACACGTGCACACATGAACACACACACAACCAACCCAAGCTGTCTTTTCCATGAATTTTTGGAAATTGCATAGTTTTGACTGAAAAAAAAAAGCCAAAAACAAAAACAAAAAAACCTTGGCTTCATTTTTCACATTAAAAAAAAAAAGAAAAAAAAAGTAGATGGAAAGAAAAAGGCTGTGCCTATAAAAGCCAATTGTTTCCAAACCACATTGTATTGTTTGGCCCAAATAATTTATCCTTCTATACGGAAGAAGGGAACTGTAACAACCCAAAGCACAATAGCCAATCAAAATAAGAGTTCTGTTCTAAAAAACCTTCCTAGCATGTAAGGATTTGCTGAGCTCCAGATTTGCCCATAGCCACACTCCCCAACTAGTGAGGCAAAGGCAAGGTACAGAGAAACTGGAAAAACATTTGGAATGAAAAAAAATTAAGTTAAAACCTTGGTTTCCATATTAAATCATCACTCTTTAAGGACTTGGTTTATTGACTCACAAACTCTGTGAAATCTGGTAGGTTCCTGAGACAGACCTTAAGTTCTTAGCCTTTGAAAGAAGCTGGGGATTCTTTCTTCTTCGTAGAATTAAACTGTAGAAATGGGATTCGAACTTACGAAAATGTCACACAAATCTGTATTTCTACTATATATAGATTGTGGAAGAAAGAAAATTTTGAATCTCACTGCAGCTAATAAAACAAAGCATGGCCTTCTGTTCGTTTTTTATGGATTGTTACATCAAAAAGAGGAAAAATTTTTTAAAAAATATAATTTTATCCCTTGATTAGTGTTTAAAAGAGAATTCTATTTTTAAACATTTTATGGCCCAGCAATGTGGCTCAGTGTGTAAAGGTGCTTGCTACACAGCCTAAGGTCCCAAGTTCAACTCCCAGAATTAATACAGTGGAGGGATAGAACCCATTTCCTGCAAGTTGTTTTCTGACCTTCACATATGCACATGACACACATACAGCCACATACATAACTAAATGTAAAAATGTGTGTGTGTGTGTGTGTGTGTGTGTGTGTGTGTCTGCCTGTCTTAGGGTTTTACTACTGTGAACAGACACCATGACCAAGGCAAGTTTTATAAAGGACAATGTTTAATTGGGCTGGCTTGCAGGTTCAGAGGCTCAGTCTGGTATCACAAGGCAGAACATGGCAGCATTCATGCAGGCATGGTATAGGAGAAGCTGAGAGTTCTACACCTTCATCTAAAGGCTGCTAGCAGAATACTGGCTTTCAGGAAGCTAAGAGTTGGTTCTTAAAGCCCATGCACACAGTGACACACCTTCTCCAACAAGGCCACACCTTCAAATAGTGCTACTCCCTGGACCAAGCATATACAAACCATCACAGTGTGTGTGTGTGTGGGGGGGGGATGGATTGTATTAGTCTATATGTAACAAACAAGCATTTTGATTTTTAAGCTTGGAAAGCATAACGCATTTTTTTTCCTGCTAGAATAAATACAAATGGGGCTTTGGAAACACTGTAGCTGTCATACCATGAAACCACACATATGCACATTTCACAGGCTATACTGTCACAGATTCATGTGTGCATCACTTGAAAGTCAAGAGCCCCTAAGTGATCTATCATTCAAGGACTGCAGAGTTCTTATTACCCAAATTTTTGTTTTGGTGTGATTCACTAGTCTAGGTTTTAGTCCACCTCAGGAGACCCACTTGCAGAAAGCAATAAAGAAAGACAGACATGTGCCTTCTTGCTACCATTCTCCTTGCCCCTTTCCCTGTATCCTTTTCAGCATGTGTATCTAGTTTAGTTTTCAATAAAGCATATTTCAAAAATACTGAAGCATATTTTAAAACTATTGAACAGCAAAACACAAAACAAAACAAAACACAACACATGAAGAGATTATGAAGGAAGAAAGTAAGGATGAGGGACGGAAAACAGAAATAGGTGGAAGGCAGACACATTAGTGTAAAACAATTTCATATAACTAAAGGAACAATATCAAGAGAATATTTTTAACATTTAAAATAAAAACTTGTTATAATAAATGTTTTATTATGAAAGGGGCCTATCACAATGTGAAGCAACAAAGTTGATATAGAAATCTCAAGTATAGCAGTAGATTCTGGTACCCTGACTCTCTGTGAAGAAGACAGAAATAGCGAAGGCACAGCCTATAATAGCAATCTCTGGATATGCCATCACACTACAACACAAACGTTTTGAGATGTTTTGACTATCAGCAAGTAAAGAGGCAGAACTAGGCTTGGTGACATCATTTCCACTGGAACAGAAGTTGTCTCGACTAGAAATTGTCATAGAAATTTGTCATTTATATTTAGAAATATAAATAACTTGTCTGGCAGGAGTAAGCATAGTTTTTCCAAGATGACATCAATATACAGAGTTGGTTTATTTATTTATGTGTGCTTTTTGAGGCTCTGTTTGCCTTGTTCATAAAATATTCTTTTAGGTTGTGCTATTAAATGTCATCAATCATTAATACAATTTGTTCTTGTTCACATTTAGATATCCATAACATCATCGTATTTCATTCTATTCTTTAATTCTATCAAGTTATATCTCCTGAATTATTATTAAAATAAATAATACTGAACAAATAAATCATCATGGACCTTGATTCTCTTAAATATCAACTTAATAAACTCAGTAGATTGGTTTATTCTGGCAAGAGTAAGCATAGGCTTTTCTAGGAAAATAGCTCATTTTTCCAAATCTCTAGAAGTTCTACTTGGTCTGTCCTCTGTCATAAGCACCACCAAATCAAAAGTACTTTCCTAGTCTCGATTAAAGTACAATCACAACTATACTGTCCACGATCAAATTTATAAACATTAAATTACTCTTTAATCTTTTAAAGAGGGTGAGACATGGTTAAATTTTTTGCTATTGGAGATGTCTTCAAGAAAAGGAGAGTGAAGTCTATGAATGTCTGACAGGCTTGCTGTGGAGAACAAAATCTCAGTTTCAGCCCAGTCACTTAACAGCTGTCTGATACTAAGCAAGTAGCTATGCTGTGATGGCTTTTTAATGTGTCATCCTAGGTAGGCTAAACTACAGACTAGTCATTCAATCACACATTAATGTAGGTGATGCTGTGAAGGGACTGTTAGAGGAAATAAATGTCTCTAATCAGCTGACTTAAAATTAATCAGCAGAGATTATGTTATGGTCAGCCAGATGAGCTCTTTCAAGAGTTAGCAGTTCTGTGAGCTCAGAGATTCCGGCGATTCTTATTGCTAAGTCCAGGCTGTTGCTGACCTTCCTTTTCTAACAAGAAGATTCAGCCATGGTCTGGGGCTTCCTGCTTGCGTCCATCTTCCCTTTCTGACTACCTATGCTGTGTTCTGTAGGTATGCTTAGTGAGCCTGAACAGTCGTGTAAACCAATCCCTTTTGACATTATCTATTGGTCTGTCAGTCCTTCTCTCCATCCATCTGCCTCAGTTAGGGTTTCTAGGTTTGTTGTGACAAAATTTCAAGAGGAGAAACAACTTGGAGAAAAGGGTTCACATCATCTTATAACTCCCGGGTCATACTCTGTCACCAAGGAACTCAAAGGCAGGAACCTGGAGGCAGGAACTGGAGCAGAAGCCATGGAAGAACATTACGGACAGGCTTGGACTTCATAGCATGCTCAGTTTGCATTAAAAAAAATACAACTCAAGACCACCTACCTGGGGTTAGTATGACTAGCATTGAGCAGGGCCCTACCACGTCAATCACCAATCAAGAAAATCCCTCACAGGTTTACCCACAGATCAAATCTGGTGGGAGCATTTTCTCAACAGAGGTTCCTTCTTCCCAGAATGTCTTTAGTCAGCACAACACCCCTCTAATAATCCTCTGTTCATTCATTAATCCACTGATTTTCCCAGTCTCTTGCTAGGAGTGGTACAGCTTTTCTGTTGAGCCCTCTATATCATCAGAACTAATTTTGCATTTTTTAAAAAATATAAAATATGAAGCTGTTTATGTATACCTCCTTTACTGGTCCATCTGCAGTATGTGTGGCTTGGGCTTTAGGGCTACTACTCCTTGGAGGACCATTTTTGAGAAAGTTGCTCATACGGGTTATTTTCTGTACAGTCAGGAATACAAAACAGTGAAACTCACTGGGAATAGGTGATGCCTTATATATTTGTAAAAGAAATGGTGTATAAGAACTACTTCTCGGTAACTCCCTTCAAAGAGTTGAAATCTATGAGCTCTTTATAAGAATGATAAACTTCAGTCATAGAAACAAAAAAATTAAAAAAACGGCAAACAATATAAGATGTTCCTTGCAGAATGGACCTGAACTAAAATTCCAGTTCATAGGGTGATACACTTTACTACAAACAGTATTACGAACCACACGTACCTGACTCACTCCATTTAAATGGTGACCCTCCTCTGTAGCTAGTGTTAGAACTTATGTGCTTAAAATAATGCAAAAAACAAGACACTCTAAAAGGGGTTATAAATACGGTCAGTTTTAGAAGCACAATTAACTAGTATCTTTATTTTGGCAAATAGCTAATTGTTTCATTGTAAGCAAGCTTACTATGGGTCATGCTGAAGAAAACAAGACTGTGAAAAATACTTCTTGTTTATAAGCCAAATTTTCTAATAAATGTATTATTTTTCTTGTGTGTTTTATTCCTTTAGTTTACTTCTTTTTACTAGCCGGATAAAAGCAATAGTTTATCAAACTATAGCAAAATTAATTTAATCTAGTCTTTATATTAATCTATCTATCTATCTATCTATCTATCTATCTATCTATCTATCTATCTATCTATCTATCTATCTATATCTGCTCCCTGTAGAGATCTTAAATTTGGGAATATGATGATCCTTAACCCAATGGGATGCCTCAAGTGAAA
The DNA here is from genome assembly GCA_036184795.1 of Tokudaia tokunoshimensis. Classification (NCBI taxonomy): domain Eukaryota; kingdom Metazoa; phylum Chordata; class Mammalia; order Rodentia; family Muridae; genus Tokudaia; species Tokudaia tokunoshimensis. The sequence continues at coordinate 18,014,646 of BTHU01000004.1, read as the reverse complement.
GATACTGTTAAAGCATTAGCCACACATGAAGAAAATCTTTACTTTAGATAAAAGGAAGGCAGTCTGAGGGGGCTGTTGTCTGTGGAGCTGACCCAAGTGTGTGCTCTGTCTGTTACACTGCCCTGGGCATATCTTCCTTCTCTTCAGCCTGACATGACACTGCCCTGGGCATATCTTCCTTCTCTTCAGCCTGACATGACACTGATCCACTGGGGCCATTCCTGCTTTGCTCTTCTGACCCCAAACATCTTCAAAACTGGTAATGTTTTGGTTCTCCACCCATTTTTCTATCTTATACAAGAAAGATACACATATAAGTTAAAAAAGAATTCCGTATATCAGATGAAAGTTTAAGGTGAAATCTTTCTAAGAATATTTGTCACTTCTGGGATAAAATCCAACTGAGAGAAAAAATATTGAAGAGAATATATTTTAGTTTTTGGTTAATGTTATGTTAACTAAGTGAAGTGAAGCACAATTTGTAATTCACATAAGAGATCTTGCTAGTGTAAAATACAGATTCTAATCCCACATTATTCGTATGTTTTGTCTTTCAAGGCTTTGTGTCTTAGACATGAAATTGTTCCTTCAGCCTTGAATATTTACTTTTAAACATACCATTCATCCTTTTAAAATGCATAAGATATATGAAATAAATGAATAGACTAGTAAAAATATCTATGTTGTACTTATATGTCTCAGGCTGGGGAAACTCTGGGAAGAAAACTACTGTGAGCTGGATTGGGTTTTAGCTCTCAGTAGAGAACCAAACTTTCCCTAGCACAGCATAATGGATCTTTGTAGAGATAACTTTGTAACAAAACTGTTCTCCATCTTTTGCAACCATGTTACATTTCTGTATTCTTTTGAGTTTGAAGACAAAGATATTTTATAGAAGAAATTAGAAGACAGACTCAATATGCGGTTCATGAGAACTGTATTAGAACTGAACATGTTGAAGCTGTTTTTTGGTACATTTCCTTGGCATTTTTCTTTCATAACATTTATTCATTACTTATTTATCATATATTCTAAGAGCCCCAACTTGGTGCAAGGTTTCATGTTATCAAGCATACTAGCTCCCACGTCTATAATCTGTGCAATCTTACTTCATATCCTCTCTTCCCTCCATTACAATATGCCACACACACTGATATGCAATTTGTCATTTCCTACCCACATATCACAGAACTCTTGGTGATTGTTTTAAACAAATTGCCACGTTAGAGGTTAGATAATTTCAAATTACTCAGTAGAATCATAACATTTTATCACAGTCTTTGCCAAATCAATTTCTAAAAATGAAGTATGAAAAAGTTTGAAGAGTACAAATATCTTAGGGTGTTCAATGTACGATTCTATTTCTAAACAGCTTCACAGAAAGATGCTATCTATAATAGAGATAAATATTAATGTATTATGCTTCTTGCGCCCATGCTTTTTTATGTACATTATTATGATACATTGAATTATAAATATTGATAAGACTTGTGAAAAAGGTAGTATTTTACATAAAAAATTACTCTTAAATGACATATTATTAATTATTTCATGCTTATGTTTAGAGATGTCTGTCACTGGGAAGGATAGAGAAAAACCTGTATGTTAAGTGATAAATCATAAAAACACATTCTCTTGTTAAAACTAGCTCCATTCTTTGTTGTCTTTCTAATGCATAGGTATTTTGAGTCTTGAACATGGACTGGATGCTGGTAGAAGCGAGGCTTTGAACTTGGGATTATCCCCAAAATTGGCAACAACATAGCAGCCTTCCTCTTGCCAGAACCTCACTGAGAGTTCCCTCCAAGGGTTTTCACTGTGCCTCTCTTGACATTCTCAAGACTTCATCTGATAGCCCCCCACTGAGCAAGGAAACAGTCTTTAGGACTGTTGTAGCCTTCTCTAACCTGGGTCAGTGACAATCTGAAAAACTACTATACATAAATATATAAACGATGCACTTGAGTACTGAAGTCACAACTCTTGTCCTATCAAAAACAATTGGAAACAATGGTTTTCAATGTAATAGATGAATAAATAGATAAATAAGTGAATGAAGAATGAAAATAAATAAATAAATAAATACATACATAAATAAAATAATTATGTGCTTAACCTAACAGGTAACTTTTACGAGGTTAGGGGTACCCAGCTTTACTAATCAACTCTTATCTAAAACTGCTCTCACACAATCCACTGCAAGCACCAGTATAAAAATTGTTCCTCTTTATCAAACTCAGTCACTATGAGACACCAAAGGAACAGCATCATGACTTCAAAACACAGGGAAAGCAGAGGAAGTCATTAAGGGGAAAGGAATACATTTCCCCACTCTGACACTGTTCATCCAACTGATATCCATCTGGTGTTCTTAATTCAAAGCCCCAGAACTGCTAACTCATGACTGGAGAGATGTACTTTTAACTGTCAGGGCATGCAGACATCTTTCTGGTCTGCATGATCACTAGTCTTTCCATGAGAACCCACCCACCCCATGTGGCTCCCTGGACACATAGTTGGTAGTATTCAAATAATCGCTGAGCTGTTCTGGGAACTGTCTTCCTTGAATTTGCAACACAGGTTTGAAACTCTTCCCACACTTGACTTGAATTGAAGCTCACATTGACCATTCATGATACTTTACTGCAGGTGTGGATGGCACTTTCTGCTGCTGTGTATTTTAGCTCTGCATATGTTTAAAGATTTTCCTCATGTTATTTGTATGCTTTGAAATGGTTTAAAAATGACCTGTTCTTCAGAAGACTGACATCATCCACTCATTAATGTATTTTTGTAATTATAATTATTTGAGGCATTTTTTTGGCATATGTTCAGCTATTCTATCCTTTCTGAATTGTTTTGGTCATTTTCCAAACATTCAGAAAAAAAAAATGCTTTCAGAGTTTGGTTGAAATTTGATCTTATTCATATCTAAGTTTCACTTCATGTTTTTTTTATGTTCTTTTAACTTAGATTTTTTTCAGAGTTGTTTTAATTTAATCCTTAATGACATTATTTATTGTGCAAGGAAATATCTCTCAAGTCAGTGATAAAATTTTTAGTTGAATATATTTTTTGTTAAATTATCATTCTCACTTAGGAGTTTTGGCTTCCTTAATTCTATTTAACCATTTAAGAAGGTATCCTTTTGCAAGGCTGGAGAGATGGCTCAGCATGTAAGACCCCTTACTATTGCTCTCCCAGAGGATCCAGCACCCACATGGTGTCGGACAGCTGTCTGTAGCTACAGTTCCAGGGGTTCTGACATCTTCTGGCCTCTGTGGGCACCAGGCCAGCATGTGGTACACAGACATATATACATTCAGGCAAAACAGCCATCACGAGCAGGGCGGTGGTGGCGCACGCCTTTAATCCAAGCACTTGGGAGGCAGAGACAGGTGAATTTCTGAGTTCGAGGCCAGCCTGGTCTACAGAGTGAGTTCCAGGATAGCCAAGGCCATACAGAGAAACCCTGTCTCAAAAACCAAAAAAAAAAAAAAAAAAAAAAAGAAAACCAGCCATCACATAAAAGAAAGATAAACTAAACATTTTTAAATTATATATATATGCATTTGAGTTAAATGCAACAGTCTTTAACTTTCTTTTTTCATATTAAATTTAACATGCTGTACTTGTGCCTCTGAATGTTTACTTAATTGCATACTATTATTCTGACATTCATTTTATGTTTCTAATAAAAGAAAATAGTTGAAAGAAATATTATTTTAATGGATAAGTTACCTGGAGTACTTTATTTATTTATTTGTTTGTTATTTTTTAAGTTTTACTACATTCTATACAGATTTATATACAGGATTAAAAATATTTTTAGTTTAATATAACTGATAATTTCATATTTTGTAATCTGTGAGATGTTTAAAAATAAAATGTAGATTTTATATTGATGATATAAATGTTAATAATATATCAATTATTAATACAAATTATTGGAAAACTCATTTTTAATCTTTGAATGTTAATCAAAGAGTAAATTTCATATTCTGGTAAAGATATTTATTCATATATAAATTTCAGAATAGGATTTTTTAAATGAAAATTTTTAATTATTTGTGAACCAAAGAATTTTCTAAAAATAGAAGTAGCAAAGTAGCAAACTTCTAATAAAGTACAAAAAAATTATCTCACCAATTTCAAAACTCAAATTACATTTTAATTTTTTTGTTTTTACTGTTTTACTCACCATCTGTTAAATCAATAAATGGTAAAGTTTAATTTTGTTATTATATATTTATTTCATAATCAACTTTTCTTGACATTTGTGCTTTTTCCATCTGCCGATATGGCCTTGAAACTTTATTTTTATGTGCTATACACACACACACACACACACACACACACACACACATGTTTATATATATACTCATGGCAGTTATTGCTTTTTTAAAACACACGTATAAAATCATTCAACTATGTGATTAATTATATATAATAATGAATAAAACTAGGAGGCAAAAGAAAGGAAGTAAATGTAGAAAGTCTTAAGATTAGTGTGTATCTTGAGATAAATTCTTTAATCTAGGTTCTAAAACCAAGTATAAGACTTCTCTTTTCTGCAAATGAGAATAAAGATAGTGTTTGAATAATAGAATGAAGACATCTGCTGCATATTTCAAATTACTCACAGTAATAGTCTATATTTTATTTAACTTTGATAATATGTAAAGTTTGATCAAAATTGCTTGCCATATAGGAAGAAAAATGTTTTTTTTATGGAATTTTATTTTGCCATACTTTTTGTTGTCATAATGTATAATAGTCGGTCTGGTGCCGCTTTATGTTTAAATGCTAAATTTAGTCACCCAAGACCACCCGATCTTGAAGGGGCTCAAGAAAGGGAGAGCCTCAAATATACCAGCCTTTGTTGGATGAACCTTGACTGTCAAATTATCCCTGATTGGTTAATAAAGATGCCTACAGCTTTGGCTAGAGAGAAGAAATGGGGTGGAGGGAGGTTCCTGGGTTTGGACTCTCAGATAGAGATGAGGAGAGGAGGAGGAGGAGGGCTACATGGATTGTGAGCCCATGAACATGGAGATCAGTCTGTTGGAGTAGACGCAGTCCCGGCAGGACATGGCAGGTGATGTCTCAGGGTTATGGACAGAAAGTAGACAAAATATCATAGAGAGATGATATTTGCCCAGCTCTAGTGCTTTCAAGGCTTATTCTAAACATAAAAGTTTGTGTCTTTTATTTGGGAACTAAATGTTCTCAAGTGGGGTGGAAACCCCCAAATCTTTACCCAAACAATATTGTTTCCAGACTTTGTTAACATGTTAAGAAATGGAAATATATATATATATATATATATATATATAAAACCTGTAGTAATCTTAAACATTTTCTACAATTTCTAATTAATTTGTCACTGTATTGGTTATATTTCTGTCATCTTTTTTCTTTAAAATTATACGGGCTAACCAATTGTAGCTTTCTGTAATGGTCTCTGTCTGCCACAAAAAGAATAGTCTTTGATGAGGGTAAGAGCTACGCATATCAGTGGGTATTAGGATATGTAACACAATTGTGGAAAACACCCTTGGAAACTATACTGCCTTGAGGAAACTATAGTAGTGGGTTTTCCTATAGGCCCCATGGTCTTACAGCCACTGCTAATAGTTAAGATTTTTAGCCCAGGCGTGAATCTCTTTCTTTTGAATGGGCCTTAAGTCAAAATAGATAGCTGTTGCTCATCACCAGTATCTAAGTACCACGATGGCACTTTTGGGGTTATCTTGTCATGCTAAACATCGTTGTAGCTTATAGGCATAAGCTATATAGTCGGATAGGACTATTTTTTGCTTTTTTCCTTAGGAAGCTTGTATGGCACCTTCTAGTGTGCAAGCAAATCTTCTGGAAGGAGGCTTATGATTCAGGTTCAGATTGTATCTGTAATGCGGTGTTTTCAGCAATAATCCGGAGAACAACTGCCATCTAAGGCCCAGGCAACGTCAAGCATCATGCAAAAGGGGGCAAGCAATTATAAGAGTAAGAAGGCCAAAAAGTCTGCTGCAGGATTGTATCTTCTATGTAGGACAGGGAAGTCATACCCATAAAATCTCAACAATAAGGTTGCTTGAAGAATACCACCAGTTGACATTCCAGTGAAAGGGAAGTCATATGGTTCTTTATCCTTGTACAAAGAGTGACAATTAATGACCACTGAGAGAGGAAGAATTAGTCTTTCTCAGAGCTGAACTGTCTAATCGGTTATCTAATACCGAGTAGTTAGCCTTAAAAAACTTGTACATAGCAAGCAACACTAAGTAGACCCAGCAGGTTTCCGGTCAGGATCCCTTTCAAGCCAAGTAATTCACAGGACTGGTTGATTTAAATATCAGAGACATATACTATCTGCATAGCTTTCCAAATTTTGCAAAAGTAATGGTATCTGTGTGTTTCTACTTTGGTTTACTATGCACTTAGTACAGCTGTATAAAACTGAAGACTACCTCCTTTCTAGACAATCCAGTTAAAGCACCCGTTGTCTTCTATACTTCCGCTGGAAGAGCAGGTATCAATTACTAGCAAATAAGAGTCCTTAAGCTTTTCAGTGACAGTGATTACATAGGAAGCCTACTGAGACATTCTTGCCACCTAACTTTGAAAAGATCAATTCGCTTCCTTTTATTTACTCCCCCATCAAAATGCTAATAAGTAATCCCCTTTAAGCTAAATTCCTGCTGTTTCATCAAACCTTCTATTTTATTTATTAAACCTAATATTTTATTTCTGAAGCTCAGTATCCAAAATATGGCAACCTATAATGGTGCTAGTGAGCTGGATTTTCTGCTCTCCCCTGAAAGCAAGAAATGAAGCCTGTACAAAGAGGACTCCATCCCAATCAGATTTGCGATTAAGAGCTTTGCTCTAGAAACATGGGATGTGATGCAGTCTCTACAGTCTTTCTTCTGATTGGCTAAATTTGTTTAAACTTAATATACTAATATACTCATGGAAAGCACATTGTCAACTGGGAATAAAGACTTTGTAGATGGAAAAATTAATCAGGGTAGATAAATAACACATATCAAGAAGTTCAGTTTTTAGCAAGGCACTCAATAGACTGTGCTTGAAAAATCCCAAGATTAGTTTTGAAAATATGGTAATTCATGGTTATCTTAGTCATTCATCTTTCTGGTACCTTTTTGTTAAGCTAATTATGAGTACTTTTCAAAATAATTGCACTAATGCTATTATATTATTAACCTTTATTATGTCATACCCTCCTATAAATTATTTAATCTACTTCATGCTTCTAAAAATCTCTGTGATGTAGGCACTGTTGACATTCTTTTAAAAAAATTATAAAACAGAGGCTAAGTGAGATTAAAAGAGTGGGTGGGAGAAGTGTTATACTACTTCTGAGGTAGTTCCTCAGCCTCTCCCCTCAAGACAGGACAAGGTAGTAGACTAGGATATGATGCTCGGTGGTATCAAATATGAACTTGGCATCCTTGTATGACTTTGGTCACTTTAATGACACTTCAGTGTTTTGGTTATATCTAATCAGTAAAAATGAAGCAATCTCATACCTTATATAATAACTAACTGCATTAAAAGGGCAAGTCCTTTAGTGTGTAGATTATTGCCGAGAGCTGCACTGGAAGACAAGGCAACTTTGTTCTAACAATACTATTCACAATGTGACACAGCCATAATCCATGAATGAGAATCGAAGAATCCTGTTCATGTCACACAGTGATTCAATGAAAATGCTTACGCTTGTCTCATATTCTATATTAGTGTCCCAGAATTTTCTGATACTAATTTTCTGTCACTTACTATAACTTATTAAGATAAATTGTATAAAGACATGATAAACAGTTAGAAGTAGAACAATTAAATAAACAGAACTTTGTGAGGGTTTCAACTTCCTCATTTGTACAGTTCTCGCCACTGTCCCCTGATCAGATGAGCTCGCACATTTAAAGTTGCTGGGGAATTGAGAAAAATAAATCTGACTGGGACATCATTGGAGACTATTCCTATAAGGGTGCACGCACCTCATCACACAGCATGGTACACATGCATCTTTTACATACTTATCTCTAAACTGTTTATTTGCTACACCGACAGGCAGCTGGTGGAACAAATAGGAAACCGTGGGAAGCACATTCATTTTTAAAGTGTTAATGCACCCAATCCAAGAGACAGTAATGTGCTCCCATCCGTTAAGAACCCCTTGAATGTTTTGGACTGGAGGACCATAATTTAAATGCAATGCGTTATCCAACCTGGAAGGTATTCCACATCCTAAATATTTAATTGATTTCTCCATCAGGGGAAAGATGAGCCCACACCATAGGCAGATCCTATCTTTAAGTGTCCGATTAATAGTGTCTCTAATTTAGGGTAATTTAGGAGTTTACAACTTATAAAATGGCTATGTCTTCCGCATTCTCCCCAAAGTACCAAGAGGATTGTGCCTGGATTAATGGCAAACAGCAGACAACCCTCTGTGTATAATGAAAACTCAAGAGTCAGCATTGTCAACCATGCGCTTAAGGTCGGGGTCTTATCTGAATATTTTTCACAACAGGCTTCACTTCCAATGGAGAGTCAAGTAGCAGAGAAGGAAAGCTGTAATTGTCTCATCTCCCCATTTAAAAAAGGAAAAAGTTTAGCAAGTCAAGTTCATTCCCGCTGAGTTTTATTTAGTTGGGTCTTAGCTAACTGAGTGCAGAAGATAAATCAAGCTACTTGCAGATTTTCCTAATGGTGCAAAGTTTGGCACCCTGAGGACTGGGGAGCCGTCTATTCATACACTTGTAAAGAAGAAAAGTAGAGCATGACTGTGGGTGGTGGGTGGCTGTGAATCCACCCACGTGAGTGATTTATTACCTTCTATTCCACTCAGTCATTTCCATGTAAGCACAGAAGTGCCAGAAGCTTCTGGTCACTCTGTTGAAGAAAGGATCAGGGAAAACCTTAACCATCTCCCAGAAATCAGTGCCATGGAAATCAGTAGTAGTTGACAAGTTTACTATGAAAAGTCAAATATGCGTTTATAAATGTAAAAATAACATTCAACTTTACCTACATGTGTCTACTGTGATTTTGTGAAGTCAGACCAGTTTCACCTTTTTTTAGAGAAAAAAGAAACACGTGTTCTACTGCTTCAGCTTGGGACTTGAAATAAGAAAATAAACTAATAAAACTGGCAGCATATCAGTTATGTAATGTTTAGTATTGAATGTAACGTAAGAGAGATTTTCTGTTGTATTTTCTGTCTTCCTGAAGAACTACTTTGTAGACAGCTTAATTTTTGTTCAAATATAAATTAGAATCAATTTTCTGGGGAGAAATAATCAGTATAGCTCCTGTTCTCCACAACAAAGAAATTACATTTGTAGACATATTCTAGAAATCTAAATCCCCCAGTACTCCTTTGAGCAAGTCCAAGGAGGTTTGAAGACTGACGGTTTTGTACTTTGTTATTCCCGTGGGTTTGTGCGTGATCATCTTTACTGAGATTTGTCCCCATCCCTGCTGAATTAATATGCATTTTAGTTAACTAATCTTGAAACAACAGGAATAAAAGTTTATCCCAGGTCTTTTATACCTCAGAGAACAAAACAAATACTACAAATCTTTAGAGAAAAAGGATATACAAAAGGGCTTGAGGTGAAGATTTCAAAGCAAATACTCTTTAAACGATGTGCAAATTACCTCAGCGCTTGGGCATGCTTTATGAAAGGGGATTAGCCCACTGGAATAAGAACCAAGTTTAAACTGATGGGTTTCAAAGTCAAAGATGAGAAGTAGTTACCAGACAAGGAAGGAGGAAAACAACAATAATTTAGAGAAGTGATTTGGCTTAATTTTTCCCATGAATGGATTAGCCTTAGATTGTCACAAATTACTGTCACTAACTGCAGTATAAAGAGTGCATTTATGCTTTAATTTTCTATAAACTTTGTGTTTAATAAATGAGTAAGTTTCTGCTTGCCATATTAAAAAGATAGCCAGAAACTGTTGAGCAATGAAAACTACCATAGCTGGAAGGGCCAACTTTTAAAAGTTTTGAGAGGGAAAACATTTTCTTTTCGAGTCTAAGTTACGTACATACCAGCAAACACATTCAAGTACTCCAGTCTGTTTGGCAGTTTAATAGCTTCTTGGAAGAATATGAAAATGATGACTTTTACATCACCGCAAACATCATTTATTATAAGATAGTGTGTGTGTGTATGTGTGTGTGTGTGTGTGCATGATGCATGTGCGCGGTGTGTGTGTGTGTGTGTGTGTGTGTGTGTGTGTTCAAGTAGTAGACAACGGCAGGTCAGACAGGTACAAAACTACGTTGTTTCTGCATGTAACCCAGAATTCATTGCTCAGTATGAGTAAGTTAGCAGAAAGGGTTGATGGTGTTGGTAATAAAACTTATCTTGACCATGGGGCTAGAGCTGAAGATACTTGTGAATGAATGTTTGTTTCAATGTAGCACTGGCATATCCCACATACAGATAAGTATTCTGAGTGTGTTAGAACAAGAGAACGCACAACTCCAGAAATGTGCAGTATCATCGAGAGGCCTATCGTCAAGTGGCCCCTAATGTAAATTGTTTGAAGTCATTGCTGGAAATCCTTTGGTGTAGAACGTTGAAGTTGTCATGACTATGTGTCTTTAATTTAAAGACAGATAAAAGAATAAACAGCTGATAGTATAACTACAGTAAACACTTTTCTTTGAGAAAGGGCTTCTTTCAGAGATCTTGAACCCCAGTGACATGGAAAGACAGGAAAAGAATACTTTTAAAAAGATTATTATATGAATTTACTGACCTGCCATTTTAGAAGGCAAAGGAAAATTTCAATGTTTCCACTCATGCATGGTTAATATCTAGTGCTTATTGACTAACATTTTGGATTTTTCCCAATGAAAATGAGTTAAACGGAATTCTTTACGTTCTCAGCCAAATCTTTCCATAGAAATCAGCTACACTCAATTTAAAAATAAGTCATGGGATAGCAAAACCAAAAGGAGGCACACACTAGAAAAAAAATAATATTAAGTATTCCTGTATGAGTTGTCATGAAGTATGAAGCTAAATATGTGAAGCTATCCAGGCAGTACGGCCTGCCTTCTGACTGCACAGTGAGATTTTAAGAGACTTGATCCTTAGGAATAACTTTTTAGTAAAATTCATTGAGAAAGTATTGATCATTTTGGTCTCAGTTCCTAGATTTATATACCTGCGATGATGTTTCATCTCAGATATAATCTCTATCAGTTTTTCCTAGAAATGAAATCATTGGCTACTAGAAGGCTAAAGCAGAGGTCATTCTAAGTTTGCCCACTGTTTATGGGAACTCAAGTGTGAGCCTATTTTTTCAACTTCTCCAAGCAACTTGACTTACATGTAGTCTCTTGGGCCTTGATTGTTTTGGCAGACACCATTGAAATGCTAATTAGCCAGTTTTAGGTACGAATACAGCATCTGAGTTGTGTGTCCTCACAGATAAGTAAGATATCTAACCTGAAAAGTTGACGGGAAGTGAATTAGTCTTCAGAAACAATACAAAAATTAAGTGATCTAATCTAAGGAATCAAATGTCATTATTCTTGTCCTTGGAGAAGTGAATCAACTATCAGAATTTACCTTCTTAGTATAGGGGTCATGTAAACAGAATTTCAAATACATTCTGCAGTAGTGAAATATCTGGAAATTAGTAGAATTTTTCATGGAATTGATGATAAGTTTGGTTTATTATTTCTTTATTTTGGTGAGTTTAGTTAAATTTTAAAAACATATTTGTGGTATTGCTGTTGTCCTGACCATTTCACTGTTCAGGATATAGTGTTGTCTACAGTGCAAGCAAATGTGCACAGGAAGTGTATAGCTCTTCATCTTATAGCAATTTGTGTGTGATCACAAGTTTGAAGAGAGTGATGAGATTAAATGAGTATTTACCATCATTAACCACAGATTGTCAGGAAATGACCAAGCCACTTCAAAGTGGTTTTTGGCTGTGGCTTTCTGCAAACTGATTTGGGGAGCTATTTTTGTGTGACATGGGAAAGTATTTATCAAACTTTAATATGCATATAGCTTATATATTAAAATGCAGTCTCCTGGGGCTGGTAGATGACTGAGTTTGTGGCTTTTCCTGTGAATGAAAGTTTAGTTCCCAGAACCTACATCAGGTGACTCACAACTACCTGGTAAATCAGCTCCACAGACTCTGATGTCCTTGTCTGGCTTTCTAGGGCACCCACATACACATATACGTACAAGTACAAGTACACGTACATGTACGCATATACATACACATATACATACACATACATACACATACATACTCATACATATATACACACATATATATATATACACAAAAAATCATAAAATAATGCTTTTTAAGGAAATTCTATCTCTGCTTATTGAGAGTTTGAGGTAGGTTGGGGTTTGGGTATCTAATCTTTCCTATGAACCAGCTCCCAGATGATATGTTTGCAACTGCTCCCTTGACTATGTTTTGTGTAGCAAGACTGTAGTAAATTCTAAGATCCAGTGATTAGACACAAGCTCTGCTGAACTTTCCATTTATATTTTTGAAGGCATAGAAGAAATGGAATTTTTGGAACTGTCAAGAATACTTTCAATATGTTTCAGGAAAACCTGCCACTTCAGAAATCCTTGGAGTCTGTCTCTGTTCCCACTGCTAGCTTGGGCCTGCAGCATCTGTCACTTGGTCTGGTGTAGTATGTTCTTACCTCTGATCTTTCTTTCATTGTTTTCTACTATCTGTACCACCTTAAGCAATGTTTACATATTCTGCCTACATTGTAGCGCACTGTGAAGCTCCTGTCTCTTTCAGTAGGAAGTTCACAGTGCAAGCCTTTGGCCAAATACTTCATACTTCCTTGCCAGCCTGAGTTCTAGTTGTTTGCCCAAAGTTTGTACTCTGTAGGTTCATAAATTTCTAACCCCCCTGTTTTCTGGCTCTCAGATGCATATTCTAATATGTACTCAAAGTATTTTGCCATTATTCTTTCTTCTACAATTAAAGGGCTCCTACAGTTTCACAGCATTATTAAGTTTGAGGACCCTTTGTCTTCTCTTTTCTGACAAGCTTCTTTGACTTGCTACTTTTATGTAGAGGATGGTTTTCAAATGTTTGTTTTCTGAATATAAACCATTTTACAGAAACTACTTATAGAAGGACCAGAAGCTTTGCTGCGTGTACATAAATGGTACTCTCTTTGAGATGCTCCTTTCATTTATTCAGTTATTTGCCTATTCACTTATTCACTTTGATATGAACATGGATGTTTCTGTGATTCAGACTGTTTTCTAAACTAGAGGTAAGCTTTATAAGGTCGTGGTGTATTTCTCTTAGGCACTCACTATCTAGTGAATCAGTATGAGTTAAGTGAATGACCAATCCCTTGGTCAGATAGGATTAACATCTCACCTAGGAAGAATGGTATCTTGGATACAAGGCACATGGTGGCTAACTAGGCATGTTTGTCAGCTCATCAACAGAATTGACTTTTCAAAAATAAGACATTTAGAGACTTTCACTTTACTCTTTATAAGATAATAAATGCCCATGTATTTGAATGGCATTGTTCTCTACAGCACGTCAAATCCCTTAAGAAAAGAGAAAATAAAAGATATATTATGGCCCAAGCTAACCGAATAATAAAAATAGGTTAAAATTAAATCCTTGACAGATTTTGCATTTGCTTATCCTGCATTTATTCTAGGGCAAAATGTACAGGGTGATAATTAACACTATGACATTTCAAAAAAAAATCATGGAAACATACCATTGTAGATGCTTCCTAATTTGAACATTTATTAAAAATAATTTAAATGGAAATTCTCTATAATAGGGCAACAATGCCTTTACTAGACACTACAGAATAACAAATACATAACCCAGTGCTATGAATAGATTTCCTGTTTTGAAGTTGTTGTCAAGGAGGTTCCATAGACTCACAAATAGGCTACTATCTATGCTCTTGGTTATTCTCTAGAACTTGACAGTAAGAGCCTATAGATGAAGACCACACACATATGAAACCAAGCTGGTACTGACCTGGAAATTTCAGGTTCACTGCATAAGCCTTCATAATACTAAAAGATACTGTGCATGCTACCAGAGAAGAAACAGAGTCGATAGTATTAACCAGCTGTGAATTCTACAGCAATGGTTGGGCTTGCAAAACATAACCGCTTATGTGTAATAGTGGCATGAATATCATGAGAATAACCAATCACTTTCTTGTTAGAGTTAGGGCTCCTTCTGTAAGTTAAAATCCATATATAACTATGTTATCAAGGCTAAGAACCTGTGTTATAAGTCCCTGGGGAGAACTTATAGCTATTACTCTGTTAAATTGACATGACACTAGTGTCTTAATGATTAATCATTAGTACCGATTTGTATATCTGCCAACAGTCACCAAAGCTTCTTTGTGCACAATAAAGCAATTAACACAGGGACTCACAACTAGTCAAGGTGTAGATAAACCACCAACCAAAGAATATCCATGCAGGGAACCACTGCTCCAGCTGCGTATGTAGTAGAGGATGGCCTTATCTGGCATCAATGGGAGGGGAGGCCTTTGATGTGAAGGCTTAATGCCACAGCATAGGGGAATGCTAGGGCAGTGAGGCAGGAGTGGGTGAGTGGGTGGGTGGGTTGGGGGAGCACTCTCATAGATGCATGGGGAGGAGGGATGGGTTTTCAGAGGGGAAATCTAGAAGGTGGATAACTTTTGACATGTAAATAAATAGAATAAAAAAATTATAAAAGGAAAAATTAATTAAAAAAAAGGAAAAAATAGTTTAACTAATTTAAAAAAAAGAGAGGCCATGGAATATTCAACTCTAAGCAACCTCCTCTGAAGGCACTGTGGTGATTGTGGAGGAAGGAAGAGAGTAAGAGCCAGAGTTGGTGGAAGATTACAAGGTAATAGTGTTTTCTAGACATTGGGGGCAGCTGCACATAGGAAGTCACAGCAGCGGAGACAGCATGCCCAAGACCTGCCGAAGCTCCAGTGTGTCAGACCAAAGTCCAGCATGGAGTGGGGAAGAAGTCTCAAAGTCCTACCCTTCTTTCCTAAGGAGCCTTTGGCACCTGAAAGCCAGAGGGTGAAGGAGAGTAAATTTTCTGTAAAAGTGAATCCCCTGGTGGGTTAGCTACCCTCTAGTGAAAACCATAAATCCAAGAATATATGGAAGTGGATATGATCAAAATACACTGCAGGAAATTATCAAAGAGCTAATAAAAACAAGGAAAATAAGCATATTTTTGTTCTTGGTTCTAAATATAGAAATTGATGGATTTATAGTCGAGAAAATTATGAAGACTTTACTAAAAATTCACTCACAGAAATCATTATATCAAGTATTATATAATAACATAAAGTTTACAAATACCTTAGATATACTTAAACCCTGATTTTATGAAAACTTCCATCATGTCCAAATTTTCCTTTCGTGTTATTTAATAATTACATCAAACTATCGATTGCATTTAAGTAGCAATTCAATTTTAGTACATTTAAGAAATGTATCTAAATCACATAGTTGTACATTTTGGGTTCGGAATGGTGTTCAAGTACATAAAGAGGAAAAGCCAATGTATTAGCCGTCCCAGTTACCCGTAATTGGCAATTTGACACACCCCAGAGTCATTTGGGAAGGGAGCCCTAATTGAAATGCTACCCAGATCAGACTGATCCATAAGCAAGTATGTTGATGAATTTATTATTAATTGATGAAGGCTTTCCATCCCACTGTGTGTGCTCCATTCCCTGGGCAAGTAATCTTCACATGCACAAGAAAGCTAGCTAAGCATGAACTGAAGAGTGAACCAGCCAGCAATGGCACTCCATAGTTTCTGTTACAAGTTCCTGTTCGAGTTCCTGTCCTGACTTTCCTCAATGATGGACTATGACCCAGAAATGTAAGCCAAATAAACACCTTTCTCATCTATCAAACAAAACAAAAGAGAAGTACTCAAAACTTCTGACTCTTTTGTCAACTTCTTATGTAATTCCATCTAGCTTTTAAAGAAAGTGATGAGGGCCAGAATTTCTGTAACTCCTATTTTAAGTGGAATTTCTATAAAGAAACTGAGAAGATAATTTTCAAAGTCATCAAAACTATTACCTTTCCTTCATTGGAAAATACCTTTTTAAATGTTATTTACTCAAATATAATGTTGCCAGTTTGTAATCAGAACACATAAAAATACTCAAGAATGGATATGAACCATTGCAAAGTTTTTAAAACAAATAGGATATTAAAATAAAATATTGAGAGATTTGCCCTGAGGTGAGTTGTAAAGGATGTTTGCTTAGTAGGGAGAAGGAAAGGTAGACTTAAGGTGATGTCAGCATGTTGAGCTGAGGATCACAGTCATTAGTTCATTTCTCTGGAAAACAAATTGAGCTTCATTGATTAGGTTGAGGAGGCTTTGAGAAGACAGAGATAATAAAGAACTGTTTATAGAGGCACTGTGGAATTGTATCTTTCTATTTGACTAGTTTGGAAATGTTGGAAAATGGATACAGGAAATCAGTATAGGAGAAGAAGAAGGAAGAGAAATTTTGCTTTTACTCTTTGACCTCGGTTTGGAGTTTGGGAAGCCGTTTTATTTCTGTGGGGTTTTTTGTTGTTTTGTATTTTGTTTTTTTTTTGTTTTCTAAAGCTGACCTTGAACATAATATATAGCAGAGAATGGTCTTGGATCCTCTAGCATGCATCTCCTAAGGGCTAGGATTATAAGTGTGTGCTATCTAGAATAGTACTCACAGCACAATTTTAATATGTATTTCCTGATAGTCATAGCATCTCACATTTTGTCTTGGTTCTTAAGTCAACTGATTTTGTATACAAACAGAATACATCTATTTTCAGCAAGAGAGTTTAAAAAATATGAATGTTGCCTTTAGTTATCATTTAAACATTCAAATTATCCATGAACCATTTCCCTAGGAAACTAGAGATGTTTAATATTATAGATCACAATTTTTAAAATAAATTTTGAGTGGTATACTTGTTATTTTCAGATTATCATCATATGGTTGAGTGAAAGTAGTACCTGATTTTCCTTAAAGGATGTAGAATATCCTACAAATCACAAGAAACAAACTTATTTTCTAAAACAAACAAAAACAAAACAAAACAAAACCACTAAAGAGTCTGTGCTTACAATTTGTACTTTTCTAAACATATGGGGGAACCCATATGGATACCTGACAAAATGACTTAAAAAGAAAGGTACATTCTTTTAGGCTTTTAAAGAATTACAGTACAAGTTTCCGTGGTCTAGAAACAAAGTGAGTGGGTGGACCACATGAATCTTGAGTGCTCTAGGAAGAGTAAGTTATCATTTGCATCCAAAACAGTGTTTTCTTGACACAGAAAGCTGAGAATGTAAGAAAGCTTCAAATACCATGCTTAGAAAGGCCACTTTAAATTTAGTTGACAATAATGAGTGACTATCCTAGGCTTAACGTCATAATAAACTGTTATCATGTGCCAATTCTCAGTCATAGAGTAGGAAGGATAAAACTTTTAGAAGCATTCAGAGAGAATGAGTTTCTCTTGTTTATAATCACAACAGTGTACTAATGTTTAGGAAATATTGCCAGAGAGTAGAGCAAGGAGCCCTCTGGATTTGGCCTATTATTGAAAGAAAATTGCCACTTGACCTAATGAAATCAGAAATTGATTAACTGGAGTTCATCTCAGGAGAAATATGGTCACAGTGACACTGCCAGGGTCAGGAGGAAGATGGGTGATCTAGCAATGGTGGACTTGTAGGGTTATATGGACTTGAGAATAGCTCATGCTTCCAGATGCATGGCCCTGGGTGACCAAAGGCCAGAGGGTAAGAGCAGCTCCTTAGATGGGAAAGAAGAGATTAATCAGAACTTGCTTTGCTCGGCTCATAACTAAGTCCTTGTATATAATGATTCATAGAGAACTAAATGTTCTGAAGAAATTACATCTATGGGTCCCACAAAAGTTGAGACTTTCTGCTAGCTACCATGAAGACTCATAGAACAATAGTGAAGGTCACATAGGTGCCTGGTTTCATCAAGTATGTATCTAATCTTTACTGGTTTCCTCTTCTGAATTTAAACAGTAGCCTTAATAGCATTTCTAATGTACATTTTTGAATCGTCTAAATTATTTTCCAACAAAGAACTTCTTAGTTTATAAAAAATGAACAATGAACAAATAGTCTTTAACTGAAGTTATTGAGTGTTTAGATTTTTGTTCAATAGTTTTCCTTAAGTGGTATTGAATAAATGATTGCCAGAAGTGACATACTTTCTTTTTGGGGGGAGATGGGGCACTAAGTTGAACAACCAAAGTACTTAAATAGAAAGACTTTGTCCTTCCAACCTTCCAATGACTTGATCACCCATAGTAAATTATGCAAATAATGTAAGTTTTCTTTTTTCAGTAAAATATTTTTTATCTTTATTAGATTTGATTTATTTGTCTTCTTAACTAGATCTTTGCAAGTTTAATATTGTTTTCTATTTTTGGCAGATGGATTATTCATCTTATTATTTTTGATCATTGTCAGGATTACACTGTTTCATATGAAACATGTAATGATAAGAAATCTTTATGATATATAGCTTATGAATCTCCAGGATAGGCTTCTTGATGTGTATCAACAATTGTTAATTACATGTTTGTCAGAGAAATTAATATGACTTTTTAGTTTTTGATTAATAACAAACATTATTTTCTTAAATATATATTTACCCATAAAGGCCATAAGGGTCATAAGGATAAAAAATATTGGTTTGGGGGCACAAATAAAATAACAATGAGTTATTAAGATTGTATTTTAAAGGTCTTAATATAAGTGAGAAAGGAAATTAGGTCTTTCTTTAAAAGTTTTCAGGGAACGGGAAAGGGAAAGTGATTTGGAATGTAAATTAAAAAAATAAAATTAAATTAAATTAAAAAAAAAAGTTTTCAGGGTGCAATTTGAAAGTGTGATTATTCTTTTATTGAATTGCAGAAATTCCTAATATCCAACTTTGTTTGTGTCACTGTTTAATAGAAAACATTAAAATGCAAACAAAAAAGATGAAAAAGATAGTATCATAGTAGATTATATATGTAGCACCTAGATCCAGTAAGTTAATTGTTGGGACAATACCAGACTTACTCTATCAGGAATGTGGTGGTTTGATAAGAAGGGCCTGCTGTAGACTCATGAGCATGAATGCTTGACCTTAGAGAATGTCACTATTAAGAGGTGTGGCCTTGTTAGAGAAAGTATATCATTGTGGAAGCAGGCTTTGAGGTAATATATGCTCAAGCTCCATCCAGTATGATACTTGGTCCTACTCAGGAGCCTTCAGATCAACTTTCAGCTCTGTCTCCAGAAACACGTCTGCCTGCACACTACCATAGCTAACGTGGTGATAATTAACTACACCCCTGGAACAATTAACTGTTCTTCCTAAGAGTTGCCTTGGTCATGGTGTCTCTTCACTGCAAAGGAAACCCTAAGGAAGAAACATTGTATCTGTTTCTTGCCTTGCTGGAGACTCACTTTCTTATTCGCTGCTGCAAAACCTTCCTTCCCAGCCTTTGTTTTCTCTGTTCTGTAGGTACTGGTCATTCTGCTTTAGAGGTACCGGATCACATTCCTGCCACTTCAGGGGTTGTTCAGGGTTTAAGATGACTAGTCAGAACCATTCTGAGATCTTCATTGCGTTATTGGAGTGGTAGGCATGAGAGAGTAGAAAACAAGCTATACAGAAATATTACTGGGAATTCCCAGTTTTCAAGGCAGGATGTATGTCAAAGTCAGAATAAACTGTTCCTTAAAAAGAACCCTGTAAATGACCATGGAAGGTCCATTGTGATTTGTACCTTGTGCATGATTTCCTTAGGAGAGTGTGTTAGGATCTAAGCAACTAGTTTATTATGAGGTCATAATTTTAACTGTTGCTGTTGAGAACCGTGATTATTTAGATTATTGCAAAATATCACTACGTATCTCTCAATCACATTTGAACTTGGCAGGATAATGATTACTGCACGGCACACTAAAGGTTTACAGATTTTCAACTTTTAGCATTGTATTAAGACCTCCTTCAAGACCTCTATTCTTATCTTCATTCCTATAACCTCATTACGGTGTAGGAGTCATCATCATTAAGTATTTGAAATTGAGAGAACCACATTAAAATAGTTTTAACATTTTGCCAAAACATATTTTTTGTGACTTATTAAAATATCTAAGGAGAAAATGCATTTTCTTTTAGTTCCCTTACCATGTGACTTTTAAAATGTGCTATTTTTGAGTGTGTACATTTATAAGGTTGAAAGTGTTTTGCATAAAATTTATCTTTCAGACTTGTAGACTTTGTAGTTTAGCAATTTTATAGCCACAAGAGAGATTACAGCAGAAGGACCACATTTTCTACGGGATTGTCTGTCTTTCTGTCTTTATTTGAAAGCAAAGACAGGTGAATTCGAGAATTTTATGTACATTTTAGTGGTATTTGTTAAGAAACAACATTCCTATTCAATGGCTGTGAATAATGGAATAAAGCAGAGCTTTGTTTGAAGTGCTTGCTGGATGCTGAAGCTTTCCATTAACCAGAACTTCTTAATGATGTGTTCTTCTGGGCATTAGGTAATCAAGGGCATCTCCTGGCTCCCCTCTACTGGGTCCTGATATGCTGCTCCCAAGAATGCCCTGGCTGCCATTTTCACCTGGTGAGGTGCCAGGGGAAGGACCAGCTGCTCACATTTAGACTTTTGCAGCTATGACTCCCGTCTCCAATTCTGGCTGCTCTCCTATATTTCCTGTACCCTTAGGGAGGAGGATGCAGACTATGTGTGCCCTGCTCCAGCCTTCCATCAGACACCACCCTTGGCTCATACCCTTCTTGGTGCCATCTGCTTGGAGACATAGAGGATAATAAAAGAGCTCCTATTTATTGAGTGCCTGCTGTGAACTAAGTATTTACATCTCTAATTTCAAATTTTCACATGATCCTAGAAGGATGTTATCGGACCCATTTTTATAGATCTGGAAAGGAATACTTGGAAAAAGTTAAAAAAGCTCTCCAAAGTAATCCGATGCCATGATTATATTTGGGCCTTTCCTCTCTTCCATCAGTGGGAGATACTTTCGCTTTCCTTGGAGAAATCTGTGAGCACTATGTTTGATTGACTCTTCCCTTTCCATAGCAGCCCTCCGTAGAGACCTGACCTCCTACTCTCATCCCAGGCTGCTGTCCTGAATTTCTCACAGTGATTTGGCCCTTGCATTGAATTTTCTGGCTTCTTGTCTGTTAGACTCCACTGATATCTTAAAATATCCGATTAGTACTTGATAGCCTTGGCAGGTTGGAATCATATTTTTTAAAGGAAAGTGTATTTTAACACAACTTTTTGAATTCACTCATTGGGAAAACATATTTTTCCCATGTTAAATGGAAAAAACTGGACAAAGACATGACCACCTGTTAGCTGCTAATGATGTTCACATGCTTTTTTAAAAAAGTAATTCTGGCTTTATCTGCTTACAATCTTGGCGACAGAACTCGTGGGAACATCAAGGGCACAGGAAGCCAAAGGCAGCAAACAGACAATACAGTTTGTGCTTGGACTACTAATAAGGAAGAAGTTACTGTGAATTTGACTCCACATAATTACTTAATCCCCAGACAGTGACTTAAAACAATATATGATTTAAGAATCTTAATCTTTGAGCATTCTAATCTAAGGACTAGTTCAGAAGGGTTTCATACATGGGAGTTCCTACTTGAAAAAAGAAAGTTTTAAAAAACCAAATATAAATATGCTAGTAACTATTTCAAACCCATGGTCTAACTTAATATTGTGTGGATAGGTCACTCACTATGACTTCCAAGTGAAATTAATACAAGCATGCGATTGGATAGAACTTGGCATAAAGAGTCACTAACTGTGCCTTAACTTGAAAGAAGTCTTACAACTATAGACAATCGAGAAGATACAGAAAAGGAAAATTAGGATTAGCATTAAATACTAAACAAATCTTTAAATAGTAAAATCTATCTGAAAGTGTTCGGGTCTAAGTTCACTGGTGTATAGAGATTTTATTTTCACTTTTTAGCAAATGTCCACCCAGGTGCAAGTTTGAAACAGATTAACTTTCCTTTGTTCACTTAACTGCAGCATTTAGTACAAAAGCAGGTTGTAAAAGCAGATTGCTTGAGTTTGACACGTGTCTCTTAAATGTCATACATACTGTAGATGCCTTGGCTTCCACATTTAAAATCTAGGGTTAAAAATGATAGCAATCTCTTTGGATTGATGAGACTACCCAGTCAGTATGAGTACTTGGAACAACACCTAGGGAACAGTACCTGTAAAATGCTGTCTCAGGCTAGAGCTGCTTTAACTTAAAAGTCATTGTGCGATTAAGGAGATTTTTGACTTGAATAAATACCTGCATTGTTTGCTATCTTTAGATAAAAACAACTTTGCTGTCATAGTAAATAATACTCGTTTCCAATGTATGAAAATTAACTATGGAGAAAGACTGAGTCTTCTTTTCATAGAATTTTTTTTTCTAAGAAACATTCTAACACTTTTAATGTAATTACTGTACAAGACAGAATCTGTCAGCCTCAGTTTCTCAAACATGCTTTTGCAATTTTCTCCCCATTACTTCATGGTTTAAAATCATGTCAAGTTCTCTTCCACAGCTGCAATTAAATCTGAGATTTCAGATCCTCTAATCACTGCATCACAAACTCTTGTGTGTTTACTACAAAATATTTACATAATTAGCATTAAGTATAGACTCATGACTGAATCCTAACTCTGTAAAGCTATGTTAGATATGTTACCTTATACCTTTTCCCAGGTTCAAGGAAAGTCAGAAACTCAAGAGTTAAAGGAAAATATTATTGAACTTAAGTTAATTTCAAGTAATATCCTTTAAAAAGGCACAGATGAGTCTTCACCATCACCCCATGTACTTTGTGGCCATAGGCAATTACAACCTTCTTAAACAACAGCATTAAGCAGAAGACTTGCTGAATCAGTCTCTGGTAGTTGGAGAAATCTATGGCAGAGGCCTCTTAACAGTTCCCTCTTTTCAAAAGAATCTCAATTCAACGTCTCCTGTAGCCTCTAGAACGGTGGGTCCTAATCATTCATCTTTGAAAGATATGTTGCCACGCATACACAACCACATCCACATCTTTTCTAATGACCCATATATGTTGTAAACAAATATATTCATTTACCATACATTTTTATTTATACCACATGTATTGGTATTTCTTTCTTACTAACTTGTTCTTAAGTTTCAAAAGCTAGGATATAACTATATTGTCATTTAGAAAAAAATTGGCTAAAAATAACTAGGTGGAGGTTCAAGGAAGATTTTTAAGACAGAATTGGCTGATATGAAATATATCTACATGTCCTTTCAGAAGTCTACTGCTCAGTTTTCCTGTATGGATTACATGTGACATGGTTCAATAATCCCTTTTTGTCAAGAAAGAAGCAGGCTGGCTAAAATAAAGTTTCGAAGACCATAATGTAAGCATTATAAGTTATTGTTACTCCTAATCAATTGTTTTGAAAGTAGAACCCACTGTAACTCCGATAACTGCCTCATTTGGCTCTCATGTTTACTGTTAACTCTGATATGTATATTTCTAATTTCACTGGTATTCTGGAAGTGTGGATGGGTGCAAAGGCTGTTGGCTTAGTTGGACCAACTGTGGTGGTCACTCTTGCTTTTTAATGTATGAAAATCAAATGGTCAGCATGCCAGGTGCTTGCCATTTCCCACTCTCAAAATCAATCACCAATCTGAACTCTGTGGCGACTACTCAGAGATTCAGAGGTTTGCTATAAGCAGAGACCATGACCTTGGAACAATTATTTTCTCAAAAGACATTACCAACAATGATGTGAGCAGAATGCCCAGACTGCCCTCCAGCGCATGAATCCCTAGGTAGGAAATGGCTACGAATCTTCCAAAGTAGCCTGGCTTTGGCTTAAATCTCATTTTAATACATTTATATTTCATAAGCTCTGCATTTAGACAGAAGTAAGAGGAGTAAGTCAAAGAAAACACTCACTGAAGGACTTCCTGTGTTCTGGTTTCTGTTCTTTTCTATCGATGTGGCAGTGACTCAGCAGTTCAGAACTTGAGGAACTCTGCAAATTGAACAATTCCAGGGACCTGCAACTTGGATTCTTTGGCTAGAAATAATAGAGAGTACCTTTTACTAGGAAGAAAGAATACTCCAGTTTTGTGTCTTATCTTGATGCTAAATTTAACTGGACTTTTGAGTAAGTTAATTTTGTGTGTCTGTGTGTAATGGCCTCTATGCTAAGCACAATGTTTATACTGATTCATGAATCCAAATAGTGCTTACTAAATGCTATGAATTATTCAAAGAACTGCCCATATATCAACTCAGTTAATCCTGTCAGGAATTCAGCAGGGCCCACACATAGACAACATTACTAGTACTGAAAGGCAGTCAAGGCAAGATATAGAAGAAGAAAAATCATCTTTCCCAAACTATGCATCAAGTAAATACAAACGATGTTTAAGTAAAGTTTTTCTGGCCTTATATTCTATATTTAAAGGTAATAATCCATGTGTTTGTTGTCTATATATTGGGGATTCTGTTGATAGTATGGAAAGACAATTTTTATTTGTACAGTTTGATCTTTAAAGGATGTAATGAAAGGTTTTAAATATATTATCCTGTTTTAGAGCACATTAAAAGTTCTCAAGAATATTTCTTCAATATATATATATATATATATATACATATATATGTGAAATAAAATTAAGTCAATAAAAAGCAATTTTAAATAATTTGAGCCTTTAAAACATTTACTCTGATTGTATACTTTAAGCTAGTTTCCTAAAGTTCTAGGTACCTAATTTTCATGAGAAAATCATTCTAGCTAAGCTGGAAATTAATAAGATTAAGTATAAATGACTCTTACTTGTGGTATTATAATAGTATCTATGATCATAAATGCAAATATATTCGATTTTCAGGATAACATATATTAGATAATCCAATAAACAGAAAGTGCGGTTTTCAAGCACCCGGGTGCTGTCCACAATCTCATTTTCATGTGCGCTCTTCCAGAGTAAGAGCCCTGCTCTTTTGCAACAGAGAGATGAAATGACGTCTACCTCACGAATCTTGTCAGGAAGAAAAGTTTTCTATTAAGCTTAAAATAGCTGTATCTCTCAGCCATAGGATCTATTTACACGTGTGAATGTTATATGCCTGAACAGTAAGATTTAAATGACTATATTTTAATTAATAAATGTAACAGCCCAAACAAATACATACCAGTCTGTCAATTGCATTTTTGATAGCTTGGAACCAATCCAATATGAGGAAGTCAATATCTGACTGCAGAAGGAACTCATTTCCTGATACTGTTGTGATCTGAGAGGAAAAATTGACAGGTAAGAAGACCATGTTAGATATATTTCTTACATTAATAATATCACTTTCAAGAAGAAGTTTATCACATGGACATACTTTGTTGTATTCCAGTAATTGTCTTTCTGGGAACTAAGAAGACTGCTGTCATTTTGAACTCCTCTCTATAAACTGTTTTTTTTCCATGCCATATTAAATACATAATTCTTTTAATAACAGAAAGATTAACTCAGAGCAGAGATAAAGCTGAGTTACTCTAATTTTAAGAGACTGAAGACAGGAAGTTGAAGGGTGCAGACAATACACATGTAAGTTAAAAGCCAACAGAAAATGCACTTGGGTGTGTTGGAATTCTTTCTGTGCATGCAGTTGACTCTTTCCTGTTTGTCTTTTTCAAATCTAATAGTATCTCTATATTTGATTTCCTTTTATGGAGGGCTCCAAAACAGATTTTTACCAAAGAGACTAATGCATTCTTTTGCAAAAGGTCATTCGGATGAATAACATTTGGCTGGTTCTGCCTTCCTATAGTAAAGCTCTATAGGAAAGTCATAAAGGACCAATTTCCTCACAAGGGGAGTGTATTAGAACAAAGGTCATTTGCATATTTGAACCTTAGCTAGAAAGTATCAAATCAACATCAGTTTCCAGCCTCCCAGTGCTGTTAAGTGGTTGGCAATGCTTAGCATAGCTAACCATTTACATCACAGTGGATCTTTCTCTTCAGAAAGGAGGCTATGACCATAGAGAAATACAGCAAACAATGCTCTAGATTTCCCACATAAAGGACTCCTTAGGGGAAAATTTGGTTAGGGTGGGTATGGACATAATTTGTGCATGAGGTCATCATTTTTGAACTGTGAAGATTTTCCCTTTGTATCACTTTTTTTTTTTTTGCAGCAAGAGGACAGACGTTTCTCAGCAACTGTCACACGTCAAGCCAGACTACAGAACTTTATATAACTGGCTTTTCAAGAAGCTGAGTCAGGATCCAGTCACCCAGGCTTATTCACTTTAATAGATGAATGGTGAAAGGTGGGACAGGTTCGGAAACATCACAAATCACACTTCAGGCTGGCTTTATCATTCTGTCAGGAACGTGACCGCCCTAACCCAAATGGCGTTTTCTGCAGATTCAGAAGTTTTTATGGCAACATTTAACAACATTGTCTTGAAAGTTTTTAAAGGTATAAATAGGTTATAATGTCGATATAAAGGTATAAATAGGTTATTAATGTAGATATGTATATTGAATTGTTGTTTGAATATTTAATACAGTACATGCTCATGTGTTGGCTATTTGGTCTAAAGATTTTGACACACTTGGATCAGTAACAATGACAAAGAATGAGCAATACAGTAAATATTAATATTTTTCAGGATAATTTCTACAGTTACATTGACTCACTTACCTCAATATTGTAACCTAAAGTATATATAAGATGAATATGCTTTAAGATGTTACAAATGTTTAACCTAGTGAATGGTCTGTTTTCTCTAGATTTACTATCAATGCTATATGAACTCACATAGACCGAAATTTTGTTCCAGAAATTTCTGATGTTGATCTTGGGATTTTTAAAGAAATCTTTGTTTGCATACACACATTCACATATATGTATCTATTATTTATTTTCAGAAGCCTTTAGAGAGATGCAATACTACTCAGAACCGCTAAGCACATATTCTTAGGGGACACGAGTTCCAGTGTCTATTCTGGTTCCATTTTCAGTAAAGAGAAGTGGCCACATTTTAAGAAGGGAAAAGCTACCTAAAGAGTACACATGGAGGGACCCATGGCTCCAGCAGAGGATGGCCTTGTTGGTCATCAATGGAGGAGAGGCCCTTGGCCCTGGGAAGGCTCAATGCCCCAGTGTAGGGGAATGTGAGGGTGTGGGGAGGCGGGAGTGGGTGGGTGGGTAGTAGTACACCCTCATAGAAGCAGGGAGAGGGAGGATGGGATAGGGTGTTTCTAGAGGGGAAACGGGGAAGGAGATAACATTTGAAATGTAAATAAATAAAATATCCAATAAAAAAGAAGGGAAAACTAGAAAGCAATAGAATGAATTGCCCACCTTGAAATCTGACAGCTTTCTGGAGCTAGTTACTCTTTTCTCTCCTTCTTTCGAACTCAAATGGCATGCAAAGTTTGGGATTGCTAAAAATAGCCATTTGTCCATGAAAAAAAGGCCAGGATAATATTTTCAAATTATCTAAATGCTATTGCAATGCTCCTTACTTATATAAAATCTCAAATATTTACTTTTTAAAGTACTGACTCAGAAGTTAAAACCTAAAAACATAAGGTCACTTGTAACTAACACAAGAAATCTCAACTCGTACCTTAATTCTAAATTTAAATGTTTTGATTATGAATATTTTATACATATTACGATTTGTTATACATAAAGAGAAACGACTTTCCGAAGTACAAAGTACAGCATGATATAATATTTTATACCAGTATAAATAAAACACTATTAAAATTATAAAGGGAACTCCATTTGAAAGGAAGAGAAAAAAATATAATTAGATTTAGTATATTCTGAAGGTTTACAAAAGAACCAGCTTTTTGCCCTAGTAAATTCAAACTGTGGTAAATAGCTTTCACCACTGCCTTGACTGTTTTGATGCTAGATGCACAGTTCAGAATGGACCTTTTTCTCCTCACATAGCCAAACATAAGCTGTATTTTAAAAGTTTCTTTGTCTAAATGTATTACTGCATTAATCATCCATAAACAGTGCTTTATAAATTCACTCTGGGAAGCTCGAATCAGGAGACGTGTGAATGCGGCTCCTCTGAATCGCCCTAGCAGAGGCAGAGGCGTCCTGCTCATACCTTCATCTCTGCCTTCCCAGTTCTCTTTGGAGTTCCTAGGCAGCCGTGTGGAGAAGACTGCTGCTGCTCTCTACAGTTTAAATGCATCCACTTCTTAATTACAGCCAGTAATTGACTGTGTTCTGCTCGATTCCAGACTCACGCAGAAAAGTACTTTTTGAATCCCCGCCCGGTAAAGTGCATTTAGTTCAGCCTTTCAAGCTACATTTTTGTATTCGTGCCTCTTTAGAATCTCTGATAAGTGGATTGTGAATCATATTTGCTTACTGAGCAACTGAATTTTCAACACGGGCGGTGGTGGTGGCAGTAGAGGACGTCGGTAAGCATGTTAACTTTTGCTAAATCTTTTGATTGAATAAGACCTGATGCCAGTCTACACTGATGCATAATAAGGAACAGACAGGGGTCTTCTGGTAAGCCATGCCATGCCCCCTTTCTTCATGTGCTATTTGGTAGACACAAGTTTAAGGCAATGAAGACCAAACTTACAGAAAATAAAACAGGTTGCTGTAAAAACTGCTTAGAGTCCCACCTTCATCTTACATCTAATGAAATCCTGCATCTCTACCAGGCATTTTATGTGTGTGTGTGTGTGTGTGTGTGTGTGTGTGTGTGTGTGTGTGTGCGCGCGCGCGCGCGCCATGGATTAATATCAAGTCAGCAAAGCAGCACTTGGAAAGTTCACTAGCATTGCTGATAGCCAACTTGTTTAAATAATTGTCTGGAGAAACTTAATTCAAATTTCTTGGGTGTGTGTACAAACATTTGTTCGTTAAAATAGTAAGTGAGGAGGGAGAACACCGCAACAGTGTCTGAAAAGTGCCACCACTGCCCCTTGAACGCCTCAGGCAGCTTCAATCAAAGGGTAGGCCCATCTCAGTTCCACTTTGCAGCAGATATATCTCAAAAAATTATATAAGCGGTGCACTGACCAGTAAGCAGAGCGGGCACAATCCTGGGGATTTTCTGAAAGCTATTTGACAGTAGTTTCCCATGGGCTTGCCACACTGGCCTGTGTCTTTATGGCCTCTTTAAAGAGAATGTTTTGGTAAACTTCATACTCCACAGATAGTAAATGCAGTGGGACAAATTTTTTTAAAAGAGAGAATTGAATATTGTTAACTGACAATAACCTCGAAAGTATTGGTTTATTTTTAAGGGGTTGTATTTGTACATCTTGCTGATGTTCATTCTGGTGTTTGCAAGTATCACTTCCAGCAATAAGGCAGTGTTAGGCTTTTATTTAGGTGAAAACAAACACTATCCATGACATTTACAGTAATGAAAATTTTCTGTGGTTTTATTTATTAGCATAGAAATGAATGTTTTAAATCATTACTCTTTCTGATTATCAGATATATATTTATTGCGCAGAATGGGAAAATTAAAAATAGCAAAAATAATATTGAAATTGCTCAGAGCTACAGAGATTAGACACTGTACACATTTGAATTTAGCCATTACCAGTCTTTTGTTAATAGTAGCTAAATAAATATGATAATTATCAATGGGTGCATTGCTGTACCAGAAAACTATATTTAATAATTTATTAATTATAAATATTACCAACTTTTTTCCAGTTGAACATGCAAACATATGTGGGGCAGTTAGTAAAGATCCAGGAGTGTCACTTTGCTCCCTTTTCTCTGAAGTATCACCATTTCGGTTGCAGAATAAATGCTATTGATAATTCCACATCTATGGTATGTTTATAGCTGATTATACATTTATTAATAAACAAGGACTGAAGAATTATCAATAAAGTACATGGGACACCACTTGAAGTTAGCAATATATGACCCTCACCCTTACCTGGATATATGTTTGCCTATATGGATCTAACATATATAAAGATAAATAGCCATAGAAAATGACTTATTCTAGGTTCCAATGTGAGTAGCACAGACCATGCTCATGACAAGGAGGGAGTGACTACTGAGGCTACCTTACATCTTGGAATTCTGTATAAGTGTTGGCCTTTGTTGGTTATTTTAAAAGGTTGATTGTGTCTGAACTTCCAGGTGTTAAGGGTATCGACATTACACTTGTCATGCAAAGTGAAGCTAGTTTTAATGATCTCAAAGAACTCAGTAAATTCTAGTACAGCTTCTCTACACCCACTGTAAAGTGATTCTGCAAATGAAGAAAATGTTGATGCCATTCTATAAAATTGGCATTACTTCAAGTGATAGAATTAAGAGATTACAAAGACCTTGATTTCTAGCTCAATAGTTGAAAGCACACAGTTATTTCCAATGGAAAACTATGTGTCTACAGAAAAGGCCTATGATGATTTCACTTCAGTTACAAAAGTTAGAAGAATGATCCTAGAGAAACACGTTCACTGGCTCACTGCTATGTTGAAGAATGAATGTTAAAAACATTAACAACCTCCATATCCTGATATTTATCTCTTTTTGCTCTTCTTTCTGTAAACAACTACTCCTTTGCTATGAAAAAATATGTTTAAGGCCAATTTGAGGCATTCAGAAATTTCAAACCATAGAAACAACTAAAAAAACCCCTGCAATTGAATGCATGTCATTCACATTTTGCTTAGAATTAGCATTTGACAAAGAACCTAAAAAGATATTCCATCTTAAGTATGCTGAAATTATGCATAGGAAATGTATAATAAAATATGCCAAATGACCAAGGAGCCTCAAGGCATATTAAATGATATGGCTATAGCATTTCTAGAAACAAGTAAGAGGGAGGAAATGTGATTACTATTACATTTGGAGATACTTTGGACTTCATGATATCATTTCACTTGAATCAAATTAAGTAGAAATAAAAAGTTATGTCAAAATATACTACATTTATTTGAAGTGAACATGAATTATTTTGTGATATTAATTTTGGACATATCTTTATTTAATCCTCAGTGAATAAAATATAGATGTATATTTTGACTATGTCATAATGAGATAGCAAGACCTAAAATTGAAACAATAAAAGCTTATAAAGAATAACAATCCAGATTAACATTGGTTTCATCTTGTGTCATAATCATTGCTATTGATGATCAAATGCAGATTGTTGTTGTTATACTTATAGTTCAGTTCCTGGGTCTCTAAGGCATTTATAACCACTGAAGACATTCTCTTATCAAGTCTCCCAGTCTCAAATTGAGTCTCCTTGAGTTACTCCTAACATTTTTTTTAACTTTTCAGAGCAATATTTACATTAACTAAAGATGAAACATCAGCCAGAAGTGACTGATCTTTAGTGTGTCTTTCCAGAATGTTCCTTGTACAAGTGTTTTGTGATTTTTGTGAGAAAGTATCTATCTTGTGCTCCCAGTGTTGCTAGATGCTAAGTAAATATATGCTGATTACAAAAAAAAAATGTTGCTTTGGTAACTCTCTTATTAAAATGCATTTGTAACCCCCATCTGTCATGAAAGGTTAAAACCTTTGCTTGCTTTGGAGAGCAGTCTTATTCAGGGTTACCCTAGCAAACAATGACAGCAGTCTTCAGAAGTTGTGTGAGGAACAAGCCACTGGGGACCCACTTTTGTTTTAATTGGCACACACAAACACTTTTCTGGTCTGTCAAGAAGATCAAGCTCATATGCATGGAGGGTGTTATATTCTCACTTTGGGGAACAGTAAAGCTCCTTTTATTTAAGTAATTTAAATGATAGACTGCAAAAACTTTGCAAGTCAGAAAAATGTTTTATACTTTCTTAGGGAATATTTGTTTTAAGGGACGGAAAATGTTCTACATATCTAAAAGATGTTGAAATCCATGTTATAATTGCCCTGTTCCTTCTGACACTGTGAACTGTTCCTACCTCTGCACCCTCTAACTAAGCCTGGCCATCCTGCATTTCCACTGCTCCCCCTTTGTCAACAAATATGTATTCATTAGTTTCCAGATGTTTATTGAATATGTTTTCAATGCATTGGGGCGATTGATTTGCATACACATTTATTGGAAACCTCAGTGGTGTCATCATAGCAACATAACCTGCCCATGTAAGCAATTCCTTATTTAATGAAAAGTAAACAAATGTTGATCTACACACTCGACAGATCTCAGGAGCATTCTGAAATGCAAGGTTTAAGGGCAGCCTTTCAAGAAACAATGATTTTTAATTGAAATTGAGCTGTACTTTTGACACTTAAATAATTTGGTCCATGAATTCTTCCATCCGAGGTTTGTTCTACATAATGAAGTTGGCCCTGTAGTGCACACTCATACCCATGTCCCCTGTCAAGTGTTTATTAGCAATATATTTAAACTCCATAGACATGACTCCTCTCTCTCTCTCTCTCTCTCTCTCTCTCTCTCTCTCTCTCTCTCTCTCTCTCTCTCTCTCTCTCACACACACACACACACACACATACACACACACACAAGCAAACAAAAATCACCTTCATTATGTATCTGTGTTGGAGTGTTTTAAGTATTGAGAAATAATCCCTGTAATAGTCATAAAAGAATACTGCCCAACTGATTAGAGGCCAGTTCAGCAGTTCCCACAGTTGTTCCCCTGAGTTTCAGTCACCTATGATGCTTATATGAACAAATAACTGCACAAGTGATGTAACGAAGCTGATGATGTATCATGTTATTTGCATAGTTCACTGGTTCTTGATGCTTGAGAAGAGTATTCATCTCAGCATACATGAACCATTCCAGGATGTGTATCCCCCAGTCCCACTAGCCTGCTGCTCCTGCCATGAGTCTACTTACACCCTGTGCTACATTCACATTTTTCCATTAAGTCATCCAGTCACTTGACATTTGGGCACTGGTGTCCCCATCATTGTCAAAGTGAAATGACTTATTACTTGTTTTTACTCAATTAAGTCTCAATTTAAAAATTTATTTTTTAAATTAAAAAAAAAAGCCCAGTGAAGTGGAAACTACCTGGTTGTATGAGAGTGACCCCAGTGACGACTCTAAGTATTAGAGATGGTGTCTGAAATGGCTATTTTTGTAGCCATGTAAGGCTTCCAGTGGTGGGACTGGGTTGCATTTGATTGAGTGGTTGACAGAGGGAGATTTCTAAATGATCCAGACTGATGCTAGGACAAAAAAAAATCACTCTCTAAAAACTGACAATGGGGCTCCATTGCCAAGAGAAAACATCCATATAGCAAATTGAACTTAGAGAAGTTGAGTTGATACTTAAATGGAGCCGTTTGCCACTATGTCCTAGTTCTTTGATATGAGTAGGCCCTCTGCAGGCTATGGAAAGAGAAACTTGGACATCAACCCAGTCACCAAATCCTTAACTCCGAGTCTGTTCTGCCTGCAAGAACATTGCTGGGCAATAATGGTGCAATACTTGTGGGAGTGGCCAAGCAAAGTTTGGTTTAGTTGACACCCACACTAAAAGAGGGAGCTCATGCTATATACTGCCTGGATGGCCAGGAGATGGATACTGGATAGCTCAGAAATCCAGGGTGGGTAGAAACAAACACAACTGGAGAAAAGATTGCCAATGATATTCTAATATACTCATAGATCGGTGCTTTGTCTGGTATTATCAGAGAGTCTTCCTCTAGCAGCTGATCAGAGCAAATGCAGAGACCCACACACCTAGACAGACATTATTGGAGTTTAAATTGGAGGTCTCCATTGGGTCCCTCCCTTCAGAGATCTGGAATCCAAGCAAAGAAGGGGAGGAAAGGCTTGGTAGACACAAGGCATGGTAAACACCAGGAGAACATGGCTCACAAGGGCTCACAGAGACCAAGGCAGCAAGCATGGGGCCTGCATATATGCACACTGTCCTCTGCATAAATGTAATAGCTGTTAAGTTTTCTGTTGCTTTTGTTTTTGTTTTTGTTTGGTTTTGGTTTGTTTTGTATGCTTATTTTGCTTGTGTATATGGGGTGGGGGACTTCTAACAGTGAGATGAGGTGTTACTCTTTTGTCTACTCTTGGCACTCTTTTCTCCTCTTGGGTTGTCTTGTTAGCTTCAATATGAGGGCTTTTGCCTTGTCTTATTGTTCTTGTTTTGTTCTGTTTGGCTGTCATTTCTTGGAGGCTTTCTGCTTTCTGAAGAAGAAACAGAGGAAGGGATCTGGTAGAGGTGGAGGTAGTGAAGACTATGGTCAGGATGTATTTTTTTTGAGAGTAGAATATATTTTTAATAAAAATCATTCAACCAATCAATCAATAAAAATATCTTAAGAGAATAAAAGCATATTTCCCATGGTATATGTTAAATTTATACTTACCCTCGTATACATTTTGAATCCATTCATAAGCATCATAAGCTTATTTTACCATAAACAGCATTTACACCCTTGTGAAAATTTGTGCTAGTATAGCTGTTTAAAGGTTACCCTACATTTCCCTTGCTCAATGACCTCAGTCATATCCATCCCAGACCACACTGGACAACCCCAGGAAAGTGGTCTGAGCAATTTGAAACTCTAATTCTATTGTGTGTGTGCCATTCGGAAGCTTGTCCCAGATATGACTGTACAATAAGAGTCCCTTTATTGGGGGTTCAATCCCCTGTGTTCTCTGGCTCCTTCTGTTCCACAATTTCCTGCTCCCCAGTTTCCCTTTGCACTTCTAGAACTCAGACATACAGAAATCATTGTGTTCCCTAGTTGTCCCATACTAATTTTCATCTCTTTCCTTAGACAAGATAGTTCTCGCTCCCAGAACCCCTCTGACTTTCTCTAGCATCTCATCCAAATCAATTTAGATCTTACACTTTCAATAAAGGCTTTTCTAAAATAGACACCCCTACAGACCTCCACATGATCTGTTTCCCATTTGTCATAGCCCAGTTTAAACAAAAATCTATGTTGCAGTTCCCTGTGGATCTTTCCACTCTTCTCTTATGCTCTAATCATTGGCAAAGTCATTGGCAAAATCTTTATGTGTGGCTGAACAGCTCACACATACAGAAGCTTTTCTACTGTTTGATATGACATGATAAATTTAATACATCTTCTATTATAAGAAAATCCTGAAAGGTACAAAAAGGTTTCATAAATTCATATATTGTAGGTGAGGTAACTTTGATATCTATTGCTGACACTTTATTGGAGTAGAGTAGGAAACCATAAAGAGTGGTCATCAGAGGAATGTGTTTTCCCACCAACCAACATATTCTAGTCTTCTGAAAATAGGACTCTAAACTTGGAGGAGGCAAGAGCACCAAGAGTTGTTTGAATTTCAGTGTTTGCCATCATATCCCAAAGCCACCCATTTGTTGGGTAGGAATAATCTATGCTGTTTCATCTAGTCATCCTACCCTGTGTATGGAAATTTCTACCTGTGAGTTGTATAAGAAAATGGGTACGATTTCAAGATTTTGGTGTTAATTCCAAAGTTAAGAGGTCAGCTCCTCAGAGGATCACAATGCTATAGAATGTTCATTGCTGGTTCCTGCTGTGTGAAACATTAAAAAATTAGAATTAGTACATTCCTACCCTTGTGCCTCTACCCAGGTGGCCTGCCTGGCCATGCACGGGTGAGCAATGGCTGACCTGTTTTTATCTTATGGAGATTCACTGGTCTGGAGCTCCCAAAAATGACTCCACCTGGCTTACTAGGTTGCCAGTGGTGGGTCACTACCGAGTCAGCACTGTCCTTCAAATCCCCCACAGCCTTTGTGGAGCACCTCAGGCAAATCCATGGTTTGCCTCCATACCTTTTTTAAACCCAGATGAGCGGCCATATAAAGGAAAATGCAACACAAACTTAGTTCAGAAACAGTGGTAACTCAATCTCTGGGCACAACATCTAAAACCTAATGTTGTAAGTCTTATTAAAATCTGATCTTTCCAGTGGCAGATCTGCCATGATCCGAGGAAACGTTAGCAACTATATCTTACCCCTCTGCTGTGCCAGTTCTAAAAGGAAGTCCCTCTCTCCTGCTTCCTCTCTTTCTCTGTCCAACCCAGAAGTCCTGCCTATTCACCCAGTGATTGGTTACTTTATTCTTTAGTGTGTTGGTTCACAAGAACAGCACCAGGTTCATCCACAATAAGTTCCTCATGCTGCAGCCATTGGTTAGCTGAGGCACTAGTACCATTATTAGACAAGGAAACTACTGGGAGATTGTACTATCTATGCTACTAACACTTCTATGTAGATACATTAGCTAGTTTTCAGATATGGTGATTTAAGCAAATACAAGAACTATCACTCATACAGGTCTCTTGCTAGTAAGTGCTGAGTTTGTGAAATAGGAATAAAAGATACTCCCATATGTAAGTATTTCTGTGCCATTGTAACATACTTGGCATTGATTTTGAGTGTTTATAAAACATTCAAGAGTTGTGCCGTGTCTACTTACATTAATGAGAACACCTGTTAGCTTTAGTGCCATACAGACTTATTTGCATCAGATTCAGGTTTTCCCATACTGTACATCACTTTTTGAAACAATTAGATGCTTATAGAGAAATACAGCTCAGGGGAAAACAGCAGCTTGAATGCCTTCCGGCTCGAGACAATTCAACTCCAGGTTTCAGAGAAACCCAAAAACCTGCTGAATTATAATACTGCTACTTAGAAATGAAGGTAGGTGTACTTGATATTTTCTATGCTGAGAGAACAGAAGATACATACAAAAAATCTGTGCCTTCATCTTGAAGTAAAATCACAGTCAACTACAATAGTTTCAAGACAAAAATGGCACTAAGGAAGAAACATTCTTGTGGTCCTAGGGGCCTCCTACAAAAATGCTGGTCTGTGCCAGTCTTCCAAAGTGTGCACAGTGGAAGCATGTACAGATGCTGGTGCCTCTTATGTCTCCAGCCCTTTGCTATGAAGGTTTTCTCTGTGACAACAGAGTTGAGAGGAACAAAGTCTCTTAAGCTTCCAGGCTCCTAGTCATCATGCCCCAAACATACCAACAAAGATAATATGCACTGTTCTTGACAGAAGCCGGTGCATTTATTTTATTCATTTCCTAGAGTAGAAAAATCACAACTTCTGTAGGTCCCCCCAATGACACGTCTGTCTATTACGTCACAGGGATGTTCAAGAGTCTGTGAATT
Source organism: Tokudaia tokunoshimensis (assembly GCA_036184795.1). NCBI lineage: Eukaryota > Metazoa > Chordata > Mammalia > Rodentia > Muridae > Tokudaia > Tokudaia tokunoshimensis. The sequence continues at coordinate 17,977,356 of BTHU01000004.1, read as the reverse complement.
TAAATATTTTCAGTTATTGAAGAGAGCACTCATACAGTTCATTCATTCACAGCCTCTATTAACATCATTATATTTGAGAGGTGCAATGTTTACATCAAAATGACTCACTTGATGATATATTCTAAGGATAAATGTGAATTTGTGATCTACAGAAGTGTGATTTATAACTATTTTCTCAGACACAAACAGAATACCTCGATGCTGTCTAGTAAACACAGATTAGCCAAGGCACATATGAATGGTTCCCCATAACGAATGGCACTTTTTCCTTGGGAATGAGAGAAGGCAGAGTGTGCATATCACAAGAAATAACAGTTTATTTCCGCCTCTGCAGTCTGGCTGTGTGCTTTGGACAGATGAAGCAAGATTAAATAAAGAACTGGGGATCAACTGGTGACATTTATGTCTGGAATCCCGGTTACATAATTCAAGAAGGCAAGGTAAAACTTTGCTTCTGATTTCTGATCATCTTGATGTTGTACTGAATCAAGAGTAAATGATGTCGTTTTTAGAATTCTTTATTAACTAGCATTGTCATTCAATTAAGGGTGATAGATTAGCTATTTGTTTAATCAGTATGCTCATGAATAAAGAGAGATTTCTCTTTTTCCATTAATTATAAGTTTAAATAAATTAAATAAATTTACATTTATACCGAAAGTGCACAAATGATGTGATTTGGCCTATGGGAGAATACCTGTTTATTTAAAGTGATTGGCATTAAATCAAACATAAAGTCATGTATGGTAGCATAACATAATTCTAGCTCTTGGAAGAAAGAGTCAAGAAAATTTTTGCAAATTCTAGCCTACTTGGGGACACAGAATGAGAAATTTTCTCAAAATACACAAACACATTTCTAAAATTATAGTTCAGTGGTAGAGATATATAATTGAAAAGTATTATATTCCACTCTATCATATGTATCATATATGTATATGTGTGATTATGATGATGATGATACAGAGAGAAAAAAACACATAGAAAAAGTTACCCATGACTGTATTAGAGAGCAGAATGTATCAACTGAGCAAGAGGCAAGCTGACAATGGGATATCTAGCATGACCTATCACTCCATGCTATGACAAATGTGTGACCACCAGAAACCTAAACACATTTATTCCATGCTTCAAAGGGGTGCTTGTGTTGGAAATAATAGTTTGTACAAACAACAATGTTAGGAAAGTAATCCTGACTGTATCTTTAGAAGAGTACATATATACTTCACTATCCAAAGGGTTATCTTGAAGCCAACTACTAACACTTTAAAATGCCTCTGAACAGCTTACCTGATATAAGCCAGATCTATTTTCACATATGTAGGGACAGATACTTCACTTCTTGTCCCTCATAACACAGGAAGTCACTGATCTTTAGATGTCAACTAGACATCTGATAGAGGCTCAACTCTAGAAACTGAAATACACTGGAAAAACTGAGAAGTAGCCTTTGTTCTCAGGATCTTATCTAGGGAGGCAAGGGAAACCACTGACTCATAGTTAAGATAGAAACCTAAGGATTCTTATGGAAATCATCAGCTTTTCTGCTAGGATACTGGAGTACTCAGAGAAAAACATCAGAAGAGAATCTTAAAAGTTCAGAGGAGATTAAATAGAAGAAAAAAGGGGAATGGTATAGACATGTGGCAGGTACGTCGGATTTGGACATTGTCAGGGAAGGTATAGCTCCTCAGGACATCGAGAGGCTGGTTTTCAATACCCACATGGCCTTGCTTCCCTTCAAATGGAGTTAACTTAACATCCCCTTATAAGCTGTACTTCTCCTTAAGCATGTATTTTATTTCTTTAAAGATTTAGTTTTAATATGTGTATGTGCATATGTCTGCTATGCACATGTGAGCACAGTCTCTGCCAAGGACAGATGAAGGTATTGGATCCTAGTGAAGGTGGTGAGGAGTCACAGAATGTGTATGGGGAACTTAGCTCCTTTAGAAAAGCAGCAAGCACTCTTAACTGCTGATCCGTCTATCTAGCTCCTAAACACGTGTCCTTAAATGATAGTACTAATTATACTGTATTTTAAACTGGTTGTGTATCTGTGGATGTTGTGTATCTGTGAGGTATGCACATGTATGCTGTGTGTATGTAGTGTATAAATTTATTGTGGAACCCTGAAGTTGGTGATAGCTTCCCACATTTATTTCTTGAAACATATCTGTCATTATAACCCAGGCTCATCCATTTGGCCAGGATAGCTGATCTATATGCTTTAGACCCCTGCCTGTCTCTATTCCATACCAAGGCTGGGGCTACAGGCATGCACACCCCCATGGCTGGCTTCTGACATGGGTGATGGGATATGAATAACAGATGCTTTACCCAGTGAGTATCTCCACAGACAATCAAACTCTTCCCCCTGCCTAAATTTACTTTTCATTAGTTTACAGATGGAAGGTTTTCTGATGGCATTTTCATACACATTTAGTTTTGGTTTATGGCCCTTGACCCCTGCTATTTCAGACTATCGTACCCTTCATCCCAGTATGTCCTCTGCCACTTTCATATAATATTTATTCCACTGATTTCCCCACCATTCTCCCCAAGTCTTTTTCTCTTCCTAGCATGGATCCCTTTCTAGTTTTCTTACCTCTATACACACTGACTCCCACATTGGCATTTCCATGTTCTAGACATTTTCCCATAAATTTCATAATTCTATTTTTGTTTGTGGATGAATAAAATTTCATTGTATAAATGTAACACATTTTCATCATCCGCTAATCAGCTAATGGACATCTAAGATGATTCCATAACCTTGTTACCATACAAACAGAATAAACATAGGTGTACAAGAGTCTCTTATTAGGAAATTAGTTTTGCTAAAAATTAGTTTTAAACTGACATATATGTATATGTGTATGTGTATGAGTATGTACACATGGTTGTCTATTCTTACTCCACCATCCAGTGACTCCTCATTGGTATGCTTGTTTTGTGTTTCACCCAGAACTAAGATGGTTTAAGATCCTGATGGCGGGCCTGTGTTCTTGTGCTTAGCTGAACACCTGGAGTACTACAGGCCTCAGTTAAGGACCGTAGAATAAATGAAAGCTTATCTGCCCTTAGGTTAATATGGTATAATTGTGGTACCAGCTAATAGAAGGACTTGCAGTTTAGGAAGCATTTGACTTGTTAGACCAGAAAAAAGTAGTGACTGGTCCCTGAGATGACACAGCAGTAACCCTCATCACAGAGTCAGGGGAAGAGACATTTTTGAGCAGCTACTTCTCTGACTGTCAACCCAATGCTCTGTTTGGAGGTGTGCCAACTCCCCCCTCTGAAAAGATGATGTACCACTTCCGGAATGGACAGTGCTTCTTCTATGGATGCCAGAGTTTCCCAAAGCTTTTAATTGTTGCCTGTTACTTTCCTTTATGCAAAGCTGAGGCATCTTGTCTTTCTGCCTCTGACTTTTAAAATGATTAACAGTTAAATTAAGACTATTCCCTCATCCCTTGCATTAGCTCCAGCTGTTTGAGCTGAGTAGTCATTAGGTGAATGGTATGCAGTCCTACTAAGCTCAGCTTCTTGCAGTATTCTAGTCTGGCTTCATAGTTTGTCAACACTCATTTGGTGGCTTTTCTAGCTGATTCAGCTGGGATAGAAGGTTTTTTCTAGCCACACCATTAAAAACTGGGCCCAACATTTTCCTCTGCCTCCTTAATAATCATTGACCCTTTCCCATATACCAGTACTTTAAAACCACCATCCAACTGCCTCAAACATCTAAATCATGTCATACATAATCAGATAACAATGTAAAGATACATTGGGGTTGTATCTCAGTTGATGTAGTATCTGTCTGACATTCAGAAGTATATATAATCTCAACGTGTGGTGTGTTGCATATCTAATATCCCAAGTTCAAGGTCATATTCAGCTGCAATAGTAAGTCAAGGCAATGCTCAGATTAAAAAAAAATAGAATAATTAACACATACCTCTGAGGCACTGTGGTTATTGGATTATCTGGAAATAGCCATGATAGTATAGTAAATGACTACCCAACTGGATTTTAGGTCCCTGTTGGGTTGGCAAAATAGCTCAGCAGATAAAGATGATTGCCAAAACTGACATCCTGAGTTTGTTTCCTGGAATCCACATAGTGGAACAAACAAAGCAATTCCCACAAGTTGTCCTCTGACTTCTATGTGCATGCCCACACAATACACAAATAAATACTTGTAAAAGAAAAAAAATCTTAGTTATTTCTGGTTATAATAAAGTCCTCAAACAGCCAACATCCTATGGTCTTCAGAGTTTTGTATTTTATCCAGCAGAACCGCTGCTTTCTAACAGTACCAGCTCAAGCATTCCTAATGTGCCTTTATTAAACTGTGGTATTCTGCTAGTAAGATCAGATCAGTTTCATTGTTATTAACTGGATAACTCCCAATACGAAGCAATAATCTAACTTGATTGAATGAATTTAAAGATATCAGTGAAGAACTGTACTCCTAGTTTGTGAACCTCACTTAAAACTAGTGTGACTTTTATCATTCTGTAGAGTCCTAGGGATTAAGATTTTAAGCAGAGAGTTTTTCTGATGAGAACACTTTTCTATTATGAGGACCAACACTGAGTTTGTAATCTACTACCCTTGATGAATGGCTCATAGCATTGGGTCTAGAGTTTACTGAGTTTCTTCCACAATTTTCTCTAAAAGTTTGAGATTTAATTAGATTAGGTTTATATGCAGCTTGTGAAATTTGCCTAAAAGCAGATGGAGAAGGCTCTAAGAGAAAATTTTATTCCAAAGTTAAAGGAGCCACTGGCCTGGAGGCATAATCTGGTTTTCAGACAGCTTTGGCCATGATCCATGGTAAGAAATATATTTATGTTGCCAACTAGTATCCTTGTCCTGGTTTTTCTTTGTCTTTCTCACACCCTTTCCTTCTCCCTAACACACACACACACACACACACACACACACACACACACACACACACACACACACAGACACACAGACACACATCTACCTATTCCCTTGCTTTTCTTTTTTCCATCTATCCATATTTTTATATAGTATTCAATATTTTTACTATGTGTATATTTGTGCATTTATATAATTGTAAAAACTATTAAAATAGTATTCCCTTTACCCAAAGAAACATGGTCTGCTATTTTCTATTTTTCTGTGTTCTTTCCTTATTTTATTTCATTAAAACAATGCTGGTCTTGTCAATCTGGTTTCAGGAACCATTGTGCATTCCTGAATACAATCTGATACACACTTCATGTAGAGATAAACACAATTCCTATAGAGATGCAATATTGAAACCCTGTTCCTTTACAATATCTCCTTCTCTGTCTCTGACTGTATCTCTCACTGGGTTTATGAGATACTTCCAAAAGTTTCCATGCATGAAATAAAAGTTGTATATTTGAACCCACACAATATCTCCTGTAATTTTTTTTGACTATTAGGGACAGGTGATTGATAACCTTGTTAGTGGGGGAGTCTTCACTGATAAGCAATTTCCTGCCACTTGAAAGTATAATTAGGATGTGCTTCTTCAGAGTCTGGCTTACGTCCTGGATTTTCTAAATATACTTTAAAGTAACGTATATATGAAAAAAGAAAGACTTGGGATAATGTGCTGTTTAGAATATATTTGGGATACTGCACCATGATGGAAGAGGGGCAACCAAAGGAGCTAAAAGCCTGGCAAGCTATCAGAGGCAATGATGGCAACTATTGGTTTTTAAGCCCCTTGAATTGAAAAAATGAGTGAGTACACTCCATATTGCATCCTGTAGCCACTCTACACAAGGTCTGGGAGTAGTTATTAGCATGGGTCTGCACGATGGGCGGGAGAAAGCTAAACATTTTAAATGTTATGGACTCTCCTTCTCAAGTTCCCATTAATGCAAATATAGTACATATGGTTTAAGTCCCAAGGGCCTTGTAGGACAGAAATCACAGATGTGGAATAAAAACTATCTGAAAACATGACTTCACACACTTCTGGCCATCAGCAGATGCCCTAATGCTCCATGGTGCCAGGGAGATACCTGGTATGAGGTCCTGATTCCCAAATGGTAATGTTTGAAAGTCTTCTTGGTGAACTTTGGATGAATTTTCATCTACATCCTCTCCCTCTCCCGTCCTCCCTCTCCCCTCCCCCTCCCTCTCCCCTCTCCCCTCCCTCCTTCTCTCTCTCTCTCTCTCTCTCTCTCTCTCTCTCTCTCTCTCTCTCTCTCTCTCTCTCCCTCTCCATTTCTCCCTCCCTCTCCCCTTCTCTCCATTTTTATATCTACAGCGAACTGCTTGTTTTTGTTTCCCTGGTACTGGAATTAAAAATGTGCACCACCCAGCCTTGTCCACATCAAAGTTTTAAAACAACAATTCAACTATGATAACTAAGAAGTATAGCAAAACTCTCTAACATGGTGAACCAACTTCACCACAGAGCTTTGCCTCAAGTTTAGCAGTCCTATTGTAATAGAATTCAGGTAATATAATGACAGAATTAGGTAAAATAAAACCAGTGTATCCCAGGCATATGGAAAAATTTTCCCAGTTCATCTGATTCTTCTCTGCTCTTCTCCACAAGACTGTAATTCAGGGATCATAGTGCTCTGAGATCGCCTTATTTCCCCAACTGTCCATCTCTTTTTATTTATGTGTATCACACTTGCATAAAGTTCTCTGGTTCAAGAACAAGTAAACAAATACGTTAAATGTCTTGTATGTAGTCGGTTATTCGCTATATTCCAAACTGTCATTATAGTTGAGAAACTGAATACATTCCTTACATTTTGATGAACCACATTTTTCCACATGTCCCATACGTGAGACTTCAGCATCCATATGCTGACCTGAACTTAAAAGTTATATTGGCAGTACTGTCAATTGCTATGTACTGTGATTCTAGTAGTGCTAAGAAGTCTCTTTGGTGACGAACTAATTTCCTAAACCTTCTGTTTAAGGTTTGGAAATTTTGCTATCATATTACTTTTTAGATGAAGTCTTTTAAACAGTTAAATGTCTGGGCAATAATTTTCTGTAATTAATTGTTCAGATATTCATGTACATTGACTTTTTCAAGAAACTATATTAAAAAGAACAATTCTTAATTATGCATATACATCAACACTAAAATATAGAAAAGTCATAAAAATAGAAATTAATGCCATAGCTAATCATACTCCTCAAATATTATCTTGTTCATTTCTAGATGTATTAAGGGACATGTTCTTTATCTTTACATATTATATTCTATATATGTGTCCACATATTACATATTTGCATAAATTTATATATGATTCATGTGGGTCAAATTAAAGCATGACATTTAAAAAAGATTTTTGAACCTTATATCATGAAGGTTCTTCTGTGGCACAGTCCCAAAGCATCAGCTCTGCCTCTGTGCCATCCTTTTACAGGGACATACCATAGCACACTGTTCCTCAATATTCTTCATCATAAATTTGTTTCTACCTTTCTGTCATAAAGAATGAGGGACACTAGCTGGTCTGAAGCCCTCAACATATATACAACAGAAGACTGCCTGGATTGGCCTCAGGAGAAGATGTATCTAACTCTCAAAAGACTTGAGACTCCAGGGAGTGGGAAGCCCTGGCAGGGGTCAGGGGAGTGGAGACATTCTCTTGGAGATGCCAGGAGGAGTAATGGGACAAGGAACCATGGGAGGGCGGACTGGGAAGTGGATAACCACTGGACTGTATAAAAGTTAAAGTAATAATAAACAAAAAAAGAATGAGGCACACCAAATTAACATAGTTTTAAAAAGCTTTCTGATTTGTTTATCTTACAAGCAATTCTTACAAATGGAACTGCTGGGACGAAACCTAAAATTTGGAAAGGCTAATGAAACCTAACATTAATTACTTTCTATGGACGTTATCCAAAATTGTCTTAGCTCACCAAAATTTAAAAGTGAGATGTTTTTGCTTCACAATTCCCAAGTGTAGTAATGTTAAATAATTCATAAACTGTAAGGAGACAGTTGTGTTAGCTTTGTATTTCTTTTATAATTAGTCACTTAAATGTTTTATCTTCTTGGATGTTGTTACTAGCATTTTTTTAAATTTTATAACTTTGGTGTGATTAATTTTTATTGGATTGAAGAACTTTGTAAGCCTACCAAACCTTAAGAAAATTATTATGTATGGTATCACAATTTTGAATGATGCTCTTTAAAGCTATATATATGTTATCTTGTTATTTTTATTTTATATTATGACAACTCAACTGTTGCCCTTTTTTTTGCTTTTTTTGTCCATGTAAATTTTAAGTTTTATAAATTTTTTTTAAAATTATTATATTATAATTTATTTTCATTTTACAAGATATTCATATTGATGTATGTGTGTGTGTGTGTGTGTGTGTGTGTGTGTGTGTGTGTGTGAGAGAGAGAGAGAGAGAGAGAGAGAGAGAGAGAGAGAGAGAGAGAGAGAGATTTAACCTATTCAATGCCACTGTGTATCTTTTCTTTTATCACTGACTTGTGATTTCTATATTACTGTCTATGCGAATCTGTTTTTGACATTTATTTACTTGTTTATTGTGTGTGTAATTGGATGACAACTTGTAAAACACAGGACACAGTCTGTCCTTCTACCAACTGGACTCTGATGTTCAAATTCAAGTTGCCATGTGTGGTGACAACCACCTTTGCCCTCTGAGTCATCGTGCTGGTTCAGATGTCATTTTTATTGAAAGCCTTTTAGCTTGTTTTATGACATCTCTTTGGCTCACTTTTTGACTAGTGAAATTTCTACTTTATTTCCTGCCTCTATTTTTCATTTGTTTGTTTGTTTGGTTGCTTGCTTTTTTGAGAGAGGGTTTCACTATATAGCTTCAACTGCTCTTACACTTTGACCAATTCTCCTGCCTCAGCTTCTCAAATGCTGGGATTCCTGGGTTATAGAGGCACACATCATAGCCTACTAACTTTTATTCTTCATTTTTATTTTTTTCTCTTAAGGACTTTTCCCTTGTTATTCACGTATAATATTTATTTATTTTTCTTGACTATAAATTTTTCCAATGAAATTTGAATATTTTTCTTTGTTTTCCTTATGCAGAATACTGACTAGAATTGAGGAGATTCTATAGTAATTTGAGAATAACATTTTTACAAATAGCAGTACCCTCTTCACACACAAAGCATGTTTATTAAGATATAATGCTTTTCTCATACCCCATAATAGTAGTTTATCATTTAATTCATAAAGACATAATTAGTTCTAGTTATCTTTAACGTGGAGGCAGCGGAGAAAATTTGAAACCAGTATGCAATTTAGAACAAAAGAACAATTAGGACCCCAAAGAATGGAAAGCTCACAACAAGAAAATGTAAGTTTTTCAACCACATGATCTAGTGGTGGGATAACTGTCACTTCCAGTTGACCCCAAGGGGCCCAGGATTCCTTACCCCCTTGCTTGTGTCTTGGGGACCATGACAAGTGTTTCTCAGAGGCACAGTCTATATGCATTTGGAGCTACCAAATGATACTAAAAGTGTTTAGTTCCAAATTGTACAGGTTGTCAGATGGTATGTTATCAGTGCTCACATACCCCATATGTATTGGTCTGAGCACTTTATTGTAAAGACCAGAGGCACAAAGCTGCCTTCGACAAGAAACGACAGATACTTTTATCCAGGCTCATGTTGCTTTCTTTCTCCAAAATTGTGCTCATCAGGTTTCTATAAATTCTTAGTTTTCAGTCATTGTGTATTGTAGTATCTCTTGGATATATATAGCATCCAACTCTGAAAGTTTTGGAGTATGTCTTTAATTTCTCTTCTGCTTTGATAATGCCTAGCCAAGATGCACAGCAATTTCTAATATAGCAGAGAGACAGTACAATGAAACTCTAAACACAGAGGTTCTACAGTACTTCTGAGTCAGCCATCCACAAGCATGAATCTCATGTACATCACATAGTGCTTTCCTCTCATCAGCCACGAGGAAGCCAGGACAGCACGAGTCAGGACTGTCTGTAAACTCCTTGATGGAAGAGCTTTGTACTCTATCTGCTGCAATATTCCTAATGCCTTTGATAAGTACAGCACACAGTAAGAACAAAGAGTAGGAAGAAATGCAAACCCAGGGATCTCAGCTCATTGCTTGGTCATGTTTTCTCTCTTAGAGTATTCTAGATTTAAATGTTAGGAATGTATGTTACTTAGTTATTTTTCTTATGGATATGAGATGATCTATTTTAAAATTGAAATTCTGTGATTAAAGTCAAGCAAGAGTCTTTTATCACTTTTCCTTGAACTATCATATTTAATAAATTTCCAAGTATCATTTTATTCCCTTATCATTTTAGGACAGGACAAGAATGACTCACCTCTTTAAGAAGGGCTTCCTAACTGGTCTCTTCATTTCCTTTCTTAACATTTTGTATTCAATTTTATTTAAAGTGATGAAAAAAATATATTAATAAGATCATGGACATTCATAATATTGGGTATATAGCTGAAGTAAATTAAATCAATATGTTGAAGGGATACACTCCCAAAAATATTGAACATTCTTCATAGCTAAGTTATAGAGTCAAACTAAGTCTGTAAATTGGATAATGGATAAAGATTATGATAAATAAATGTATATACACATGTGTACATTTGAATGAACATATATACACATACATAATATGTATATACATAAATAAATATACACAAACATAAAATACACACACATGCATATATTTATATTATACATTTATATAATATATTTACACTATATTTTATATATACATATGTATGCATTTTATATATGTGTTTAGAAATTATAATCATGCAGTATTCTGTAATTAAAAGCATATTCTGTTCTTTACATCAACCTGAATGAACCTGAAGGATATTAATTTAACGAACCCAGGTTCTGAAGGACAAACATTGCATAATTTGACTCATGTGGGTAATTTACTATTGATTTCACAAACACTAGAAATGGTGGCTACTAGTGTCTGTGGAGCAAGTAAAGTATTAGGCAAAACATACATCTAACATCACTGCTAGATGGAGGGGCCTTCCCTCACCCTTTTGTTCTCTTAGACATTTTGGCTCTTTCCAGACTTGATTTTTTCTTAGGACATTTAATTGAAATAATATGTACTTTTTGCTTATTTTATCATGCCTGTTGTCTGCCAATATGTAAATGGCATTATTTCAGAATTTTTCATAGTATTTATTGTTATATCTCTAGTTCTCAGAATAGAAATATCTCAACAAATATTTATCTAATGACAGGCATCCCTTTCCTTTCATGAAGAGTGAAAAGATGAATACACTGGGTATTGTTAATAAATCTATAAAATAATAGTAGAGAAATATGCGACCCATGAGCCATCTGCATGATAAGTGTAATAGAAACAGTCCCACAGCTATGAAGGGAGGGTCTTTGACCTTGTAGTTTTGGTTGGAAGCTATGTATTGACTCCACTTCTCTACACAACCGCTAACCTTATTGCCTGCATGCACAATAGCATTTTCAAAGTCTAATAAATGTAGGATTAAAGGCTGTCATTCTTAAAATAAGAACTGTATAGCAACTTTACAAATAAGTAATTTTTGAAGTTTTCTGTGTAACATATCCTTTCCTCTTATATCATTACTTTCACCATCATTGTAGTTGGAACTCTCATGAACAAACCTTTATCCTTAGAGCAGTTAGTTAACCTGAATCTTCTTTAGATTTTGCTCAAATATAACCTTTCCAAAAACATTCTCTGATCCTCCTATTTTAATGTCTAGTCTCTTTTTTTCTGCTTTAATTTTTTGGTTACTACGACAACTTCTAATATACAGAACGTTTTACTCTATTTCATTCTTCAGCCTATTCCTAGACTCTAACTAGAATATAAATCCCATAAGAGTAAAGTGTTGTCTGTGATTAACTGTTGAGTCCTACCATACATTTTAAGACTCAGTATAAACACATACCACTGCTTGATACAAAGTAATAGTTGCTCACTAAAGATTAATCAAACAAGTGGTCTTTTATTTTTATTTCATATTATATGTTTTCTTTCTTCTGGGCTGGAATATCGATCAACATTATATAAGAACACACTGACATTCAGTGGACATATTATGTACATAGGCACATGCAGACTCCTATCAGCAAATGAATGCATTAAGCATGTATTTTGCAGTAGCTTTATTTGTGACTACATTCACATCTCTGTATCAACAGCAAAAGAAAAACAACCCAATTCATTGAACTAATCAAGCACTAATAGTAATAGACTTTCATACAAAGATCATTTTATTTCATTAGAGAATTCATCATGGCATGTAGATAATAGATTTTAATTAAAATACTATTAAATTTTGGTATCCTAAATATTACTTTTCAGAATTATGTGTACCCATACTTGTTTCAGTGTGATTTTGGTAGTATTTAAATTATTCACATATTAATTTCATTTCTTTTATTATAATTTAAAAATTATAAAATGAAATAATCTGAATTTCTTGTTCTATAATAGTGGAAGAGAATGTGGAAAGTCCTTTCCTTTATAATGGAGATATATAGGTGAATAATCGCAAGTCTCTCAAAAGCTTATTCTTAGACATAGGGATAATCTTAAGCCTAGAAACATTAACACAGAACTCAATACATTCAATTAAATACTTGGTTAAGCCAGTTAAAGGACCATTGGAGATATTCCCATATTAGAATTAACACTTCTAATATGACTGTCTCCATTTCTGCTCCTGACATAAATTAATAAGACTCTATTTGGTTTAAAAAAATTCTCTCATTAGTGTCCCATCAAAAATAGCACCATGTGCCTCATTAAATTTAATGAGGTTGTTGCTGTTGTTGTTGTTGTTGTTCCAGGGGTAGGTGTGGGTGTGTGATATATGTGTCAATGTGTTAGACTTGTATCTTCAACTAACATGCTTTAACAGGCAAGCCTGTCTCAGAAGCTAAAGTTGCTTTCGAGAAAGCTATTTCTAGAATGTGGTAGCTCCCTACTGGGCTAGGTAACAAGGTAATATATACCTTTTTATTTTGTCACAAAAGACAAAAAGATGTTAAACTAGATATGTTTAATGTCACTTAGTCATAATTGAATAATAAGACTGTCTGGGTGTTGTATATTTTATATAACAAATTAACAAATTTTATATATATATATGTCTACACACATGTATATATATAAACACACACACACACACACACACACATATATATATATATATATATTCAAGACATAAAAAGGAAAAGACTATTTTTCTATTATATCCCAAATATCTATTGAACAGAAACCTCAAATTCATAAAGGACTGGACTCAGGTTAACACTTCCACACTTAACAACATGCAATTTTATTCTCTGAAAGGTTTAATTTCTTTGCTGAATTGCTTAAGATTTCCATTTTCAAGTTTATGAACAAAACTTTTTTAACCCACTCAAAATACAAAAAATATGAAAAATATTAGCATGAAAGGGTAAAAGTTCTAGGGAATGGATGTGGAACAATCTCAAACATACTGTCAATTTGAAGAAGTGGTCAAATCACCTTTTTTAAAAAATTCTCTCATATAATAGATCCAGACTGTTACCTCCCAGCTCCAACCATCTCCTGTCTCCCCCATATCTACTCCTCCTCCATTTTCCTTCAGAAAAGAGCAGACCTTCTAGCAATATCAATCAAATGTGGCGTAACAAAATGTAATAAGACAAGACACACAGCCTCATATCAAGTTAGACAAGGGGTCCCAAGAGCAGGCAAAAGAGACAGAGACACTCCTACTCCCACTGTTAGGAGTCCCTCCATCCCTCCATGCTATACAACTACAACATATATGTAGAAAACTTAGCAATGACCTGTGCAGCTCCATGACTGACACTCATGACCTGGTGAGCCCTTTTGATCCCCGCTTAGTTTATTCTGTGGGTTGTGTTAGAATAAAAAATCATATGCTCTTAAAAATAGACTAAGTACATCCTACTTACAGTTTTAGAGATTTTAAAAGTCTTGTCCAGTTTTGTCAGACAGGAAGCAATAGAACCAGAGATGCTGAATTGGTAAGAGCAGGAATATAATGGTATGGTAAGTATGAGTGGTATGAGGAAGCAAGAAGGCAAAGAGAAAGGAGGGAAAAGAGAGGGACAGAGGTGTGTGTGTGTGTGTGTGTGTGTGTGTGTGTGTGTGTTCCCAGTTGGGGGGCACAGTGACATTTTTGAAGGAAAAACTGATAGATTCTTTTAGAATAAGAATTTGTGTTGACTGTTAGTAGTAAACAGAGAAGAGGTGAGACTCTGGCTCTCATGTCCTATGACAATGTTAGGAAAAGAAAAACAATTAACATCAGTAACAAAGCTCATCAAAAACCAGAAGTCAGAAAGAAAACTCAACATGAGAACAAGAATATTTCTAGGAAACATGAAAAGATTACAGGTGATTTTTGTTAAGCTCAGAGGAAAATATGGAAGTTCAGACCATTTTAAGAAGAGTAAGCTAATGAACAGAAATCATAAAAAGAAGCTAATTCATCAAGAAAAGTAATTTTTCAGTCCTGCAAAAGACAATTACTAATTAATAATTGCTATAATGGGTATTATTTCAGAATTACACACTTTAAGATAACAAGAAGTAGAAGAGGGATAATGACATAGGAAAACATGGGACATAAGAAAAATATGAGAGCAAAGTTCATGAAGATAATATCCGAGAGCTTTAGTTCAAATGGCAAGCTAAACACAGGTAGCCAGGCAACAAAAGCAGAGGGGAGGAGTAAAATCAGAATCTTGACTCATTAAGTCAATGAAAATATCCCCAAACACCATCAAGTATGTATCAAAGCTGTCTAGCTGTCTAGTTAGAGTCAAATAATTTCCCGAACAAAGAAAACAATAAAGAACTATGCAAGACCACTTCTAGCCTGAAAGTAAATACAAAATAAAGTCCTAGAAATATCAAACACATTGGCCTTCACATTTTGAGTTGGTTACATTTCCTCATTAATAAATATAGTTTTCAAGGTTGGATTAACAAACATCAACAAAAATCAGTCTACTACTTTCTGAGACAAAACTAAATGCAGAATGAGGTTGAAAGTGAAGGATATAAATTCATGCTAATGAAGTGTTATAAAAATCTTGCAGTTTCCATATCAGGAAAACAAAACAAGTTCTATGGATGAGAAGTAAATTGTGAGCCAAATATTTCAATTTTTCACCAAAACAATTTTCTTCCTTCTTGGAAGACAGCTAGGCCCTCTTCCTTACTTGTGTGTGAGACAGCCAATGCTTTAGTAACTCTTTAATATTCTGCTGAAAAATCTTCAATTATTCCCCTCATCTAGGACCTGAATAGGCAGGATTCAGATAAACCAGAGGAAGGTGAAGTAAAAGGAAATGCACACACAACTATTACCTCACCGATGATACACTCAAAGACTTGCCATATGGAGAAATAAACTTTGTGCCAACAGTAAGAATTGGGATTTGTGTTCTATGGCAGCTATTGCTATATAAGAGCAGTCTGCCTTGCTAAAAACATATTGCTTTCAGAAATCACAATGGTGTCTGATTGTATAGCTATAAGTACATAAAGCAAAATTAATCAGAAATATATGTATACATCTGAAAACTCTTCATATAACATACTGTCATATACAGTATGTTAGGAATATATCCACACACAAGTCAAACAAGAAGATTTCAAACTTGAAAACCTTAACTGTACATTAGGTTACAGGCCACAAAGAATATATCAATATATATATTCTTGAAAGCCACATTTCTTAAGGATGGTGCTCTACAATTAGAAAATAAAAGTCAATGCCAGAAATGTTAGCGCATGTCCTTCATCTGAGCACTAGAGAAGCAGTAGTTAGTGGATTTATGAAGCTGAGCCCAGACAGGGCTACATAACGATATTTTTCCCTTTGTCTCCCCACCTGCTACCACTGCAACATGTACAGTGACAACAAAAACCAGACTTTAAAAGAATAATCTATTCCCTTGGAAGTAGTAACATATACCTATATGTACAAAAGAATAAAAGGAATATGAAAATGAATAAAAATAACCAGAATTACAAATTCTTAAGAGTGGGCATTGAGTGATGAAACCTATAGCAATGGGGTCAAGATGCAAAACAGTAAGAAAACTTCCTGTTGTAAACTCATTCATGCAAGACAATAGACGTAGGGAGAAAATTTTCACACTGATACTTATTATTAGTACAGCTGAAATGTTGAAATAAAATGGAATCAAAAATGTTCAAGGATCTAACACACAAAGACTTCCATGACGTACAGAGGGAGACCAGAGCTTACAGGTTGAAGCTCCGTAAGTCGCCAGGCTGCAGATGTGTGCAGCTCAATGGTTGAGCTCTTGCTTACATACCATGAATGAGATGCTTGGTTTGTGCCCTAGTATTGTAAGATTAGTGTGTTTCAGGAGGCTTAGCACAGAGTTTGCATCTTCATACATATCCTTTGCAGAATCACCAGATTTTATAGCTAAAAGAAAAAAAAGTCCTTTTGAACTCTAAGAATGAAATATAGTTAGTTGTTAGAGGACAAAATCGGTTGCTATCAGACATCTGTACATAGCCATGTCCCAAATCAGTGAGTCCAAGTGGAAACAGAAACATGACCACAATGATTTGTACCCAATCAAAGAGTTGAAAAGCACTGCTAAGGACGGAATTGTGTAAAAATGTAAGATAATCTTTGGGCTGATATTCTCTGAGAGATATACAAAAGGAAATAAAGTCCATTGAATGTGGCAGTATAAAATGTTTCTAATAAATGTACCTATCTCATATATATATATATGTATATGTATATACACACATATATATGTATATATATATATATAATGGTGATGAAGAACTGTCAGGATTTATGAGCATCTCTGTGAAGATAACTCATTTTAATAAGAGATACAATCAGAAGCAGAGACATGACAAACTTATTAAGACTACAGTGTAAAGAAAGTAGAGACAGAAGGGACCTGGCTCATGGTTGTTCCATGTTTCTCTATAGGGGGAGTTACATTTTAAGGTCAAGCTTACAAATGTGTTTGGTAAAGTCAATTCTCCCTTTGCATATTAAGTTGACACCAAATTCATTGCCAAGCTGTACTTGTCTTGGATTAAGTATCTATTTACTTATTTACCTGGATGTAGGTACTGTAAGTGGGGGAATACAGAATATGGAGGTTTGCGTATATGCTGTATGCAATGCATGTGTGCTAGAGAGAAGATACTCGGGTGCTCTGCTTTGTTATTTCCTCCTTTACGTCACTGAGACCAGGCCTCTGACAGAACCTGGAGCTAGACTGGTAGCCAGCAAGGGGTAGTAGCAACTTTCCTGTCTCTACTCCCTACTACAATGGTATTGAATTCCCTGTCTGACATTTTTTTAAAGCTTATTTTGTTTTGAATATCAGTGCACATGTGTCTGAGTGTGGATTTGATTCATGAGATCAACTGGAACTGGAATTACAAACAGTTACTACCCAGTACATGCCACATAACGGAGTTTTGTTTGCTGAGGAATGAATAACAGTTAATTCCATATTTAAGCTAAGTGAAGTCTATTGTGTGAGATATCACACAGAATCAAATTTAATGGAAGACACCTATGCATCATGTGACATTTATTCTAAACTTAAGAGGATGCCATGTTTTAGGTGATATTATGTTCCTAATGACCAGATAGACTCGTCTATTAGTAGAAATGAAAAAGCAAACGTTTCAGTCAATGACTGGATGGCACCATTTTCTCCCAGTGTACATACATGTTTGTTCTTCTTCAAGATTTTGCTTTTCCTTTATTTTCTGTCCCCTTATCACCCCCTTTTCTGCTCCCATGCCTTTTGCTTCCTGTATCTTCATTGCTGCGTGTGTGTGTGTGTGTGTGTGTGTGTGTGATCTCTTAGGCTTCCTTCTTCCCTGAATGCTCAGAACCATCAGAGTATCCCAGCCTCTACTGAACTCCAGCTAAGATCCGCCACCAAGTTGGCTCTGGGCCTGCTTCTTTTCAAGACTTTGACTATTTAATACATTTTATAGAATGCCTTCAGCATGCCTCTCAACAGCTTTAAAACCATAGGAAGATTAGACTTACAAGGGTTTTCTATGTAAGTTGTGGGCATTTCAGTGCTATATTACATGAATAAGTCCTATAATGTAGCTGTCTCCTTTCTTCAGCCTCCACATTCAAGTTTTACTTATATAAGCATCACTTCGCAACTCCAAAGTGAGCCTATGTGTAGCTGTTTCTTTGGTTTAAAATTATTAAATGTAATTTGTGTTGGCTGGACTCAGGGCAGAAATTCGGCACCAAATATAAGTGGTTTTATAGTATAATTATTTTATGAACTTGGTAAAATTGTGTAAGATTTTATGAACACATGCTCTCACATACTAGACACTTCCTAAAACTCATGTTTACTTTCCAGTCATATTTATATTACACTCATAATGCATGCCATCTAGTTCTGAGCATAGTAGTTCTTGAAATATGTATTATTTAATTTTTAAAAGTTTATTAAATTTATTATATAAATTTATTTAGACTGTTTTCCCTTTTGTTTCTTGGTTTATAACAGCATGCACATACTTAAACATTATAATTCCTGTGTGTTTCTTTGTAATTCTTGGAACTTGCCTGCCGATAGACCAGTTTTAAGCAAACACTTAGGCAAGTGTTTGAAAATCAAAAGTAATCACAGCCAACCAATGGACTGAGCAGAAGGTCCCCAATGGAGGATCTAGAGAAAGGACCCAAGGAGCTGAAGGGGTTTGCAGCCCCATAGGAAGAACAACAATATGAAACAACCAGAGCTCCCAAGGCCTAAACCACCAACCAAAGAATACACATGGAGGGATCTATGACTCCAGTAGCATATGCAGCAGAGGATGTCCTGGTCAGATATAAATGAAAGGAGAGGCCCATGGTCCTGTGAAGGCTCGATGCCCCAGTGTAGGAAAGCGGGAGTAGGTGGATTGGTGAGTGGGGGAGGGGGGATGGAATAGAGGGTTTTCAGAGGGGAAACCAGGAAAAGGGATAACATTTGAAATGTAAATAAAGAAAATATATAATTAAAAAAAAGGAAAAGAAAATCAAAAGTAATGTGGGAAGTGTCTTGAAAGTGAGGCGTGCAAACAAGAAGTGACCAGTGGAATACACTCTTCAGGGAAGATGAAGATATGTCATGACTAGGTCTCCAACTTGACTAAGGAATACTAAAAACAAAATAATGAAGATTTGGTGGGAAAAACCATAGTTTAACCAAAATAAAAACTTGCTAGATTGATCAATATTCCTTTGTTGCTATCTAGCTAAACATGAATAGCTTTGAATCTTATGTTGTTTGTTTTTTTTAATGGATTTTGAGGCTCCTTTTCTATCTTTATGAAATTGATTTAATATTTATAATTATGCCAATAAAATTGAATAGCATGGGAAGACAGGCATTCTTTTACAGAAAAGCAAGTACCCAAGAAGTCTAGTATCCAGAAATCCCTCAGCCAGAAGACAGTCAAAACATAGAAGAACAGAATATTTTCACTGAGGCCCCCAAACAGCCTTCAATTAAGAGAAACAATCGGCTGATGTTTCTCACTTGATGCCAGGAATCTTTGTGCAGTGTTTCTGGGTTTTTTCTTTAGTCATTCCAACAGGAGGCTCTGCTTCTATGATTCTGTAATTGTTTAGTAGCTGTTGGGGGGCACGCTGTGAATAGTTGCCCCGTTGTGTCTGCATCATTGGGATATGCACACAGACCAGAAAGGAATGGATACTTTGACGTTCAAAATATTCTCACCCAGCCCATTCCATCTTCCAAACTAAAATTAGCCTTGACTCGTTATCCTGGGGAACCACACATTTTTAAAACATCAGAGTTTTTAAAGTTCCCAAGAGTGGTAATTCTTTTGTTTTCCCTGTCACTAAGAATCCTTTTCCTTTTGTGAACTCTAAAGAAGCGAAAATACCAGTACCTAGCTGTTTCCTGTTTCCAGCTCTAACTAAGATCTGAAATACAACAACAGAATTTTCTGTGTATCTGTTTCATCCTACGTGGTCCGAGGAATTGCTCAGTCCTTTTGTTGGGGCCTATTAAACATATCCTGCATTTCTCATACCATTGTAATAATATTATATGGCAGGCAAAAATATAAAGATAAATGATAATTTGCCAAAAAGATGAAAAAAAAACCCTGAGGTGTTACCTATCAAAAGTTCTCCTTCTGTCTCTGATGCAGCACAGATTGTGATCGTGACAGTAAATCTGGTGCTATTGTTAATGCCATGGCACTTGGGTTTTTGGCTTGCTTTAGTCCAATCTGTGACATGCTTGTGAATATCTTTCTTCTGTTCTGTCTGTATGGCATATGGATTTCTGGGATACAACGTCAGACCTATCCACATAACAAGTGTTCCGAGCACCTTATCATTTTAAAAAGCCAATTACTCAAAAAGACAAATGTGAAATGTTTCACATTTAATGATGAGCAAATCTGCAAAACAAATGCAATTTTGCTCGTTCTAAAAAGTTTAGTTTAACTGTAAATATTGCAATGGAGTCTTGTATGACACACACCACCGATAGTGAGGAGCTCATTTGATACATATTGTATATCATCACTGTCAATTACATCTGCACAGGACTGAAAACGAGGGTGGTGTGAGTAATTAGAAATAAAGAAAATAGAATATTCTAAACTACAAGGCTCTGAAATCACTGTAAAAATGTCACTGCTAACATTGAACACTCTAAAAAAATATTTTGAAAGTCTCACCCAAAAAACTGAAAACTGCATATGTCTGCAGAGGTAAAGGTCACTCATGAAACACTCAACAACAAAAAATACCAATTCATTTTTTTAGAAATATTTGTCAATATGTAAAGAATGTTTTGTACATAAGTTCTCAGTTACTCTTGAATCAGTGGCTGTATGTAATATTCCCACATGGAATGATGTCCTATCAGATACTTTAAAACAAAGATTTAAAGAAAGATTTTATGGAGACAGCTTGAGTGTTTAGATCTTATGCATGGGAAGCAAAACAAACAAAATAAAATAACAATGGTTTTGCAACTGATTTTTCATTTAAACTTTTATATTTCATTATGATAGAGACAATACCTCATCCATAACTAAACATTTCATCATTAACTATCTTATCCTACCTAAGCAAAACAAAGATGAGAATAATCATAAAAAATCAAAAATAATTCTACTCTTCAATGTCCTGTGTAGGTTATGTAAATACGAATCACATTTACATAATCGAGCTCCTTTTTGTGTGCATACACATTCTTCCTACTGTCTAAAACTGGGGATGCTGGTAACAGAATATTATATGACCTGAGAAAGGGAATGCAGCTGGCACTGATAATTCTAGAAGAAACTAATACTGATATTTATCATCTAGAAAGTGGAATGGAATTACCAGGCTTGGATTGTTGGGATATGATAAAGTTCACTCTATTCTTGGACCCTTTTTCTACATTGAAATATAGTAAAAAGAAATAAATACATAAATAAATACA
This sequence comes from Tokudaia tokunoshimensis, assembly GCA_036184795.1. Lineage (NCBI taxonomy): Eukaryota > Metazoa > Chordata > Mammalia > Rodentia > Muridae > Tokudaia > Tokudaia tokunoshimensis. The sequence goes on along the minus strand of BTHU01000004.1, from coordinate 17,955,823 downwards.
TAAATAAATACATAAATAAAATGAAGGTCAGAAGGTAGTTAACTGTCACAGGCACACACAGAAAAGTCCACTATAATGTTTCTCTATTAGAAGTTGAGACTAAACAATATCCTACAATTCTCTGTGGTGGTTTCCGTGTCAACTATTTGTTATATAGTATGTAATTTATATAAGAAGAGCTAAGCATCCAGTCTACACTGCTTTTAAAAAGGAGATACAGTAAATCCTAATATTGTTGGCAGTAATTGGCTAAAATAATGTGTCTATGGTATGTTCATTTCATATGGATACAAGTATTTTATTTTTACTGTACTGATGATTTAACCATCATGCTTGTGTAATCTAGGCAAGTATTCTACCATTGATCTGGATCCATATTCTTTAAATTTTATTGAATCTTTCCCAGGTAGACCTTAAATTTAATATGTTTCCTTTAAATATGTGATCTTCTGGCTTAGCCTCTGACTTGTTCACATTACGGATGTATACCAAAAGTCCCAGATGCATGTACATGTTAACTTGAAGTGAATTAATAAGATGATAGCCAATAATTTACCATGTGACCTCAGGGTATGTAATTACAATAAATAATGTTAGAAATCTGCCTGGAAGCTTTGATGAAAAAACACAGGTTCTAGATAGCAAACAATTGAATAACCATGCATTTGTTATGGTTAAGTAAACAGATTTTTACCTTCTCTAGAAGTAAAATAACCTAATGTACAAGGTCCAAAGAAACTCTATCTAGCTTTTCTTCCCATCACTGCCAACCAGTATGCCAACGTAATCCATTTCGCAAAACAGAAATTCCCTGAAAGGTGATGGATTATGTAATTCACCTGAATTCATATAGTAATATTTGGTTTTTAACAGTTGGATCTTAAATAATATAGCACTGAAATTCTACTCTCAGACATGCATTTCAGTATCCACGTTAATGTCTTCAGGCAAAGAAAAATTTCACAGAGGAAATGGTGCTTATGGTGCTCTGTCAAGAAGGTACAACCCCCAGAAATACAAGGCACGGGTGAGTTCATGGCAAAGGACACATTCCATGGAGGGTCTCAACAGATCCCTCTACTGAAGTCAGGTGGCAACAGATCTTAGTTGACTGATCTGCTGCAGATGTCTATAGTTCTAGTGACTGACAACCAATGGTCAAAGATCACATTTTGAGTCTGGAAGAGAGGTTAGAAGCTCCTCCCTCCGCAGGGCTCATACATGACAGTGGAAAAGATTCAGGTGCAGTCAAGTTCAAGTGTAGCAGTTGGCCTAATGCTGTTTATATTCTGATGTTAATTCTACTTCCACAATGATCATTCTGTCATTCAGGTGATCTCATGTGAACCTCCTCCCTATTTTAACTGGTCAATAAAGGCTAGAGCCTGTGACTGGATGGTGGAGGGGAGAGGTGGAACTGGAGATTTGAGAGGGGGATATGTAGAAAAGGGGAGGAAAATGAGAGGGAAGGAGAGAGGACAGAGGAAGAGGAGAAGCCTCCATATCCCAGAACCACATTAACGGCAGAAAAAGTAGCAAGGACTTATAGTTGGAGAATAAATTAGTATCTATCGTGCTAGATTTACCCAATCAAGGCATATAGTATATAATTATAATAACTGGACTTATTATGGATGGAAATTCCAGTAACATTGAAGCTTTTTGAAGGCACGTTCTTCCTAAATCCCAGAGTCAGATGGTCTGGGCCGGTAGTCTGCTCATCTTCCTGATTCATCTGCTCTCCTAACCCTGTGAATCATCGGCATGCTCAGCTGTAAAAGTCGGTGACACTTACTTCACAGAGACGCCAAGACAGAGAGTACGTGGGGGAAAATCCTGTAAACCACAAAGTTCTCCACAGATTCACCACAGGGCCTCTCCCCAACTCACCGACTTCATCGTTCCAGCAGCAGTAGGAGAATTGCTGTTTTACTCTGCTTATCTTACAGGATGCAAGGTATTAAATATCTAAGGAAACAGAAGGGTCTTACATCCAGATTTTGAAGACATACGCCAGGTTGCTGAGAAGGGCTTTCCCAGCCTTTCTTGTATTGAAGGCTATCCAAAATGCTTTCTCAGAGAGATCGTACCCGGCTTCGTTTTTTAAAAGAAATGTCTAATGGGTCGGGGAGTGATGATGCAAACATAACTATAGCCGCTGCACGCTTCTAATGTCAGTTTCCATAATGCAAGTGCTATGTAAAGTACTGCTTGGGCAGTACCTGGGCCCGTAAAGTGTCGGGTGGCCATTTGGAAAGAGAAAAAGGAAGGAACCAGATCAACATTTTATAAGTGGCTTGCATTTTTTTTTTTGCACCTGTTATTCTGCAATTTCTTTCAGTTATATTTCAAAACACTGCAGTTGGGATCTCCTTGCCAACCTGAGATGGCATAAGCCTGGATAACAGAACAAAATGTGAGAAGGTCCTTCTGTCTTTAACGCCTGTTCACCAGTGAATCAGCCTCCAATTAATCTGTTTCTTCAGTAGGAGTTTAATAAAAGTCAAGCACACACATGTTCAGACTTGCTTAGTAGTGAAGTTGTGTTAACATTTTCTGTCTAGCCAGGTCAAAAAATCCCATGTAATTGGATACCAGAAACCACTTTGAGAAGTTTCAGGATTTTTCCATTTATTCTAAGCAATTGATCATCCGTGATAGGGAAGTTTAAAACTGGAATGGAACTGGAATGAGAAGGGCCCTCCTTTTTAAATGTTGTAAAGGGATAAGGTGCATCATGTCCAACCTGCACATGAAAATCAGTATATTCAGTTAGTTTTTTTCTATTTGTTTGTGAACCAGAAAATTCAGAACCATCCAGTGATGTTTATTTCAGTGTGAGTGATGATCAGAACTGGTCATTTGCATTCAGTCATGTAGTGTTCTTTTTGGAAGACACTGTAAAGCAGTCGTCTGTGCCTGTAAACTGTGTGTGCCTCAGTGTGTTCTGGAGGGGATCACCAACACTGCAAATGGAAATGCAGGTTGGATGCATTTATGACTAGCTGAGATAACAATAAAACTCAAAGCTTCCAAGATGGGAGCCAGCCTGCTTCATTTAACAACTATAGTGGTGGCAAAATCCTAGGACAACTCAATTTTTAAGAGTTTTTAGGAAGGGACTCTTAACCTGTAGCTGATGCTGAAGGATCTGAAATCCAGTTCTTGATTTTGCATTTTCTGTGTGGGAGGTTGACTCACAGAGATGCAATCTCATATGACTGTGAAACTCTTCAAGGGTAAATTATCTAAAGAGATCACTACTCAGTGGAGAAGGCAGACGTCTCAAGGCAGAAGGAGTTAATAATGTTTCCTCATATCCTGCTTTCAGATATCATTTGAATTGATCACATTCCTTCCTTTGAAGGCATTTGAATCAATGAATTGAAACTATGACTATTTATACACATTTCAAATAAATAAATGGGAACTCTATATTCCAAATGAAGAGGAAACATTATTAGAGAGGCCTGCATGTCAAGGAAATTTAGAATTAGTGAAAATGAACAAGAACCATGACATTTTATGCTCTAATTTCCATTAAAACATCAGAGAGATTAGCTTGCTTAAAGTGCTAGATTTTATTACTTGCTATCTAGGAAAAAATAAGGAAAAACAAAGAATGAGTAAATTTGTCTGGGGCCATGTTGTATTTCTTCTTTTCGTTGCTAATATATAGAGTTATAAGATATCCATGTCTTTAGTATTTTCATTACTTGTGTATCCTCTACTCATTTGGAATGTATAGATTTAAGCAATTTTAATGAGTGATTCACAATCATCTTTAAAGTGACTGCCTAATGATTAGTAACCAGAAAAAAAGGTAGATTTTATACTCTTATAGAAAATTAATGTTGACTGTTTATTTGTGTATATAATAATGTCATCGTCATTTGTAGTGACCATATTGAGCTCCCAAATCAGTACTTGTCACAGTGTTTTATTCATTGAGATGGGGAAACTCTTGAAACTATGCTTGAAGGTGCAGGTCAGGATCTCTTGAAAAGAGTCTGTTTCTACATCTCTACCTGTAGAAGGTCAGTTTGAGGAGGTAACATCTGATGGCCTTCATTGCTGCACTAAAAAATCCAGCATAGAGAACAAGAACTCTCTCTTTAAAGAACCTCCATGAACGGTCAGGAACTCTCCTTCCTTGTTCTCTAATGTTGGGTCTCATTGTCTCAGCTGCTCCATCTGATAAGTAATTTGATGAGTCATTTAAATAAGCTTCACAGACTTCAAAGAGCTACACACAGGAAACTATTAGCGTCATACAGCTAATGCTGGTTAGTGTGCTCTTGGGATGCAGATTAACAAGGTGTACCTTCTCTCCTGAACTTATTGTCATTTGGACCTCAGGGAACATCTAGAAAACCATCACACAACCCTGCAAATGAAATGTATTCCAGGATATTTTCCTACTTTAGGGCAGCTTGAGGTTTATGAAACGATTTGGGAAACTTGATAAGTTCATGTTGGTTAAAACAACACCAACAAAAAAGAATGTAATTTTTACATTAAAATCTTTCCAGGGAGATTATTCTAAAACCTCTTAGCTTCTTTTATTAAATCAAATTCTCTACTTGTTCTCCCACAGTAGCATTAAGTAGTTTCTTACAACAATCTCTGTGGCCCTCTTAAGCAGGGTGCCCACCAGCTATGCCAACCTGTAAGCACTGATGCTGTTCCTGAATCAAGTTGGACTTCAGCTTGCCCTCTTGGATGTACTAGCTAAAATGCAGGCCTGCCCAGAGGGAGCCATCATTTTCAGTTTGATCAAACAACTATCTTTCTAGCATAGAAGCCAATGATGGTGCTGCTGTTTATTGTTTTACTGTTACTCTTGATCAGGGCTGAGTAAATATGCTACCCACAACAGGTACTAGGCAATTGTGTTTCATCTAAAGTTTTAGTGCCTCAGAGAAGAATCTTTGGTTTATGATCAAAATTTAAGGTAATCTAAAACCTTATCAGATTTAATGGATAATGATGAGGACAGGTAGTTTCACAGTGACAACTGATGAACTATAAATGGAGCACAGAACCCCTTAACAGCTTCTCTTTTCTGTTCAGATTTTGACTAGAACCACAGGCATGTTCCAGTACACCCTCACTCAGTCCATTGTGCTCCAGAACATCTTTCCTCCATCTCTCCTTGCTAAAACCATCCGTGCTACCACATACTGTCAGGGGAGAGTGAAACATGTTGACCATGGCTGACAAGGACCTCTATTACCTGCTTCCTGAGAAAATATCCTCTAGCATCCTCATTAATTACATCCATCCCAAGTACCTTTTGGGTCATTAAATAAATTATGCTCTATCTTGCCTCATAGCCTTTGAATGTAAGGCTTTTTCTCTCTGCAATCTCTTAGACTCTCTTGGGTATTTCCAGTCATTCTCCTGTTCTGAATTAAAAGATCTATTCTTCAGAAGAGACTTTATGGACTTCCCTGAGTGGATACCACTTTAAAAAAAATGTCAGTATTATTTGAGTAGCTACCTTCAAATATTGTTAAAAAATGTCAAATTCCAGTCATAAACTTAGTTACGTGAAGCTTTCAATTCTAAGTGTTGGAACGCGTGTGTGTGTGTGTGTGTGTGTGTGTGTGTGTGTGTGTGTGTAAATTTAGTACTTAGGCTTCAAATATCTTTTATATCATTGCCTGTGGATATCTACTCAATTAGTCATGATTAAGATGAAATGGTGGGTCTGAAGACATGTCTCAGTGATTAAAACCACCATTTGCTCTTGCAGAGGACCTGGGTTCAGTCCCCCAATTCCACGTGATGCCTCACATCCACCTGTAAATCCAGCGTCAGGGGACCTGGAGTCCCCTTTTGGCCTCCAGAGGATGACAGGTAGGCATATGATATAGTAGAGAGACATACATGCAAACAAAACACTGCTAAGGTAAATTAAAAGAAAATTTTATTAAATGATATGTCATATCTGCATTTGTTTCTCAATTATAAACTCCTTTAATGCGAGTAATTATAATTTAAGATATTAGTGTATTTTTCAAATACGAGGTCTTGGTGCTTTAAATTGTTTTTTTGTGTTTGGTTTTGATGACAAACTATGATGTTGGATCATGATCAAACCTTTCTACTTTGCTCTCAATGTCTTTTTCTCTCTACCCTCCATGCATGAGAATTTATGACAAATCTCACAATTTTTTTCTTAAGAATGTGATCTAGTCCAGGATCCTGTAGTATTTTATCTTCTCCTTATCACACTGTGCAACAAAGACATTAAAAAGATCCTTCATCACATCTTCTAGGACTTATCTCCTTAGCTCTTAGTTTAATAAACGTTTCACATGTGCAATAAACGTCAAACTGAAGTATACTTGATAATTCTTCAGAATTCACAGGTGTTCAATAGGATAAAGAGATACTTTGTCTGAAACATCTTCTATGGTCTGAGTCACTCCTTTCATGTTTTATTTTTGCTTTTTGTAGTAGGTAGAAGATAGTACTGGCTCTTCAAGTCACCATTCAGGATATTAGAGGTGGGCACAGTTTATCATAATCATTGCTTAGAGTACAGCGAACGTTGCTGAACCACAAAGGATATAAGGCACACATATTATATAGAGTTAAGGTTGCTTTAGAACTGTGACTGAACCACAAATGATTATTCTGGTGAGACCTTCAATACTTTTTCATGTGACCATGATTTATGGTATAGTATCTGTTCTTCACAATCTTTTTATTCTTTGAAAGTCCTGATAAGGACAAAGGTGACTTGATGCTTACATTCTTGTCTTGCCTGTCACTAGCCCTTGAGTCACCTTGGGCATCTCCCATGCTTCACAGACTAGCATATTTATGTCTGCTTTCATTTCTATGAGTCTGTTAGTTTATGCAAAATGTTAATGAGGTTGCAGCGAAGTTGTAGGGAAGTTAAATGTTTGTCACAATGGATGAGCAATGAAATCTATTTGAAAGCTCTAATTAAGTTGTCACTGTATGGATTGTGTGCCTATTTAGTGATCACTGTATGTGCATCAATAATTAATAGCCTTATTTTAGAAAAGAAGAGGTCTTAAGAAAGTGCTTGATAATTTTTGCTGTCTTGTAAATAAGAAAAACAGTTTGGACATGATCTTGTCAGGTTCCTCCCTCTTGGCACATGAGAATGCCAATATCAACAAAAGTTAGTGGGAAGAAGTTCTTGCAATGGCCACATACACTGGGGGTGTTCTTTCAGTCAGGCTAGCTTTCCAAAGGTAATGATTGGAAGCATTTCTTTGTCCCCCCACCCTGTAACAATCCAACTAGAAAGTAAGTCCTGTGACAGATACAACCTTCAGTAGTTTTGCTCCAAATATCACCTTGTTTTTCTTACCTTTCAATTAAGTAATAATGTAAATTGTCTAGAGTGATTTCCCCAAAAGGTGCATTATAATGACATTGCCCTCTTCCCTGCAATACTAAATGCCTGTCTGATGATGAGAGAAGTCTCATGTCTTGGGGGCGGGGGGGGATAAAATACAGTTTTGGAAATCTCAGCCTTTAAATGATAGAATTTATAGTAATATGAGTCACATAATCTACATAAAAGAGAGAATGTTGATTTTGACCATTCAGATCTTTTAGGACATTGAGATCCACTCCTTTTCCTTTGTTAGTTTCACAAATTCCAAACAAACAGCAAGACCTGTTAGTTTGAGACCTATAGAGACCTATAGAATGAAACATACTGTAAATAAATTGTTTTTAAAAATATAATATATTCTGTCAAAAGGGAATATATGTTATATATATGTATATATATACATATATATATATAAAATGTGTTTGTAAAATTATGTATTTCCTTTTCCTTCTTCTTCCCCTTCCTTCCTCTACTGTACATTTAAACATGGTTTGACTCTCAATGAAAACTTATGTTATATTCCTTTTAGGTAAACGTCTGCAATAAGCTACTTTGGAAGGGAAGATATCCTCTTTGAATATTTTGAATAGAAAGCTACTCAAAACCAGTCTTGTTTGTCTTCTACGAGAGGACTGTAGGTGTAAATGCCACGGAGAGCGACAAAGCATGCATTCTGGGAATACGCTCACGTCTTGCACATACACTTCTCATTGCATACTCTTATATTCTAAGCTGGACTTGGCATTCGATAGCATGCATACTGTTTAAAGCCACCTACCAAGGAAACATCTGTTGACAAATGTGTATTATAAAATAATTCATCTATAAAACGTAACTTCAGTGTATAAATTTTTATATATAGTTTACTAACTTTATCTAAAATGCTGTCACAATTATTGGAAAATGGAATCTTTATAAAATTCCATATGATCCCAGACATGAAAACTTTGTGAAAAAGTATTATTGTGTCCCTCAGCACATGTCTCACAAGTGCTTCATAACATACTGCATAAGACTTATTTTCAAAACTCACCACTGAGAGCCTGATAAGTTTCTGTGCTGCAGTTACCATATTCACTTGCTAACTCTTTTGGAAGATGGGGTATCTCTATTTGCCCCCCAGGAATTTTGTGGATAGCTTATGTGTTAGTTTCAAATACTACATTCTCTTCTGTGATCTTAAGTCCCATAGAATAACCTTTCCCAGCTTCCAATGACAACATGATAAACGTCTCGAATGTGTAGTAATTGTTTTTGAAATGTGAATTAAAGCAATGTTTGCTCATGATTCCTCTTTGAAAGAACAAGGAGTTATATCCAGTCCTTGCTAATCACTGTGCTAGGAAAAACCTGGGTTTTCTTTGGCTAGTCCAAATCCCCCTTCTTAGGAAAAGCTTCCCTTGTGCTGCAAGCCACAGTAGTGCGAAGGGAATTCTGGAACCTTTGACCACCAAGGCAACCGTGGCTGAGGGTCATGTGGCTAAGGCAGGAAAGGAGGCTGGTTGCAGGGTATGATTTTCTTTTGTAACTTTATAATTAGGAGTCAATTGAGTTAAGTGCTTGCTTAATAATCGGCCTCTAGACTTAAGGCAGGCTCCTGAAAATCAAGGAAATAAAACCCGGTATTGTGCTGCATAGCATGTTTTAGAACAGGGTGAAAATCAGATCTCGCCTCCCGTAATGGCATAAATGTTTCTCTGGGGTTGCGTCTAACAAAGGTATCACATTGGCACGAATCAACGACGGGAATATATTTCACTACAGTTAATTATCCAGAGTTATCCCAAGAAACTAGGTTTTATTTTGTAATCTTTGAGGAAATCTGCTGTTGCAACCCCAAATCCGTTTCTCAGCCAGGTGATTATCAACTACATTTTTGTACAGGAGAGAATTAATACCACATACGGGCTAAGCGGCTTTGAAGGCAAAGAGGCCTGGACCTGTAATAACTTTTGTGTAGGGTATTGATTGAGAGAGCGCGCTGGAGTGCACAGTCCTGGGGTTTCCAGGGGCAGTCTAAGCTCTGTCTACCTTTTATAGTCTCCCAGACTTCTACCTCTGCTGCGAACTCTCGCATTAACTCTCCACAGGAGAGCCCAGGTAACTCTGCGGTGCGGCTGCCACAGACTGAGCAAAACCCTAGGTCAAAAGTGGACCCCACCATGAAATCTGATTTTCAAGCCAGCCACAATCAATACAGCTTTAAAATTTGATAACAAGGAACGCTGGCAGAAAATAACCAAGGCTGTAAGTGAAAGGCGAGGACCTTTTTCTCCCAAGTTCACAAGCTTGTTCTTTCTCCTCAGGTTGCTTCTTTGGTGGGCAAAGTTTAGTTGAATGTGTATGCTGAGGCACACCCGGGGTGTGGCTGGAGTAGGGGGTTTGCCATGGGCTTCCCTGTAAGGGCTTTTGTTGGAATGAGTAGGTACACTTGGCGGAGGGTAGGGGTAAATGAGAATAGGAGGGGAGGGGGAGGAGAAGAATAGCCAGCTCCATGAATTTATTCAAGAGCGTTTCAATCTGCGTGCACATCTTCATCACTTCAGTGATAATTAAATCTCAGCATCGCAGGTGATGTCCTCATGCAGTCTCTTTCTCTGGTTCCCACTGGGCCAATGAAGCAGGCCTCCCCGTGAGGCCTGTTAGCACAGATCAGGTGGTAATGTAGAGGGACAGATGAGCTTTTGCTGACAGATGGCAAGATGACCTGGAAAACCTGCCCCCTCTTCTAGGATCAGGCAGCAGCTGACAGGTATTATTTCATAAAATAACGTCTAAAAGGAATCGCCGGGGCCTTCGCATTAATCTGAGGCTGCAACCAGCCATGTAACGTTCATGTCAGAACAAATCTGTCTCTATGCAGGAGAGGGAAAGTGGTTTTTGATGAAGTTGTTCATAAATTTTAATATAATATGCCTGATGGTGTCAGATATAGTCTCATATCTCTTTTATATTTAAAGGGTCTAGTGAAACACAGAAATATTCAATCTTCAACAAGCTACTTTTAAATAAGTTAAAAGTTAACCAAGGGTATGGTACCTTACTGTTCTGCATCTCTCTGTTGTATTTTCAATAAAGAACTGGTCCATCGGAGCTCCTTGTTTTTCAATGAAAATGATATCAGTTCTATGGAAACCTTTTGCCAGAGGTACAGAACAAAAGGGTTGTACTTTGTTCTGTTTGCTGGTGCAAAGTTGCTATGGAAAACTTGCATTCTGGAGAGAAGAAATTTGCCCAAACCCACAAGGAAATGACAGCAAGCCCCCACCTTCTACATACATAAATAATATTTCACACTACTGACTAGTTGGCAGAGATAACCCCTTCATTAAATGAGCTCTCCAGGCACCTGACATTTGAAGGCTTCAGCCCAAATGAATATGTGGGGAATTCTACCACCTGGATGGATTTTGGCTTTGTCTGGCCCATGCACATCTCACGAAAGAGTGACACAGAGTAATGCGAACCTGAGTCTTCCTGAGCAATTATACAGTAAACTGCAAAGCCACTCTAGTTTTCTCCTAGAAGAAGCAGTATTTCAGCAACTAACTTGTAAATCTGACCAGGACAAATGCTGACACCTTTCTGTTTACCCGATTTTCCTACAACAGGAAGAAACACGTGTTGTGAGTGGCAACATTTTCTCTAATGTAGACCTTTTTATGGTGTAAGATTAGCTCTTCAAGTACCCTGAAGATCATCATTCAGTGAATTCATGAACATAACAGACGCACAAGTAACCTGGAGAGCATGTTTTACACAGACAGAACTATCTCCACACCTCATAATCACATTTTCACCTGCCCATCTGCTGCAGACCTGGGCTTATTAGTAAATGCACCAGACACTGGAGCTTGCCACTTTTGTCTTTTAAACACATGTACTGAGCATGCTCTGTAAAGACGAATAATGCCTTAAGAGCAAAAACAGCAAAATATCCCAAGATATGCCTTTTAAAAACTGAATGCATTCAGTTATGGATGAAAAATATCTCATCATCTACCTACATTATATAAATTTATTTTGGGGATATAATAGAATTACATCATTTCTCTATTTTTTTTCCTCCTTCCATGTCCTCCCCTGTAGTCCTTTGCTCGCCTTAAAATTTGCTGCTACTTTTTATTTAATTGTGGTTTTGTTGTTGTAAATATATATGTATATGTATGCATATGTATACATATCTATATGTGTTCATGTTCCTAAATAAATTTTCTAGACCTCATTTAGGTAAAAATATTGTTGAGATTTCCCAAGTCTTTGTTCTTTGTTACATATAGAAGATGCTATCTCACAGCAGAAATCCTGCTCCTCTGACTCTTACAGACTTTCTGTTCCCTCTTTTGTGATATCCCTTAAGCCTTAGGTGTAAAAGCTGGGACGAGTTCCTCATTAGACTTTTGACCAATAGTAGCTTCAAAAGGCTTTCTTTTGCAATATATGGTGACCATTATAGATATCCATAACTGGTCAAAAGAAAACAAAACTAGTATTCCTTTATACTTTTTCTTCTCAAACATGCTTTTCAAGCAAGTTGACTTTCCTGCCCTTTAGTCTAAAACAAGGTGTACTTTCTTCTTCTATCTTTCAATGGTCATTGAAAGCATGTACTTGTTTGGCTACAGACCAAACTCTAACATTTCAAAAGGAGCCTCTCATTTTTATATATGTCTTATTTAACTACAGCAAATTTTAAATAGAACATGGCTATATCGACTTCGTTATTTAACAATTCATTCACATTTCCACATACTTAGAGGAAATCTGTGGCTATTTCTGTATACTTTATAATGTTCTTCCTAATGATATGCAGGTGGCCTGTAAGCGCTATGTTGGTGGTCAAATTGTAATACAGGTTGGAATACAGCTCAAGTGGTATTCATACACACTGCCTTTGTTCATCAGTAATGTTAATTACATCCTGCATGTTTTAAGGAAGCTACTCCTTTTAAACATTTGGATATAAACTATGATAATGATTAGTATTATATATGCACATTAAAGAATCTCAATAAACAGTAGAGAGTAGTCTTAGTGCAGTCTGGAGATTTAGTACTGTGTTCTACCATCAAAAACACCAGGGTTAAAAAAAGTCATCTCCTCTATGATATCACCCACATGAACTGGAATGCCACGAAAGTTTAGAGCCTTACACAGCAAGAGAACACACATATTGTAGCTCAAAATTAAAATTATTCTTGCTTGTTTAGTTCTTGTCATTGGGTTCAGAATACTGTCTTCATCAAAAGGGTACAGTGGGCAATTTTAAAGCTACTCCGACAGATTTTTGTCTTAGAGTTTGGAAGTTCTTGTTATTGATAAAGAGAACTCTTACTGTAATTCCACCTCCCAGTATAGGAAAATATGGCAATATATATAGAATACATTCCAATAATTGGTAATTAGTTGTGTACTTTGATAAGAGATTTGCTAGTACCAATGTCTAAAAACAACCTTTCCAATGTTTATAGGAAAAAACTTTTAAAATATATGACTTCACTTAAAACATCATCTATTACTTATATAAAATATCTTGGTATCAGTAAATATCGAGTAGCCCTATGCTGAGAGTTATCGTCAGGTTGGTAGAAAGCACTTCAAGTAACTGTGTGTGAAGTGAAGCTTCCTGACCGATGTATTTATCCTGTCTTCACAGCTTGTACACATAACTGATACTTTCATTCATTGTAAATAACTGCACATGTCAACTTGAAGTGGTCCTGCATCAAGCAACTGCTTCTCTTATCTTCTGTGGTCAGAAAACATGTGTTTTACCTCTGGGAACTCCATTCCCTTCCAGTGACTGATATGAAAACCTAAGATTGGTAGATTTCAGGAGCAGTCATCAATTTTGTATGTGAATTTATAAGACTCTTCTCCCCAGGTAAAATGAAATGGTTTCCTAGGGTTTCTATCAAATACTCGACACTATTGACATTTGGAGAAAATGAAATAAAATCTCTTTCGCAAAGGGATGTCTTATTCAATTTTCCAAAGAATTAATATTAGGGGAAAGTTTTCTTTTGTGAAGCGTGTTGAACCATTTTTTCCATAATGGGATGTTTTCTATCCAGACAAGGTTTGGTTCACTTCCTCTTAGAGACAGAGACAGAAATAGATGCCCTTTCATGTCTTTGATTGTGAATTTACTTACAAATACATCCAGATGACAGCCTTCAACAGAAGGACACTTCAAACGTGGGTAATTCCTGATCGAGACCAAGAAAAGAGAAACTATTTGGGAATATCCAAATCTCTTCAAATTTTACTTATGCAGGTGGGCTATAGTCCCCACTATGTTCTTAGCAACGTGTTTTTCCCTCTGCTCTAAAACACATAGGCCTTTTTGCCTGAGTTAAATTTGTTTCCTTAGCTGGTAAAGCTTTTCCTTTCCATATGGTCAGGATAGCTAATTTAGTTGTCTCTGAGGTGGCCAACATTATAGTGTGGTATCATAGAATGTAAAAATAAAAGAAGGTATGAAAACCTTATTCTAAAAATGAAACGAAAACAGATGGGACATACGTTTCTAACGTATTTAATTTGCATCGTCTTTTTCTCCTTTTAAAGTTCTTGTGGACCAATCTTGCAAAAAGGCAAAACAAACCCTAAACACTCCAACTTCATGCCAGCAAGCTGACAGGCTGATCTTTTTATCTCCATCAACTACACACACACACACACACACACACACACACACACACACACACACCACACACACACACACACACACACACACACTCAACAAAAAAAAATTCCTACTGGCATGGGCTTAAATATCCTGGATTGTTTTATTGTTGTTGTTGCTGTTTTAATAAAACTCTGAAGTGTATTTCCTACATTGTTTTTTATGCAGAGGGATAGTCAGCCTAAGGAGAAGCTGCCGCTTGCCTAAGGGGCATATTATGGACTTTCCAGTAGGGCCCCTCAGAAGCATGGAAGGATCTCTGAAGTTTAATATTCTCTTCAAAACTGCCTCCTCATTTTAGCAGTTATAAAGATTTCATTATTCATTCTAAGATCTCCGGAATCCTTATCTCATCAGATTTTCCCATTGTTATTTGCTTAGTAACTCATCATATGATATTTTTGTTTCACCAACGATGTGTGAGCATGTCACGGTCCATTTGCTACCAATGCAAGTGTCTTAGCAACAACAAGGGTAAAGCTAAATTTTATTCAGTGCTTTTTCTCTGGACCACTGAGTTTTACTTATTTTATCTCTATACTTGCATGAATCAACTTTTTTTAATTATATCACATCAACTAGTTGTAGAACACCTTTAGAACTAACTCTGAAGTATGTGGCTTATTATAGACTATGGGACACATGTGATTTGGTATGTATTCTTGATGTTTGGCAAAACTACCTGTAAGAAAATATTTTTAAGGTAGATGAATTGGCATGCTACAAGGTTACAGTAATGTAATAATGTAGTGGAGATGTTCAAATATAGTCCTTTTGATATTAAAAGATTCTAATTTTAGTTGCATGGATAACTTCAAAATGCTTTTGTTAGTAGCTTGCTCTAATTTTAACAAGGATTTTTGAAATGAAAGTATTGCCATCTTGCACTTTTTGAAGTGAGCTAAGATAATCTTGAATAAAAGAATCTATTGTCTTCAAATTTCAAGAAGAAATAGAAATATTAATTCATGGAACAGTGACAAGCGTAAAGTATTATTGAAAAAAAAAAAACTTTGGAGATATCTTAGGCAAATACTCCAGAAGTTTTGACTTAAAAACCTTTCCCTCAAATGTGGTCTGCCTTTTTTCTCTTGGATTAATCGAACTTTTTAAAAATCATTATTGATTACTGGTACAGGGCATTGTGGGTTGGTAAAGCTCTTTACGGGCTGGGGAAAGAAGACTCAGTGTAAATTTAGCACTTGCTAAAAAAGCATAGGGGCCTGAGGTTGTATCCCCAGCATCTAAGGAAAAAGCTGGTCTACAGGACAATATTCATGACAGAATGTGGAGAAAGGACCCCTGGAGCCTGCTGGTCAGCCCGTTTAGCAAGTCTGCTCACACTAGACTCAGTGAGAGCATTTAAAGAGATATAGCTGTCTCCTGAGAGGCTCTGCCAGAGCCTGACAAATACAGAGGCGGACGCTCACAGCCAACCATTGGACTGAGCACAGGGTTCCCAATGGAGGAGCTAGAGCAAGGCCGAAGGATCTGAAGGGGTTTGCAGCCCTTTAGAAGGAACAACAATATCAACCAACCCGGAACCCCCCCCCCTCGCCGCTCCGAGCTCCCAGGACTATAACACCAACCAAAGAGTACACATGGAGCGACTCATGGCTCCAGTTGCATATGTAGCAGAGGATGGCCTTGTTGGACATCAATGGGAGGAGTAACCCTTGGGCCTGAGGGGTTTCGATGCCCCAGTGTAGGGGAATGTCAGGATGGGGAAACGGGAATGGATGGATGGATGGATGGATGGATGGATGGATGGATGGATGGATGGATGGGTGGGGGAAAACCCTCATAGAAGCAGGGAGAGGGGCAACAGCATAGGGGATTTTCGGAGGGGAATTCAGGAAAGGGGATAACATTTGAAATGTAAATAAAGAAAATATCTAATAAAAATGAGAAAAAAAAGAGATAAAGTGGAGTGTGACAGAGGAAGACAAGTGGCTTCAAGCACTCAACTCTGAGTGTACATATATGGTGATGCACACACATGCAAGTGCTATACACCCACCATCAGCACCACCAATGACAACAAAATATGAGCTTTCTTAGTATCCTTTGTAACACTGCACAGGCCTATTTAACACAATTTGGGAAAAGATATGACTGGTGTCACTGATACTGGATCATTTTCTTTCTCATGGTGTTTGATAGCTTAGCTTAACTAGTCGTTCATCCAGCTGAGATATTTGCCTAACAAATCCTACTTAATTCATTAAGGAACCAGTTGTAAAGGTTTTACTTGACACATTTAAGCACATGCTTGCTGGTGAGTGACTTGCATCGGATGCTACCTTTCTACGGAAGCTGCGAAACAAGAGAGTATGTGAATGGTGCTGTCGGACGGCAAATAGAAGAACAATCACAATGATGCTTCCATCCCTGCATGGCCCTCTGAACAGATAAAAGCTGTCATTCTTTTTGGAAGTCAATAGTAAGTATGGGGAAGAGTCTGTTTTTAAATAATATCGTGGATTGACTTATCCTTTCCTTACAAAGACACATTCAATTCCTCAACTCAGAATATGGCTTTATTTGGAAATCCTTTGTGGAGGTAATCACATCAAGATAAGGTCAGTGTGGGGTGCCTTAATGCAGCTATTGTCTTATCAGAAGGAGGCAATTTGGATGAGCAGAGACACCCAGAAGAAGGATGACAGAAAACCCCACATTGTGACTCGTGACACTTGTGGCCAGAGTTTGACTTTTACAGCTGCAGAAGTCAAGGCTCAGCTTGCTAGACTCTATATTGAATTAGACGATGAAGATATTTGGGGTGCAGAAGAAATACAGCTCTGGAGATGCCCTGATTTGGGACCTTAAGCTTCTAAATCTATGAACGTGAAGTTGTTATTTTGGTACTTTGCCACAAGAGTCTTAGGAATGATTGGAGTTAATGAAACGGTACAATGAGGCTGATAAAGGAGAGAGAAGGAGAAAAAGAAATTCCAGAGACCTCTTTCACTGAGATCCAAAGTAGCATGAGTGTTTTGGAAAAAAATACCCACACAAAAAGAGAAATGAATAAAGACAGATCTCCTGATTTACTGTTTGTTAATGACATATTTGTACTTCTCTATTTATTATTATCATCATCATCATCGCTATTGTTGTTTATGTTTTCTATTCCTAACCTTTCAGATTACCATATGAGGGTAAACAATCAATTTCTAGGAAGGTTCTGCGTGGCATACCAAAGCTAGGGGATACATTGATGGATTTCAATTCCTTTCAGGATAAATTGTGAGCAACAGGGATGGCCATCATCTCCAAGAGAGTCTGTAAATCACTGTGTAAACACCCAGGAACTGCTCACCCCAAGTTCAAGAACCAGTCAAGCAGTGCCAGCTGTAGAAATGGAAGTGCGCCGGAAGTAGAGGATTCCTCTCACATCTGGTGGGGCTGTTAAAAACGAAAACTAAATCCAAACTGGCAATATAAGAGATTTATTTTTCTACATTAACCCTGACAGCAACTGCCAAATTTTTTTTCAGTCCTTGCCACACAAGTACCTTTCAAGGGGCATGGAAATCAGAGCTGACTGCAAAGCAGCAATACGTGGGAAAAAAAATCAGGATTAAAACAATTTAATACTGATGGCAAGCATCCAATAAGATGAGGGTATAGAAGGGAATATGAGAAGTCAAAGTTGGCGGGAACACATCCACATTCCCCAGGAAAATATAATCATCTGGGGAGAATATAAATCTGAAGTGCACCTTAAAACTGCAGCAGAGCCAAGCACCCCGGTAGGCATCTCACACACTAAAAAATTCAGAATTTGTATGAAAATGTCTCTATTTACGAGACAGACTAGCTTGAAATAAATGCAAACTATCTCAAGTGATGTTCAAGAGTTTTCATAAGAGAAGGAACATGATGATTCCACACCACTAACACAAGGAGATGCTGATCTCCTAAGACTCAGGAGGTCCTTGTTTTGTCATGTGTGTTAGTTAGAGAGGCTGCTTTCCCAAGTGTTCAGAGCCACACTCACGCTGTGTAACAGACAATGTCTTAACGTTTTCTGTTTCTTCTTCAATCCTTCACTCTCCAAATCAGCTTGACAACCCCAGACAAAGTTCCTATCTGAGCATCATGAGTCCCCCCTTTGGTCATTCGTAACTGGAATAGAGTTTGTAGATGAAAGAGTATTTACTTTGAGTTCATTTCATGAATGTAAAAAATTTTTAAACAAAGGGAACATATAACAGATATGAATCTAGCCAACTACCACTTGTTTAATTGTGACTATCACAATTTTCATAATTTCTGGGAACTATAAAGTTATTATTTTGCCATATGGTTACTTTGAGGCGATTAAGTGAGGGGCCAATAATAAACAGTACTAACATGTCAGTGGAATATATTAGTGCTCAGTATTAATCTACATAGTCTATTTTGTTTATAATATTGGACATATTAAAACTTTCACTTATGTTAAATCTATTTGAAAGATATAACCCTGGATCTGATGCATTCATATCTTCTATTTTTTTTCTATATGGTCCCTCCTTACTATTGAAGAAGGTTTCTGAATGGGCAGTTTTGCTCTCCTTGTTCTATTTCACTGAACATTTTGAAGATCTAAAATGTGCATCCAGTACAATAAATTTCTGTTTGTTAGATATTGAATAAAAATCTATTTAAATTTTGCCTATTTTTGTTGAATTGCTTAAGTTTAACTTTTTATTTTTATATATTAATTTTATCTCTTTATACATGTTTTGTCTAGATGTTTTTATGTGCACAAGAAAGTGCCATATCCCCTGGAATGGGTTAGCAGGAATTACAATTTGAGCCATCTCTCCAGCACCCCTGTTCTCTTTCTTTGGAAAAAAAATCATTTTTTTTCTACTTAAGAACTTTTTTTATATATATTTTTATTTACATTCAAAATCATTCAAACCTTAATATATAATATATCTTCATTTTAACTTATTGTTACAATTTTTGTTATTTGTATTTTTCAAGAGTTGATAATATGTCTTTGTATATGGCAAAAAAAAAGAATATTCAAACTAGTTAATTTGAACTATTATTCAAGACACATGCAAAAAGAGAAGAGAATCATGCAAACTACGCGACTTTGAATCATTTTATACAGTGTCTGGAAAGTCTACAGTGACAGCTAGTAGATATCACTTAACCACGAATCCAACTCTAGAGGTGATTAGAAGGGACAGGCAAAGTGTGTGCCTAGAGAAATTGCTACTTCTATTTGAACACACAGTCAGTGTTCTACACTTCTTCATTTTGCAATGAGATATGGATACAAGGAAGCACTCATTTATTCTTTCACAAAGACATGCAAATTTAAAATTCTAAAATGTCAACAGTTGTGCCTAACATCACAAAATTTGAAATCTCTGTTCTATTAAAAAGCAAAATAAAAACAAAAGAGAACCCAGTAACTCCCCAGTTCCAAGCTGCTATGTGTACCATCAAGTAGTAAATATTGTGCCTTTTCCCTTCAGTATTTACAATTTATCAACTTGCACACTGTAACATTTATCTACAGTGTTTCTCCCATATAGTCAACTTTCAATACTTCCCAGATTGATTATTCAATCTGTGGAAATAACTCAAGTCCTTGATTTCTCCACTTCTCTCATATCTCTGACTTTGGGGGTCACTTATTTTCTCTTTAGAATCTTTGCTACAGGGTACCAATGGAAAGGAAAAAGATAAAACACATCCATCAATGTTTCTACTTCTAGCAGAACTGGTAGAGAATGGTATATAATAAGACATTGAAAAGCTAGCTAAAATGATACTCCTTAAGTGAGTCAAAGTTTTCATTGATTTTTGTTTTGAGACTACATCTCTCTTTTCCTTAGGGCATTAAGTAAGAGATTATAAACTGTGTGTTCAGGAGGAGAATTCAGAGCAGGAAGGCTAATGGGCTTGGTCCCATGCGTTACCATTCTGGATCCATAACTGGGAACTGACCAAGACATGCCAGGAGGTAACATGAACACATAACAGCAAATAACAGATTCCGCTTGTGGGTGGCATCTGAACTTGACCTTCCTCCACGGAGGATCAAAACCTTACCTTCAAGCCATAACATTTTCTTGATGCTCTTCTTACTTGTAACACAAAATATTTCAGAAACTTTACAGGAAAATGTTTGCCATTACCTACAGTTTAAAAGGTGGTGTTGTCATTTGTCTATCTAGTCCTTAAGCATATGAGAGTGGTTTAACGAGGAAGAGAAGGTTGCTTATGAAGAATGGGAGGGTATGTCTCATAAAATTAAAAATTAAGCATCTCCAAATATTCAACCAATGCTAAGATACTGCTTATTGATTTTAAAGCTCAAAAGAATCCACAGAATTGGGAGACTGATAGAAGAAATAGGGAGCAAGTCACATACTGAGTACAAAATTTAAAACTTGTAATAGTGTTGGTGTGTTTTTTTTGGCCTATTCCTTATAAGTAGAATAATTAGCATAGGACTTTCCTGATTCTTTGTGTCTATCCTCCATAGCACATGCTCGTTTCCATAATGTATTCTATGGATTCTAAGTCTGACCACCTATATGAATTCTGAGAACTTGAAGTTAATGAAAGCAAATGGCCTTAGTTTATGGTCCAGAAAAACCTCGTGCTCAGGATCATGAGTTGGGAAGTTTTCTTTATGTCATCAATCTCTCTAAGTCAAACAACAAAGAAGGCCACAGGCACTGATCTATAGATGAAACCTGACCGACATGGACATTTGTCAGCAAAGGTTGCCATCCATAGGCTGCCCAAAAATCCTGGTCATGTACAGTCAATGTTAATACAACATAGGGAATAGAAGATTTCTCTTGATTTATTTTCAAAATTTATTGATTTTTCTTGTTCTTTCAGATTAACAAGAAACGCTCTCATTCTTATTTCCTGCTTTACACCACATTCTATCTTGTTTAAAATGCTTCCATGTAAGTGGGGTATATGGTATCTGTCTGTAGTCTTAACTTAGGAATGTGGGGCAGGAGGATCATATCAGCTCCCAAGTTGGAAATCAGCCTAGGCAACATAGCAAGGCCCATGCCAAAAAACAAAACAGAAGCTTCAGCTCACTCTCCTGTAGTTAGATTATTTAAAAATGTCACAGAATAAGCTAAAATAAATAAGATATTAAATAATATCAAGGAGAAATATCTGCAGTGACAAGCAGGTGTCATCTTAAACATCAGTTCTGATTAAAACCAAAGGATGAAGGCAGACAACAAAATACTCAGGAACGCTTATGGCTGTGTTAGGTGTGGGTATGGTCCACTTGTTTTGTTCTTTCATATTAACGAGTCTGTTCTCACTTACTGCTTCCTTCTTAATCTTTTCTCTTCTCTAAAGCATGCCTACCTCTAAACACCCATTGCCAGGATGGGCAAAATAACGTTCCCAGCAGCTGAGTTCTTAGTTGGTATTGTCCTGTTGCTAGTTTTCTGTATGAACTCTTTGGTATTGTAGGAGTTCTCAGGGGGAAACATTCACCCAAGGCTGTGTTATCAGTGGGTCAGTCTGCTTTCTGTACTTTAAAACTCATGCAGAGTCTGTTCCTTCATTAGGAAACTGCATCTCGCACATTCGCAGAGCAGACTAAGATTTCATTACTAAATCACTAGGGCTTTCAGGGAGGCCGTGTCTTCAAACATACCACCATCAGAAACTCCCCCACTGTTGTTCTAACACCTAGTGAGCCACACAGTTCCCCCTTATATTCCATACACGTGAGAGTATATTTTTCTTAGTTCTCAAGTGCTTGGCAGAACTGATTCCCAAGGTGCTCAGGCTGTGTTGTTCTGAGTTTTCATCAGCAATCAGATTACTTACTTTCAGGCCATAAAAGTCACAGAAAAGAATTTGGGATATTTATATTTAATAGGGCTCTGGGGAGGGATGGCAGGATGAGAATTGAAGAGTGTAGGAGAGAACATGTCTATAGATCAGGAGGTAGAGACGATTGATTCCTAGAGGATCCTAACAGTATTATACAGTAATCTATAATAAGAACACTATAATAGACTTTAAACAATTCAGCAAGCACTTGTTTTTAAGAGCACATTATGCAGGGTATCAGTGTTTATCCAATCAGAAAATAACTCTGTATATGATTAAGGTCCATGCCTATAACCAATACATCCAAAATTGATGTAAACTAGTGTTTGTTTGTTGCTTTGCTTTATAAATTCAGATACGCTGGTGATTTCTATGTATAGTCAAAGGGAGTATGCTGAATCTATTTCTTTTCTCTCTATTCTGATGAATTACTTCAGCCCACATGTAATATGGAAAAATTGTGTCAAGTGGAAAAGTCATGATACCTGTCCTGGAAGAGTAATTTGAATGAGGGGTATGATTCTTTCAAGAAGGACCATGCCAAAATTGTAAAATTTTCTAGCATCGATATGTAAAAACTACTCTTTGCATGAAGAAGAGTCAGAATGGGACCACCTCTGCCTAGGATAAGAGGATGGCACAACTGTGGGAAGAAAGGATGGGAAGCTGGCAAGAATAGATTTCAGCTCTAGGGGAAAAGGATCCCTTCCAGGAAAAGCATCACATAATTCACCCACAGCTCAATTACATTCTTTTAATTTTTTAAATCTACGATGATGTTCCCTTTAGGAAATGTGCTCTTTCTTATGGAGTGGAATGCATCTCACCCATTATAATGGCGTTTGTTCACTGACTTTGCAATATTCTCTGCCAACTGTTTGGGAGGTAACAGTTTCATACCTACTTACATGTGAGTAGCCGTAGAGTTTTACTGAACAGAAACATAGCACTTAGGATCTACTAGTATGGGACTATTTCTAAGTGGTAACCATAAATCTAATAATAGTTTAAACTCAGTAAAATAGTTTTGAATCTTTGTTAGATCCCAAGACTCCTTCAACTTTGAGATTATTTTTATTCATGAACAACTCTAGTCTAATTGTATTTACTCTTCCTTCTGGAGACATAGGGAACTTTATTATGTTAATCTAAACATGAAAAATCATCTTTAACTTCATGGGAGGACACCTTAATCCTGGCACCATCTGTCTTCTCTAGTCTTTCTTTAATACTATACTCAAATGGGGTGTGGCTCTCTGAGACATTCCTAGAACAGCAATAATCATGCCTGCTATTTTTAGCATGCATCAAAAGTTACTGTGCATACCTCTGTCATCCAGTGATGTGAGGCAATGCCTGCAAGCATTAAGTGCATGGATTATTGAAACATCAGTCCTGGATTAAGTCCTGTTTCTTCCACTAAATTCAATACTCTATAATTGTAAGTAAATTATGCTGTCTCTCTGTGGCTTATTTGTTGTGCCTTATCACCAATATTGCTCTTCATCTTTAAAGTAGAGATGATAGCAGCACTTGTCGAGTAAGACCTGAGGACTGGTGGCTAAGTATGTTAAAGGGTTTATAAAAAGATGGGTGTGATGTCATCTATCTGTAATCCTACTAATTGGAGATTGCTATACAGATCAAACTGAATCCAGATCCATGTATCTCATATTTAGGTGAGATGGGGGATAGATACAAGGTTGGGGAGATGAATAGATGGTTTGATAGGTAGATTGATAGATAGAGACATAATCCCTGTATCTGTATTATATATAATAAGTATGCATATATATGGGTTCATTTCTCAGTGCTAATTAAAGCTCTCTTAATAGTTTAAATTCATTGAAAACTATTTTTTCACATTCAAAGACTTCTTCAACTTTTTCGTGATTCTTACTCAAAAACAGTTCAAGTCTATCTATTTATTGATCAATCAATAGATGATAAAAAGAATACACTGGCTTGGCATCTCAGAAACTCATGGTTGTTAAAGAATATACATAACTTTCTTTCTTCACTATTTCACTATAAAGAGGCCCTAATCAACTGATCTGCAGTGTGACATGTCTTTCAGATATATTTTTTTTGTAAAGAATACTTGAAATATTGTGCTCATCTAATAGCATAATTTGTAAGAGGCCAATCTAGCATAATGTTAAGTTTTTGTAATGCCAAACATCAATAAAAACTACAAGAAATAACATTGAAATAGATCACAATAACCTCATCTCACAATTTAATAGGACATATCTTCATAGCAAACTGGACAAAGATACTCAAAAGAGCAACTAATGGTAATGAAACAAGATCTATTGCATTGTATACCAATTTAAATTGATAAAAGTAATCATTGAACTTTTAATGTGGAAAAATGGAAAAAGGGAAGAATAAATGTGAGACAAGACTTAGAGTACACTATTATAATCCCATATAGTCAAGATACTGAAAATATCATAAGTTCAAGGCCTGCATAGTAGACCCACTCTCATAGTATACTACTACTAATAACAATGACAATAACAACAATAGGTCTGGAAGTACAGTACAGTGGTAGAGAGTTTATCTAGGATGGGGAGACTTAGGTTATAGTCCTAATAACAGCAAAATACAAACAAACAGATTGGTACTATAAATAAATGAACAGAAATAATATATTTACATGATATACAGAAATAAATATAACTTAAAAAATAACTTTAAAGTCACTGTGACTATCTGCTATTTGTGCTTGATTTGACCTATATCTAGATAAATGCTCATTAGAGTTAAAGATTCTCATTAGTTTTAGAAAGGACATAGATGTTATCTCATAAAATACTTGACACTTAGGTCAAATTATTGGAAAGGTTCTACAAATAATTATGATTATTATGAGTTTTGATAGGTGTTATTGAAGTAAACTAGAGAAATGAAAATTAAGGTATAGTATGCAAGAATCCTAAGCAATTAAGACAATAATCTATAAAATTCAAAATTTGAAATTTAGTACTAATGGAAAAACAAGAACTAAACATATTAGGAGAAAAACGATATCTTTACTGGAGTCTATTTGTGGCTTAGCATCTATATTGTTACTGTTCAGGGTCTAAGTAGCTTATCTTTTGGTGGATAAAATGATGCAGTTCTTCACAATAAGAATAGTTTGTTCAAAACTTCTTTTCTATTTGCTGATTTCCTTTCCCTGATGACAGTTGTGATGCCTCATTGGAAGTGAGACTTGGTTTCAGACCGTAACAGGTGATTTGGAATCTAATTCAAGATTAACATTTGTCAGTTGAATACTGAGGAAATTATATAATTTCTTTGAAATTCAATTTCTGGGATTGAAATTATAAAAATGTAATATGAATGATGATACCTAGCATAGACTTGGGAAAGGCTATGACACTGCATTCAGTATTCAGGCAGTCGATCTTGGTCTAGAATTCTTTCAGTATATCCCAATAGGGCTAACATAGCTGAGTGGCATATTGTTTTAACATAGCTTGGATAGAGAGTATATGCTATCTCTGAATCAAAGGCACATATTACTAACTTCTCAGATTTGCTGTTATATTGGAAATTTAATGTTGGTTTGACCAAACTGGTGTGTTTAAAATCTACATTGTATGACCTTACCAAAATGAGTAGTTTTAAATAAACTGATGATTTTCAAGTGTTACATTTTTTTCTTGTAATTAAAACACACAAAAATACACTTAAACTGCAAGGTCAGGCTACTTTTAGCTTTTGTTAGAAAATTAAGATATAAAATTTACATGAATTTCCATTTTACGGAAAAATTGGCATAATATTTATGATATTTACAGTCTCTCTCTGAGATGCTCTATAGTTCATAAAACTGCAATTTAGGATAAGAAGAGATAAAATCTGATAGTGAATACTATTTGTAGAGCCTAAGTGTCACTGAATTAGATTATGCAAATGAACTGAACAATATACTATGAACATAGTTATGTTTTCTTATATGGTATGTAAATGTGCAAATTGCATTTGATTTAGAACCAAATTCTCCCATTTTTAGAATTTACTACCATTGGTGTTCATCTTACATGAATGTGTGGGCAGTTTTCATTGTTTTGGGTGACTCACTAGCTGTGTGTTATATCATTTATGTCGTAAAAATTAATTCAATATTCAGCCACATTTATTTTATTCATTACTTATATGCAATCTGCTTGTTGAACTATTAATCACAACTCACTAACCAATACAAGGTTATAGTTATCTCAAAAGTTAAACTGGGCACTATCAGAAGGCAAGGTGGCTAGGAAGGTGTTTTCTAACTCAGTTACTGGCCTTAAATTCTGGGGCAAAATTAGGTCCTACTTACTCCTAGGTCGTTTGACAAAGTCTTTTGCCTACAGAAACCTTCTCTATAGATGATTCTAGGTTTCTTTCTATCTAATCATCATTATTAATAATGTGCAACCCTGAGAGAATGTAGTACCTCAGTCCAGAGCGCCCTGATTTCTATCAGAGCTGTCCTTCCAATCAGACCTGGTGTTACTTTTTCATTTTCATTGGCCTATGAGTCCTACTAATCACAAGAAAATTCACACTGATTTCAAACTTAAGGGTCTGATCCTGATCCCGTTGAAGTTATTATTCACGTACAAGGCGGAATGGTGTCTCTGAAAATTGCTGTCCTTTCATTTCAATCTGGGCAAGTCCGAAAGTTTCTTTATACTCACTGAATTGCTATTTGATATCCAAGTACATAGTTATGATTTTTATATTGCCCTAAAATTCATTTAGTACATATTTGTTTTAATTCTATGATTTCCCCCCCCAAGGGTTTTCTTGAAAAAGGTGCATCTAGTTTTAAACCTATAAAAGCATAGAAAAACTCAAAGATGATTAATATTAGCATATACATACTCACAAAAATCAGTTTCTGTAGAATTAAATACCTCAAAAGTTCTAAATATATATTTTGAAGGAATGTTTTACACTTCAGTTATTTGTTTTCAATTTGCCCTTTCTGACCACATCTCTATAAATTTTCTATAGTCTTTTTATTTTGCAATATTACTTTCTAATTTTTTTTTATTTAGTTAGGCCCTATAATGTGGCCATAAAGAAGGATGGCAAATTGCAGTACAGTGAATCCAGACCTATTTTTAGATGATCCAAATTAACACAGTTTGTGACAAACATACAGCGCTTTATTTTATAAACCCTGCTAATAATACATGAAGCATGAATTACAGATACGAAGGCGCATTAAAAAGCAACAGCAAAATAATACTCGTCTGAGAAAAGTGAAGTGGGCTGGAGGTTGCAAAAAGGAATCTATAAAGAAAAGACATGAAGAAAATGAAAAATCCTGAAAGATAAATTAATGTCTGCCCAAAGGCAATGAATGCCATTTAGTAATAAATATCCTGGAAATAAAAAAGGAGCCAATTAGTATAAACAAGAGAATGCAGAAATAATCAGGAATAAGAAAGAGTAATACACAAGGCGGATTCCATAAAATTCTAACTGGGAGGATTATAAAACAAAACCAACAGAGGAGAGAACATGAAGAAAGAGAAGCTGGCAGACAAAAAGGGAAGTTGTAATGATGATGAAGATAAATAAGACTTTTCCAGAGCAGCAAGGTCAGGAGGTCTTGCCCTCACAGGGGTGGAAGTGATAATTTTCTGACAGCCAATATGGAGGAACTGATAAAACAAAATTAACGTTTTTTGTCCTCAGTTTCCACCAAGAGTGGAGAGGCTAAATGGGCAGACACAGCTGTTCATTTCCAGGGGACAGAGAAGACATGCGTAAGGAAAGTTGCTATGGGGTGCTCTTGGGCACATTTCATTTTATTTTAAACAAAAGGTAAAACTAACAATAGGATGTTTAGAGTTGACAGAAAGTATCAGGAACGTGCCACTTATTTGAAGAAAATGAACAGTCTTTAGAAATCATATTTCATAGAAATCCAGTAAATATCAGGCCAGCAGAGTTAAACAGAAACAAAGAAATATTGAGGCTACCCTTTATACATTGTACTTTGAATTTCAGAAGAAATAAGTTATGATATAATCGATATTTTTTTCAACTAAAATTTTAAAACTACTTTTTCTGGGGCTTGAGATATGGTTCGGAGGAGCAGGCTCTGTTCTTAGCACCCATATGTGGCTTTCTGGCATTTGTAACTCCACTTCCATGGGACCCAATGGCCTCTTTGTCCTCCGTGGGCACCAGACATGCATGTGCATGCATATGTACATGTAGGCAAAACACGTACATTTAAAATAAAAATAAATAAATTAAAAATACTTTTATTAGTTAGGTTTTAAATGTTAAAAAGTACTGTATTTTTATGGTATATGATTTCACATGGAAATGATTTCTGTTAACATATTGAAGAAAATATAATAAACTGAAATGTAAGGATTTTATTTTTTTAGCACTTATTTGAAGACAATTAAAATCAAAATAAAACGCTCACAAACACTCAACATGTTACTGGAATATAAGATATAATTATCTTTAGTATTGATATCTTTAACCTCAAAGCAAAACTGTATTATTTTTCTTATGAAGCTTTTAACAAAACTGCAAATTACTTCTTGTGAATTGATTGTGATTTTTACTATACAAATATAAAAGAACTGAACTGACACAAAATTCATAGATACCTAAATAGTTGTAAGATAGAATAGGTTTCAAACAATTTGAAACAAAAATATTCGTATCTTATGTAAATAAGAGTTTATGCCTTATTAGATAAATGATTTACAATTAATTTGCAATTAGATAAGTCATTTAAAATAGTTTAATATAAAAATAATTATGAAAAATTGATTTACTCTGAATATATAAAGGATCTTTTGTTTGAAAACATTTCATATTAAACAATGTGAGGCCACAGATTTAAACTCGTGTCAGTAGCTTTCTGAATTTATCACCAATATCGCAGATAATCAACTTTCAGGAAAAAAGGTTTATTATTACTCACAGTTTTTGAGGTTCCTTACTATGACCAAGTAGCCCCAATGCTTTAGATAGGTGCAAACCAGCACTTAATGGTTAGGAACACAACCTGCACACATTGAGGTAGTCAGTAGCCAGAGTGGGAAAGAGATTGCTGTATTGATATCTCTTTAAGAAATGGCCCAATGATCTAACTTCCTTCCTTAAACCATATCTTTTAAAATCCTGTTACTTCACATTAGCACCAAGTATCTACTGAAGTTTATCCCTTTAAATCATGGGCTTTGGGTAGAATATTTAAGAACCAATCACAGCAAATTGTAATGCATCCTATCGGGAACCAGATAGAAATGTTCTATAATTAATAGGCTAGATAAAAACACTGCCATACAAAGGTTTCTGAAAAAGAAATGGGAAAGATATGGGATCATTTGAAAAGTACTTGAGACCATATCAAGTTGTACATTAAAAGATGACCAAAAGTTACACAGAAAATGTAGAGTAAATTCAGCCATCATCAGACAAACTTTCTTCTGCATGACGAATAATATAGAAACCGACTAGACGATGTTCAGAGCATGAGAGTGTAGGTACACTTAGTCTTAAATGGGATGAGACCATGAAAGCCTTCCCCTCAGGCCTCAAGAACTATTCATAGTAAGAGGCAGAAAGCACTAAGGAAAAAAATGTTTTCCATACACAGCAAGACTGATGCACATAAGACCTCAAAGAGAGTAGGGCTGTATGAATAGGGACTGAATAGATTCAAACCAGATAGGGTCAAACACTGAACTGGGGAAGAAGAGAAAGGCTCCCATTCCCAACCACAAAGCTACCTCCAGTTAAAACAATCCTGAAAGGAAAGATTAGTTTCTCTAAGAGAGTTTTACTGGGTATACAAATCACACTTAAGGGCAGGCATCAAGCCCAGCTGTAGATGCCAACACAAAACAAATTCACACAACATAATGTTAGAGATAGTTTTGCCTCATGTTTCTTCATTTGGGCATTTCTTTTTTACCTTATTGGTCTTTTGTTTGTATGTAACTGTTTCTGATTTTTAGGTTTTGTGGGTTTCATGTGTATGTGTTGATGTGGTGTGTGTGTGTGTGTGTGTGTGTGTGTGTGTATGATTCTTGTGCTATTTCTTCTTGTTCTTTTCTTCTTTTAGTTTTAGGTTTTCATTTTGTTTTAACCTTGTTTGTCTTTTAGTTGCTTATTCATTTTTAGAGAAGGGGAGAGGAGCATGGGTGAAGGGTGGGGAGGTAGGGAAGAGGATATCAGGGATAGGAAACTGTTGTATAAAATAACTTCATTTTCAATATAAATATTTAAAAAGCAGAATAAAGAATTTTTTAATACAAGAAACTGGAAAAT
Organism: Tokudaia tokunoshimensis; assembly: GCA_036184795.1. Classification (NCBI taxonomy): domain Eukaryota; kingdom Metazoa; phylum Chordata; class Mammalia; order Rodentia; family Muridae; genus Tokudaia; species Tokudaia tokunoshimensis. The sequence goes on along the minus strand of BTHU01000004.1, from coordinate 17,925,599 downwards.
CAAAACTAGGGTGTGACAGCATCTATTCAGTTCCTTACATGGGCCTAATATTTTACTCACATTCTATTATTGATCCTTAGAACATTTGATCATTAAAGCAAAAACAGAATTGTGATTGTTACTCCCTGGAGTCACTTACAACAAGGTGGGTATAATCATTTGGTTTTGCATAGCAGACTACACAGAGAGGTCATGTGGTTGGAATGCTGTTTGACACTCTCAACATGTGTCATGCCTTTAAGACTTGCATGATAGGAATTTCGTGAATTCATTGTTTTTAATTGCAGAGTAGTATTCCATTGTGTAGATATACCACATCTTCTGAATCCATTCCTCCGTTGAGGGACATCTGGGTTCTTTCCAGCTTCTGGCTATTATAAATAAGGCTGCTATAAACATAGTGGAGCATGTGTCCTTATTGCACGCAGGTAAAGCCTCTGGGTATATGCCCAGGAGTGGTATAGCCGGATCCTCCGGGAGTGTCATGCCCAGTTTTCTGAGGAACTGCCAGACTGCTTTCCAGAGTGCTTGTACCAGCTTGCAATTCCACCAGCAGTGGAGGAGTGTTCCTCTTTCTCCACATCCTCACCAACAACTGCTGTCTCCTGTGGTTTTGATCTTAGCCATCCTGACTGGTGTGAGATGGAATCTCAGGGTTGTTTTGATTTGCATTTCCCTAATGACTAAGGATGATGAACATCTCTTTAGGTGCTTCTCAGCCATTAGATATTCTTCAGGTGAGAACTCTTTGTTTAGCTCTGTACCCCATTTTTTAATAGGGTTACTTGCCTCTCTGGAGTTTAACTTCTTGAGTTCTTTGTATATATTAGATATTAGCCCTCTGTCGGATGTAAGGTTGGTAAAGATCATTTCCCAGTTAGTTGGTTGCCGCTTTGTCTTTTTGACAGTGTCTTTTGCCTTGCAAAAACTTTGTAATTTAATGAGGTCCCATTTGTCTATTCTTGATCTTAGAGCATAAGCTATTGGAGTTCTGTTCAGGAAATTCTCCCCTGTGCCCATATGTTCAAGGTTCTTCCCTAGTTTCCCTTCTATTAGTTTCAGTGTGTCTGGTTTTAAAAACAATGAATTCACGAAATTCCTAGGCAAATGGTCAGATCTTGAAAATATCATCCTTAGTGAGGTAACCCAATCACAAAAGAACACACATGGTATGTAGTCACTGATAAGGGGATATTGACCCAGAATCTCGGAATACCCTAGACACAATCCGCATATCAATAGATTTCTAAGAAGATGGAAGGAGAGACCCCTGGTCCTGGAAAGACTGGATGTAGGGGAACGCCAGGACAGAGAAACGAGAGGGGGTTGAATGGAGAAAAGAGGGAGGGAAGGGGGCTTATGGGACTTTCGGGGAGGGAGGAAACGGGAAAGGGGAAATGATTTGGAATGTAAATTAAAAAAATAAAAAAAAATAAAAAAAAAAGACTTGCATGATAGTTTTGATTCGATTGAGATGTGTTTAGGAGGTTAGTAAAGCAAGACTTGTCATTTAACTCACAGGATGCTTTCAATGAGAGTTCCCTATAGCGAAAACCAACTCAGAATGTGGGCAGCGTCATCCATCCCAATGGAGTTCAAGGGGAAAATGAAGAAAGGCATCTAGGGCAGACATTTTCTTTCTCTGCTCTCTGGCCTCCATGAGGTGAACTCCTCTGCCCTACAAGCCATCAGCCAACAGACACATTCCATTTCTTAAGTTCTTTTCCTCAAGTATTTGTCACAATGACAATTTTGTCAACATATTGGAAAGTGAATGGCCCTTTAAGTTAGAGGCTTGAGGGTGGTCCTTCAGCCATAGGAGGTATACAGGGCTGTGTAGCTAGTTTTCCTGACTCCTGGTGTAAGATGAGATTCCTGTATCTCACACAGTTTTATCATAATTTATCATAAGATACCACTGAGATGTATTTCACTGCATCTGAGCAGATGAAGATGCTACACCTGTGAACCTCCAACACTTGAGCTAAATAAACTACTTTTTAATGTAAGTAGAGGGTGCCTAGTATTCAGGGAAAAGATGCCTAATAGAAAGTATTCTGGGAAAAGAAGTGCTATCCATGAACTCTTCAATGCCCTGTAGATTTGGCTGCAAGAAGTTCCAGCTTCAAAATCCAGTGACGTTTTGTTGTCAGGTTACATTGTTTTGTACTTCTGGGGATTGAATATAGAACCTGTGTGTGTGTGTGTGTGCGTGTGTGTGCGTGTGTGTGTGTGTGTGTGCGTGTGTGTGTGTGCAAGCACTTAGGTACTGAGTCATAATGCCATTCCTTCTCTCAAATTTCTGTGCGATTTCACAGATAGATAGATAGATAGATAGATAGATAGATAGATAGATAGATAGATAGATAGATAGATAGATGATAGATAGATAGATAGATAGATAGATAGATAGATAGATAGATAGATAGACAGAAGTGCAAAATAAAAAGAAAAGACAGTGCCTAATCATGAGGTCAACGTGGTGCATGTGTGCTTAAAGTACGGTTTGAATGATTTGTCAACTTCTAGATAGAGAGATTTGTATTTTTATGCAGAATCCACCAACCCAAATTTAACAAACATTGGCTTGGCCTTTTAAAAATTTCAGTGCTTTTCTTTAGCATACAACATATTTTGGTTAAATCTTTCCCTTTCCATGAACAAAACCTGTATAATTTCAAACTAGAAAAACATCCAAGCCTGGAGAATGGGAAGTGGGAACAAAGTTTCTGTCCATAATCAGAAGCTATGTGTGATTGACAGCTGCTGAGTAGATTTTTTTCTCCTGCAGAGATTGCTAGAAGACTGCTTCTTGATCCAGAATCACAAGAGCAGTAGCGCATCTACCATGATAGAACATCCAAATGCTTCCTTTTTGTACTTTCCTTAAATTCTTTCTTTCTCTCTTTCTTTCTTTCTCTCTCTCTTTCTCTCTCCCTCTCCCTCTCTCTCTCTCTCTCTCTCTCTCTCTCTTTCTTTCTTTCTTTCTCTTTTTTTCTTGGTAAAATTAGGTGCATATTTCAAAGCCAAATTTTTTGATATTGTACTGTGTAGCTTTTCTACAGTTTTTCTTACTGTGACTTGGCACTTACTTAATATCTTATATATTATTACTAGCTCATAAAGAAAATGTTATATTTATATTTACTATATTTTAAACATCCTATGGAGTGTTTAATAAGTATTTCTTCAATAACAAAATGGAGAAATTTTTCCTGTCCTAATGTGAGAGTGTAAAATAACATCAGAGTAAAATTATGAGGTTTTTTTTTTGCCACACAATAAGGATTATGGTGACTATACACCTAAAACATGTTATTCAGATATCTATTCATTCTTGGGTAAGCAGGTGAACATTAATTTCTTTTGTTAAGGATTCCTCTATGGTTTTTAGGTCTTTGGTCTCATACTCCAGAAATAAATAGTTGAAGGACAAGTTTTACCATGACTTGTGTGGACATTGATTACTTTGTGAGGCTCTCTGCAGTCTAACAATCAAAAGGAGTAAGTAATACCTGCTTATTGTTTTCATTAAGAATCATGAAATTTGAGGGAAAAATTAATGCAACTTCTCCCAGTCCACATGTCTATATTAAAATTGACTCATTTCATCTTAATCTTACATATAATTGTTATTTCATTTATTTAGCAAGTATGGAGGTACTTGTTGCTAGTTGAGACCTAGCTGAAGATTTTAGAATTACTATGTGCTGAAGAAGGAATGCAAGATCTACATGCTGAAGAAACCGTCATTTTGGTGAATTTGAAGAAGATGATTCAAAAGTACTGACTAGTGACTAAACCAAAGGAATTCTATGAGAAGGCTGGGTATTATGAAGAACATTAAAGTGACATAGTTATTCAAAAGATATAAGCAAAATATTGATTATAAACAGAGATGAGTGGTAATGACAGCTGTTCTAGTGTTGTGATAGTAAATGGCTAAGTCTTCCCTTTAAGGAAAGCTTAGGTGAGTAGGTAAAAGTTGATGAGAGGAAGAAGAAATTTAAAACCAGAGAAACAAAAAAGAGCTGTTTGAGAAAATTAAAGAGCAATATAGCCAGAGCAAAGTAAAAAGAGGGTGCAGCGTAAGAATAAACTGGAGAATCTGGAGGGACTGCGTGGTATGCCAAGAGAATATTCTAGAAACTCATTCAAAGTAGAATTAAAACTGACATACAGCTTCGAATAGGCAAACAGCTTCATTTCATTCACACATTTAAACGGTCATTCTGGCTGTTGTCGAAGAGTGTATGCCTAGGAACTGGAAGAGGAGTGTGGGAGCTAAGAAACACTATGACAGTACCACAGAAGGAAGGCACGGTCATCAGTCATCTGGGCAGAGTCGCGAAGTTGAGAAAGACTAAAACCAATCCATTCACGTTAGTATGATGTGGGCCTTAGATATCATAGAGATTAAAACAACAAGTTATTTGGGTGGAAAATAAGAAGTAGGAGACCATATTCCAATGCAGAGGTATTTGACTAACATGCTTTAGATAGACAAATAGCAATATCAAAAAACAATCTCTTTAATAGGTCCGGTGGTCTATGGACAAGACCAGATTCAGTGATTTGAACCTAGATGTCATGTGGATGACTTTTAATCATGCTCAAAAATAAAAATATCTAGAGTACTGTAGATATTAAGGCAATAGGACTTATGACTGAGTCCTAAGAAACTCCAAAAATAAGAACCAGAGAAGAGAGAAATCTTGAAGATATGGGGAAAATCTTTAAGAGGAGGATGCCAGAGTACCCCAGAATAAAGTGATCAACTATGGTACTGCTTTTTCTCACACAGCAGCATGGCCTTGAGTTAAGAAAGGAAAATAATCTAACCCATTAACTGAGTTCATGGTCCAGTAGAAGAGGCAGAGAAAATATTCACTTTGATATATAAATGTGACAATTGAGGGGATTGTGAGAGTATAAAAGTAAGACATATGGCCCAGTCTTGGAGATGAGGACATGTGATTTATATATATATATATATATATATAAAGAAGTTCCAGGGTAGACAAAACTTAGATTCAGTAATGTATAAAGAATTAGAGATAATGAAGGGGCCCGATGATGGAGAACTTTGGAAAATCACGAAGAGATTGAACTTTATTTCCTAAAAGCTATGCAGAGTTATAAAGTTATTAAAAGCAGGCAAGAAAAACACTGTTCGTGCTTTAGAATGATCTCCTCGGCACCCAGTCTCAGGACAAACGCCTACAGTTGATTGAGATTATCTGAGTAGTCTTTAAGAACCTCTAATGAAAATCCAGTCCAAGGAATGGCGAGCATCTTAAGTAAGAAGGCAATTAAAATATATTACAATTGAAGACTTTTAAAACTCTGTGTGCTTTAATAGGTCTTAGTAAAAGATGGACACTATTTGTAATTAAGATAGAGGGTAAATTTATGCCAGGAAATAGAGCTTCTTAATTTGGAATTTGGTCAGCAAAAAACTGGTAAATAATTTCTGACAGATGGCAACACAGAATCTTCCATGACCATTAACATCAAGATCTCTGATTTATGCTCTATCCAAGAGCTACAACTTCATCGTTTCCAATTCTATAATAGGTCATTTGCCATCAGAGCATCGTTCCCCTTTTTGGAAAGCAGAGGTCTCTTTTAATTAATAATGTTTGTGATAATGTTGATAGTTAAGACTATACTTACTTGGAAGCTTTATATGTTACACTATAATTGGCATACACCACTCTGGTGCTTAATCGGCGACACATCAAAGAGCAGAAGATTCACTAGAGCTCAGAAATCACTTCTAAGAGCTTTGATGAGCTAGATTTCCTGTTCAGCCTCAAATTCTTTGTTTTATTTTTTGTTTGCTTGCTTGCTTTTTAGCTCACTTCTGCTACTCACTGGTCTCTATTAATTGTGACAATAGCTCTTTATAATGCAGGATCTTTTTATTGCCCTCAAATATGGAATTTATGTATGGATCACAGGAATAGTATTTATCATTTCATCATCCTGATACATGGGACATACCCAGAGTTCTGTATTTAAAAATTGCTTTCTTTGGGCTTCACTTCAAATGAACAAATGTCACAAATTTTGTATTAGAATATGCCATAAAATTTTTAAAAATACTTCCAGGGTCTAAATGGATGTTCACCATGTTAAGTGGGTTTGAGTTCTGTTGAATTGCTTTTTAGTAATTAATCACAGGATGCCTGAAGATATGTGGGCTTTGTGCTATTTGTTTCTGCTCAATTATATTTACCTTTGAAACTTGTTTGTTGTTGTTTTTAATTTTGTGTCACTAGAGACAGTTCTGTGGTGATTGAAATCCTAAAAATCACTACATATGCGCTATTATTATATGCTTAAAGAAACTGATCCCCAGAGACCATAGAAACACTATTATGTTTCTATAATGGAAGGGCTGAGATCAAAACTTAGAACTTTATTGAGTGTATTGTCTTTGTTTAAAAAAATCTCAAATGGAAGAGTTGTTTCTTCCATTGAAGTCAATTTCTTACTGTCTTTAGCTCATAACATTGTATATGTTTCATTAGTTTTAAATTGTCATAGAAAAATATTTTATGTTAACAACAGTGTGATTTTACAACATTTTTCATCATTTACAAGTAATCTTATTTGGGAATAAAAACTTATATTAAACGAAACATTTAAAGATTTCTGAAACCATATGAAGACATTCCTCACTAAAAATATTAGATAGCTGTGCATAATATAATGTATCATTTTAGGTTAGGGAATGAAGGGTAAAGTACTTTCTGATCTTGTTTTATAGTAATATTCCTAACAAATTCATGAATAATGGATGTAAATGTCATTATTATTAAGGACATCTTTATTCCAATAAGAGGTAATAAAAATCTCAAAATTAAGAAGCCCACTATAGAATAGACACCGTTTATATCTTAAGTTTCTTTCTTCTGTATCCTTTACAATACTAACCTCTGCACATCTCAGACCAGGTGGCATTTTTGAATGCAAGATGAGGCTATGAAAGGTGCTATAATGCCATTCTTTAGTTCTTTAGATCAATTTCTGAAGAAAACAATATTATCAGGGAAGGATCTAAGGAGTTAGAAGTTACTCGAGTGAATTTAGAATGAGGCCAATAAAGAAGAGAAATTAGGATGATTTTCTTAAAAATAAGTAAGGATGAAATAATTACTTCCTCAAGAGAGACAGTAGAAATAGATGGTGGTGTGAGGAGCTAATATAGAGCACAGGTTACCCCACTGCACACAAAGCATAACAGAGAGCACTGTGCCCTCTGGGGAACTGTGACTGCTGAGGCAGGATTGGTGACAGCTAGAAGTCTTCTTAAGCCAATAGATTTCAACTGGAGTATGCCTAAGAATGATTTACATAGGAAGAATGTTGCCTGAGAGAATGAGGAATCATGAAAATTCAGTAGAGAAAATGAAGAAATTTTGTAACACCCACTGAGAACAGTAACAACTTAAAGAAAAGAAGAAAAAGTAAGAAAGAAAAGGAAAGGAAAAACCCCTGTGGTTCAGCACAAATTGTACAAGAACCAACTTTGATTCTTGTGTGAGATTATTATATAGGCAGGATATGATAAGTCAATGTAGCCCTAATGGATTATATTGATATTTTATACTTATTTTGTTTTATATTATACCCTATTTTACTAGATATATATGCATTTTATCAGTTAGGGTTTTTGTTGTTGTTTTACATTAAACAGATGGCTCTTACTGTCCCTTTTATTATAAATGATTAGAATTTGGCTATCCACTCATTATTTTTATTTTGTCTTTTTGGTTTATAATGTCTGTGTTGATAATGAACTTATCCACACATAGAAAAACATACATATATGTGCCTAAGTATTATATATAGAAAATCAATTAATCATTTATTATTTTAAAGCAAGAGAAACATATGTAGGTATAGATAGAACTCTACATAGCTATACATTTCCTTATGGAAGGAAAACACTCATATTTATGGGATATTTCTTTCTACAAGATTCAGTTCTGCAAGAAAAATAAAATGTCTTTTCTATAAATGCTTCTTTCTTGCATTTTCCCCCACTCAATGTATTTCTCTTCAATAACAAAAGTACAGTTCGTTTTTAAATGCATTTTTTGCATAATGTCACATTAAATATGGCTTTTAATTATTGGTTTTGATGATTTTTGAAGATTTTTGTATTTAGATGGCATACACATTTTCAATCATGTCTTAATTACTTTTAAAAATGCTGCACTGGCTTAGGGACAAGACAGATAACTTGTTAAGCATTTGAAATTTCTGAGCTGTTTTCCCAGTTCTGGCAGTCACTACCCAAGTCCAGATTGTAACCTCCTTTCTGCCTCCAAAGCCTGCCTTGGCTCCGTGTCCAGCGAGGGATTATGGATTTAGCAAGGAAGGTAAGTGTGACTACAAGCATTGGCTCACCATCTGCTCCCCAGCAGAGCGTGGGCCAACCTGCATCGCCTGCAGCAAGACCAGGGCAGTGTTCTCCAGCCAGCCCTTTCCAACCTGGCTCAAGGCGCACTGAACATTCAGTCAGATGATTAGGTCTAAGTAGTCCATATGTAACAGAATATTTTTCCTAAATACCAAAATGAAAACAAAATGAATGCCATTTTTTTTCATTCTCCTTACTCGATACATCAAGTTTTACACAAATAAATACTCTCTTAAGGTTTATGCAAATGATAGAAAAATAAAACTATGCATTATTTAGCAGTTCTTCCTATTTCAAGATCTAACAGACTTTATTCTCAGCATGTTTTTCCCTAGTTTATGCTGGCCTTCTTTTCTGATTCGACTTTTTAATTCATCTTTTTAAATTATTCCTTTTTAAATCATTATCTTATGTGTCTTCATAGATTTTAATGTATTAATCTATTATTAATTTTTACTATACTCAACTTAATCTTAAGTTGTTTAAAGCTCTTTTAGGAGTAAACACTTGCCTATGCTTTAAAAATAGCTTGTACTTTAATATTTTGTGTATTTGATCCAGTAGCCTCATTCAAGCCTGTCACATAAATTATAATTTTATTGTGGCATTTTGTGCGTGGGATATTCAAGTATCAAACAAGAAGATTAACCTTTGGGTTCAAGAACCAAGATTATTTTTCAATTCATAAGAAGATTTTTTTTTTAGTCACTGATATTAACACATTTATTTCTTTTTGAATTTATTTTGTTTCAGGTCAAGAGCTTAAAAAAATGATTTCCATAAATACCAGAAGAGCATGCAGTTTCTGCCTCCTTTATCCCTGTTGCTGATTTGAGGCCAGAGTGAACCTGAAAATAAGCTAAAGAAACACCTCACCCTTTTCACTTAAACTGTTGTCTGCCTGACTGCAGAATGCACACAGAAAACAATATGAAACTCTATAACCCATAATACAGTATATTAAATTACAACATTGGTCAGTAATGGAAACTTATTCCCAGATATGAATTATTTACAGCCCATTTAAGTAATCCATATTCAGGTGTGGCAATGAAAAAAAAAAGTGCAACATAAATCTTTAATGCTGACCGGTTGAGAGAGCAGAGCTGAGGATTACAGATATTTTAAAGGAAAAAAAAAGAAAGAAAGAAAAAAGCAAAACCTAAACGAATTGATATAGCCTATTCAGTGGCTTACTGCACCAGTGTACTAATAAATTGACGGATGGCATGTCAGGGGTGGGAGGTGAAACCCTAGCATTCCTAATAAGGTGGGATCTAACATCACACTACTGAAATAAAGAGTTCTCAACCTGGCTGATACAGGAAATGCCTGTACCTCCTTTGTCTATGCGACTGTTGAAAATGTCATTTTGTAACATCAAAAATCCATGAAGAATTTAATAAAAACAACTCAGTAACTGCATTAGTAATGTAAATGAGCCATGTAGAAGGTGGTATAAAACAGGGAGATGATACTGAAAAGAACTGGTTCTTTATCTTTTGTATGGCACTGCAGCCAGTACCATATTTGGGGAAAAGGCTGATCAAAGAAATGCCTTTTTAACCTTGTTTTATGTTTCTGTAGCATATAGAATAGGAAATACCCACTAACTTAAAGAAAGTAAAGTCCATGGAGTATTTCATAGTATTTTTTTACACATATTATGGAAGTTGTTAACTACTTCAAACTGAAGTATAAAAGATTATGCATGGTGGGAGGATTTCACTTGCGATTTCTTTTGTTTCCTGGAGCAGTACCTATATTAATTCATCTTATAAAGATCATTGCTCAAGAACTAAATTTTGCATATATTAGAAAGCAGAATTAGCATTGCACTGTGTACAGCATTCAGCACTAACTTCTCTCCAAGCAACCATTAAAGGTCATGTTTTGACGACTGAATGGCATGTCTGCACCTTGGTCCCCTGGAGAGGCATTCCCCAGGTACATGCAAAAGGTTATTAAATTACCTTCCGAGCGACACTATCTCTTTGGATGAAAATAATTACAGGCTTTTAGAGGCATCAGAATGCTTTCTTTCTTTCCTTCTTTCCTTTTTTTTTTCTTAATAAGATGAAGATGCAGTACCTAATGACCATTTTTGTGTGTGAGTCATATAGCCTGTCAGCGGTGACAGGACAGATGAGCATAATGGCATAGCTTAAAGGGGAAAGGTTCATTTTAAATAGTGACAAATAATATTTAAATGGCATTGTTGGAGACCCATCATGCTTGTAAAATGTAGTTTGTATCTCTTCTTCATCCTTTAATTTCATCACTGTCAAATGGCATTAGCTGTTAACATACAACATCAGGTGCAGATATAATTTTTAACTGTTAAACATGCCGCTAACCAAACAAAATGTATCATGATTTTTTTCCAGGATTTTTTCAACATGTGTAATTCATTAAATAATTATATATATATATATCTATATATCTATATATATATCTATATATAGATATATATATATAGATATATATAGATATAGATATATAGATATATATATAGATATATATATATAGATATATAAGATATATATATATATAATTATTTAATGAATATATATATATATATATATTTCATTGTAGAAGACACCTTTGCTTGATGAAGAGAATAGCTTTAAACTACAATGACTTGAGTATTGTTTTGCTCTCCAGATAAAAAACAGATATGATTCAGCTTTTAGACTAACTACACAGCACACCTTGGGAGTGCCTTGGAGAAGATAACCAGCTGCAAATATTTGGTCATGTATATCCAGTATATATTTGAAGAGAACACTCAAAATGAACACTTTTTTTAAAGCAAATGCATAACTTCAAACACATAATAGTGTTGTGAATCAAACTCACAAGCGAGATCTGCCTATTCTTTGCCTAGGTTCAGAACTTCTAATAAAGACATAAAAATGAATCAGTGCTGAAATGTCTTGTTCATAGAACTGCACTTGTGACTTCCAACTTTCACAGAGAGCCTTTGAATTCTTGAATATTTTTACATAGCTTCACCACATTTATTACTACTTTATTTTCAGATCACTTAAGCCAAAACTGGAGACAGTTTAGGTACCTTTGAGTTGTTAAAAATTATAGCCAATTTTCTGAAAAATTATACCAGCTAAAAACACAACATTAAATATTTACCCTGTTGGATGTTAAAAAACGCTTACAATGAAAAATGTTCACATATTGACTATTCAAAATGGCCTGCACTTTGAAATGGTGAAATGGAAGGGATTGCAGATGTACAAGAATAAATATAAAAACAAATGAGTTGACTTGAAGTGTTGCCGGCTTTCATAAACATGCTTCTGCAATAACATGTGACATTAATATTTAATTACAAAAGCACTGCTGCAAAATCTTTGAAATTAATGTTTTGCAAAATTAACATTCAGTGCACAGAAGCAAAGTCGTTCCAGGCGCGACTGTGATTAACAATGCCATTCACTTTACATATTATATTAATATATTATTCAAGCTACGAATTAACACCTCCTAATTTAAATAAGGTGCTACATATCATGATGAGCTAAAATGCTTTTCTTAAAATGGCCCGTCTGATTTTAAGCAATCTGTGTTTATCATTTAATATTTTGTTATTGAATACTGTTCTCCGTAAAACTCCCTCCACTTTAATTTCAAGCAGAGACCTCATTAAACTGGTGTGTTCCGTTTCTGGGATTGCTAAACCATTTGAACCATATTTTGTTTGCTTGCTAAGAGTAGCACTGAAATGCCGTGTGCGAGTCTGCTCTGGGTAGCCATGCTTTTACTTTGAAGGTTCTGAGAGATCCTTTCAAGTATGTGCTTTCTGCTTTCAGTAAGACACTTGTTTGCACAAACGTGGCCACTGTCATTGTGCCTTGCACCGGATTTCCCTGTGTTCATGCAGCAAACAGGGAACATGGTTCTGGGAGGGGGAAGCTGTACTTCCCACGTTGTCAGTGTACTGACTCACATGGAGCGCCTGTTTCCTAGAGAAGTGTGAAGATGCATGGGAATAGCGCTCCCTCATCCTTCTAGTCTATGGATTAGGATGATTGTCATTCTTGTTCTGATCCCATTCATCAGGACATAGCCCGGAGGGAGGACCACTTTTGTTTTACTTAGGTCTGTGCATCTGAGAGCTTCTCGGTTTAAGGAGAAGAACAGTTGAGGAGATGAAATCACAACACAGGAAATGCCACTTCAAAGCCCCCGATGCTTGTTCCATTATGGCAACTTTGGGGCCCCAGATTTCAACAATTTGGTTCTCGGCATATTTGAACTGAAGACGACTACTACTGGCAGGCTCCAGAAATATTGAGCCACAAAAATCAGTTATTAAGATACATCAGGATAAATTTAGTGTATTCTAAAACAGTTTCTCCTTTACTGTAGAGTTGCTTAGCTTCCAGTCATCAATCAATGCATGATATAATGAAATTGGTATGCAAGTTCATCACTTTAGGACCCCAGACTTAACAAAAAGAGCCTTATTCATTGATTTCAGGTCAAGGTCCATAGGCTATATTTCTAGATATTTCTCCCATACTGTGTAATCCCAACTCAGATTTACTTATGTAGCAAAATGGTTATCAGTTTTTCAAATAATTAAAACATTGCTAGAAGGATCTATAACAAACATTTGACCTAAACAGAGTATGTTAGGACAGTAAGACAATCACCTATGCCCTGTTGCTGTAAATACAAGGTTGTATTTTTCCAGTTTTTTAAAACAAATCAACAAACTCCAACAAGTTCCTCTTAAAGATATGGGCTTATTTTAGTCCTGGCCTTTGATGCCAATAATTTTTTGCTCATGTACCTTCTAATCTGAAGATAATATTGCCGCAGCTATCTTTATTTGTTTGTTTGTCTGTAGTCAAGCCTGACCTCGAACTCAGTACGTATGCTCTTGATGCAATCTAGTTGTCTCAACCTCCAGAATACTAGGATTCTATGTATTTATCACATTATCTGGTACTTTTTAACTTTTTTTTGTTGAAAATAGATTGTTTTCATAAGTATATTCTAATTATGGTTGCCCCTCCCCCAACTCGTTCCAGATCTTCCCCACCTCCCACTTAGAAAACAATTAGGCAAATGCCCTACTATTGAGTTATATTTCCAGCAACATGCGTATCTTTTAAAAACAGCCTTTTAGAGTTTATTTTTATCTAACATGTTTGAGTGTTCAGCCTGTATGTATTTATGTGCACCTCATGTGTTTGATGGTGACAGAAGTTAGAGTGTTGAATTCCTTGTAACTGGAGTTATGAAATACCTGTGATCCACTACGTGAGTGCTGGTAATGGAACCAGGTCCTCTGCAAGACCAACAATTGCTCTTAATTGTTGAAACACTTTCTAATCACCCTCTACCTTTTGTTTTTAAAGAATGATACATTAAATTATTTTATATTTTTTTGAAAATTTCACTAAGATAAATTTTGGAATAATGGTTTTGATATTCAGAATTATATAGTGTGTGCTTTCAAAGATTATTTGCCCATAATTCAAAAACACACTATTTCTAACAGTGATATTTTGAATAATCAATTATTAGATTAAAAGAATATAAAGTTAGAATTGCTAAAATAATTTGAGGGGGGTGTAATAATCAATCTTTATGCTTTGCATGAAAACAATTCTTGAGGAAACACCTTCAGTATCATTTGTCTTGAGAATGGGTTCTGTAGTGAACATTCCAAGGAGAAAGGCAGAATCTGCCTTGGTATTTGTCTTTTAAACTTTCAAAAAAGTCAAGAAATCTTCCTTTAGAACTCTCCACCACCTTTTATTTTCATAGTCTCCATTGAATTATAGCACTGAAATTTTTCTTCAATCTATTAGACTATAGGTAATTTTTCCATACAGTATGCAGATACCATAAGCCATGTTTTAGATATAGTTTTCCTAAAGCAGAAAACAAACAAATAAGAAAAAGCAAAATATTGCAAGCAGTTGATTAATGAAATGACCAATCCTCACCAGCACTTAATGTTTTGGAGACAGTCATATTGTACCTATTAGTATTTTATTTAAATCTGCCCTGGAGAGCTACTAAATACTTTTTTAAAATATTTTTTTCTAGAGAGCTGGAGAGATGCTTCTGCAGTTAAGACAGCATGCTGCTTTTCAGAGGACTGAGTTTAATTCCCAGCTCCTACATGATGTTGTTCCCTACTGCCTGGAAATCCAGCTCTAGGGGATACATCGCCGTCTTTTGGTCTCCATGGATACTGACTTACATGTGCATGCTTGTACACTGAAACACACATCTACATATAAATAAAAGTGAAAAACCTCTCTAGAGAAATAATTTTCTATTAGTATTTTTAAGAATATATATTGATTTATTTAAACAGTAGTAGTTGTCCCAAAGAAAACCCACCATATACATATTTCCCAAACTATAATTTCTTTGGAACACATGAGATATGAAATTCACCAAATGTGTTAGGATATTCTATGCCAGAGCAATGACTGAAAACATTTTTTTTTTTTAGAAAACTACATAATAGTATGTAAGTAAAGGCATAAAGGAATTTTATATTGATCATTGGAAGATGGGCATAATCGAGGTTATTCAGGAAGAAAGCATCTCATTCCTTGTAAATTATGTCAGTTTCTAGCAATTTAGTCCAAGGTAATGACTAGTAAGATGTGTGCGTGTGTGTGTGTACGTGCGTGTGTGTGTGTGTGTGTGTGTGTGTGTGTGTGTGTGTGAATAATAAGTGCTATAAATAGTGACTGACCCTGAAAACACTCTTTTAATGCCCCATATGATCACTTATATTTTAGATAAAAATATTATAAATGAGACCATGATATTTCCAGGAATAAATGCCACACTCTGTAATGGCAGTAAACAATCTCTTATTTCTAACTCTGAGCCATAGCACAGGAAAGCTCCAGGGTACTAGAGTGTTTCATTTTCTGAATACCAATTAGCAATTAGTTCAATTTTATTGATGTAGACACTAGATTGAAAGACGGTGAATCTTCTGATATTAATCCTCCACCCAAATTTGGTTAATAATAAGCTATACCATTATGAGTGTCCAGTTTGGGGTCACTGTCACAGTAATGCCCAATCCTGGTTCCCCAGGTTAGAATATCATTCTTTTTAGGACCCATGGACCTATGAGCCTGCTACTCTCAAAACCCGGGGCAAGATAAATTTTGTTCAGTTGAGCATTTTGCTTAACAGGATGGAAGTTGGTTGATCTTTCATCAAGAAATTGACCATCGCCATCTTTGTTCTCTCCTTTCGGTTCTCTGCTTTTCCCTTTTCCAGCCACCCTCCCCCTCATTTCCTGTCTTTGAGGTCCTCAGATAAATGGGGGAAATTCCCTGATTACAGTCAAATATCCAATGGGACATTTAAAAATCCCTTAAAATACACGCCTTATTAGTGGCACGCTTTATGGCCATCTTTAGAGCAAATCCCTGTGTAGTAGGCAATCATGTCCTCAGACCAATGTATACACAACTGACAGCACTCGCATGTGTGGAGGACTTCATGTTCATGTAGATAATTTATGCAGTTATTATGGACAAAAATGCCTTCTGTGTAGTTTTTGCACTTTAAAACTTCTAGTCTCATAGCAATATTGTTCTGATAGTATCAAATTTCTTCTCATGGAGACATAAATGTACTTCTGAGTACAACATGAACTGAAAAATCTTCAGAATGGCTTTGTGGAATTCTGCCATATCACGAGTATTTTTAATGAACCCCAACAAGATACAGAGAGAGGGTTGAAATGGAGAGCAAATGTTAAGTTCTTTTTCTTCCTTGAGGCCATCTTACCACAAAGTATGTAATTTTATAAGGAGAAATGAATAGTAACATGAAATAATAAATTATTATTACCATAGTAATTTTAGTATGGTTTTCATACAAAACCAATTTTAACCCATTTCAAGGATAACTAGATTTTCTTTTTGAAGAAAAACATTATTATTGTGCTCATTAGAATGTGAGGTTCCTCAGTAAAATCTATAAAACTTACAGAACCTAGGAAATAGAGAAGAAAAGGTCTGTGGTTGTTTCAGGGGTGTAACACAGAGAAGGCACACATTTTCATATCAGTGTCAAAGACATGCTTTTTAACAGTGTTGAAATTTAACTTATAGCAATCAAGATAAAAATTCATTAAAAATGGGGTTCATTATTGAAGTGAAATAAATAAATCTGCATTACTTGTGCAAGTAAAATATGTTTTCATATACTTCTGGTCATTTTTAAGTCATAAACAAAACTAAGGAAAACCAAAAATTGAGAAAGCTAGTGGCAGTGCTGTTATTATCACTAGTATGCAGTCTATAATAATTATTCATTTTCAGAAGTTGCTTCAAATATCAGTCATAATTTAATAACACAAAGTTTATGCTGAGTGGTATGCTCCCATAGAATTCAAGAGATCTTAGCCTTTGATCAGCTTTACAAATATCCTTGCAAGAATTAAGACTCTAAGAAAGCATTCATTTACTAGGGCAGAGAAATTGAGGCCTAGAAATACAACAGATTTTCTCAACAACACACAGTAATTTGCTTAGCTAGGGCTGAAATTTGCATTATTTGAGTCCAGAATCATTTGCTGTCTTGTACTTGACCTCTGGATGTTGTTGTGGACATAGGAAAAGCAATGATCCTGCACATAAGGTAATCATGTCATTATGCCAATGTAAGTGATATTTAATATGCATCAAGGTATTTACATAAAGGTCTGGTTCTCTAAGTAAATAGAAATGTCAAAGAACAAGAAGAGAAGTGGGAGGCAGGGTGGAAGGGGAGGCAGGAAGAAGGTGAAATGCACCATTTGGCCTCTACAGTCCTTAAAGGAGACATGTAACAGTAAAGGATATCTGCTCTCGCTTCCAACATAAATAACAGAAACGCTTTGGAAAATAATAGATGAAAATGGTCACATCGTTTTGCACCTTTTGGAGTAAAAGGAAATTAATAAAGCCTTAGACATACATGTCTCTTAAGGATCTGGTCAAAAACCAAAGCTAGGGAAGAGAAGACAGGAAATAAACACTCATTGGAGATAGGTGGGCTCTTGTGCCTCATAAACAGCCTTTGATGAATTGATCGTGCTTCAACAATAGTTGATGCTTTCAGCGCTTCCTTTCATCCCCTCTCTGCCATTGATCTAAGTTTCTGAGGAGTTCAGAATGACCACTTTCATTGGCTGACTTTCCTAAGTGTTGACTGGGTGCACAGATAAAGCAATGTTTCTCAAGTTTCTTCTGAATAACTTACAGCAATGTCAAACAAATGAAATTGCTCTGCATAGTGGGCAAAGCCCTCGTCGACTTTTTTCCACCAGCCCCTCCTCTTTAAAAGTAACGCTGGAGGGTCCAAATACTTGGAAAAGTCATCAGAATCTTTCCATGGTGTGTACATGAACAATTGCTTCATCCCTCCCAGGAGCCTCATTTCTTTTGCATGGAAACATGCAAATAGTTTTATAGCTTTATTACCTTATGCCATAATTTAAAAAAAAAGTTATCCTCTCACTTTTCTAACTTGAGAAGTTTAAATAATTTCTTTTCTTAAATCTCCATGTAAACATTATAGGAGGAAGCAATTCTTACAAAAGTACATACTAGATAGAGTGTTTTTCCTTTACTTTTCTCATTTCTGCATTTAGAAGACAATACAGAAAACACCCTTATGAAAAGAATCTGGAGTTTCCAGAATTTTCTAAAAGGTCAAAATTAAAATGATAGAGAGTAAAGGAAAAGAAAAATCTGTCACTATCAAAATCTTAAAAATAATAATTTACAATGACCTAATTTAGAATTCCCTAGACATAAGATGGAGTAAGAGAAGTTACGCATACAAACTGACCCCTGTAATACACTGCTCATTTTTGTAAGCAGGGAAACATACACGCATAAGCATTTTACCACTTTTAGAAATCTGAATGACTTCTTAGTATTAACTATAATGAGACATGTCAAAAAATTACTCTAGTCTGTGACTTCGAGGGGAAGAGAGTGCCAGCTTAACAGTGTTTGATTTTTGTTTCATTCACACTTAGGAATAATAGTTTTTTGAACTCGTAAATAATCGAGCACATTCTTTAGTTTGGAAATTCCTCAGCAAGTTAAAGCATAACAAAATGACAAAGATCCACTCAAAACATGATGTGGCTATCGCAGTAGAACAGTGTTCCAGAGAAATAGTGTACATTGGACGACTGTCAGAATTTGCATAACTTACTCTGCATGAATTAACTATGAAACATAAAATTCGACTTTGACTTAAATACACATGGAATTCTCCAGGCGTTGCAGTTTTCTAGGCATTGCAATCATGACATCACAGTAACGGCTAAGTCATCAACAAAACCAGATAAACATGGCTAAGACCCATGACCATCATGTCTTGGTGCATGGGTCGAGAAATGTAGTACTGTTAGGAAACAAAACAAAAGCAAGAACATGGAACCAACCAAATTAGGCTGATGTATGACAGTATGCTTAGGAATCTTTGAGATGGACACTTGTCATTGGAGTGCACAATGACCACTCTGATACATCAGGTAGAAGAACTGGGTTCGCGGGAGAAAAATTCAGAGATGTTGGGTTCTCTAAGGTTACTAACTGTCCAGAAAAATCAGAGTCTGATATTTAACATCTGTCCTATTGATTTTTATTATTTATCTTTTGTCAAAATTTCAAGTGGTGCCAAAAAATATCACTAAGTCAAAAGGACTTGGTGGGGGTATCTTTGTTTCTCTCCCAAAGCCTAAAAGTTATACTCAACTGCAGCACAAAGACTAAAGAGGTTGTTATTCATATTAACTACATTTACATTCCTAACGCAACATCCAGAGAGCTAATAGTGGGGTTATTAACATAACAAACGTAAATGTTCTATATAAATAATACTGTTTCAGGCCAGCAACCGCTCATCTGACAGCATTTAGGCACAGGCTCAACATCTGTTTATGAACACTTTGCCTAATGATATCATCAGATATCATTAAGTGCGGCAGAATACAGCATGGAGGCAGGTGCAGCTGCCTTCACAACCCATCACAGAGAAAGAAAAGAGCTGCGTTCCCCATCCGAAAACCCATCATTAGGACAATTTTCTTCGACAAACCAGCCCTGTGATTTCAATCTGTATATCACCTGTAATTGTAGTTTTTAGCAAGAAGCTGATTCTATACATTTAGCGACGAATCACGTTGATGGTCTGAATACTGGAAACACATTTGTGGTACCAGCTGCGGCAGCTTTTTTTAGAGCCTGTGTTAACAAAATACTGCTAACAAGGCAAGGCTTGGAGTGCGGCTTTGTTTCTCTTTCTTGTTCATAGTGTTTAGATGTGCATAATTATGGAAATTAGCAATTGATTGCTTCTCAATAATAATTGATTACTGGTCACTGAACTCTGCCGCAGCAGTTTCCTGGAGGTGAGGAGACGAGATAAGTGAATTCCTTCCAGTTCCAGCCTGACAGAAAGAAAGACCAAAAGAACTCTCGATTGTACATCAGTTTCCATGATAAACAGACCAAAGGGATAATAGAATATCCCAGAATCTAGTTTGCCCTGAAGCAAATTGTAGAGATCATAGGAAGCCTGCAGAATTCTCCCTGTGGACCATGTAAGAAACATACATCATTTTTATATATGTCAGTCGGTCTTTGATTTGAAAATATTTCTACCCATTTAATTTATCTCTTTCAGCCAGTTTTCTTAAATTGTACAATTTAAGGGTTATATCAAAAAAAATGAATACCAATTTTCTACACCTCTCAAATTGAAACAAACTGACAAAATAATGTGAAGACTCTTTTTGCAAAGGGGTATAAATTCAGAAGCCTATCATGTCAGACAGATACCAAGCACGTCAAAATGACTCTCCTCGTTTTGATCTGCTGTCTATCCATCAACATTTTGGTCAGTGCCGACTGACTTGTTCAGTATAGCGTACCGCACTGTGCCTTGCCGCAGCTCACATTTAAAGGAAAACGCACGTATTTCTTGGCTTATTCGGCACTATCAATTTGAACACAACATATCCAATTCAAATTTGCTGCAGTACATGGAAGCCTCGCAGACGATAAAGCACCCGGGCTGTTTGTTACATGGGAAACACCGTGACTCATGGTGTTTCAGAGACGTGAAGATCAGCACGGACAGCAATGATGACAGAAAAAGCTCTTTATTTGAGAAGAGTAAATTGTTAAATGATGCCTTCGTGTGTGTGTGTGTGTGTGTGTGTGTGTGTGTGTGTGTGTGTGTGTGTGTGTGTGAATTTACCCAAGACACGGCTGCATTGTGACAATCAACTTTACAACCCGATTCATGAAAAAAAAAAATGCAGCTTGGTTAAGTCACTGTGCTTGATTTCAATAGTGTTTTTATCCCAAAATGGGTAACAGATTGTACAATCATGACTCAAAAAAATATATGCACAAGTTATAAGAATTAGGCAACAGTTTGAGAATAACGCTGAAATCCTTCTCTCTGCCCATAGAAGGATGTCTCACATAATGAGCAGGTGCAGTTTCCAGAGACCTCTGTCCCTGAGATGGCCAAACCTACTGTTTGTTGCTTCCCCGGCAGCAACACAAGATAATACGGTGATAAAACTCTTGACTAGAGATGAAAATGCCACATTGCATGTCTGTATAATTCTAATCTCTTTGCACCATCCATTAACAAAAATTTATAGCCCTGTCTTCCCAGCTCCTCTGTAAGTTAACATTTCTGCATTAAATAATATGATTTTGAAACTTTGTACTACTTCATAACCAAAACCTTAAAAAAATAAAATTTAGGCACTGCGGGTGAGTCTGTGCACACACGCCATTATGTTCTTGCCAAAAGCATTTAAAAAAAAATACAGACAGATCCTCTGTAATATATCTCTGGGTTTATTATCAGCATGACATTTTAATGCCTATTATTAAAATTGCATTTTAGGGGTTGGGGTGGGGTTCAGGTGGAAGAGTACTTCAGAATATTAGAAGAAGTTGCACATAAAATGATTTTGGTAACCTAGGGATGTCCTTGACACATGTTGGCACTGCAGAGTGTTTCTGCTTAAAGAGACATATGGCTTCAATGGCAGAAGTCAGAATTTGAAGGGTATTAGGAAAACCATGTGGGGCAAGCTTGAACTGATGCTGGCTGTTCTCTGACTTTACACCCCCAAAACCCATACAACAAACACACTGAATAATACTTTCCAGCTTTGGGGGTACGTTAAAAACCACATTAATAGGAAATGAGGTTTAAAATGAAACTGCTTGCTAATAATGCTGGGAGACTGTAATGTAGAAAGGTTTTAAAAAAAAATTGGTAAATTATCCTGGGTAGAAAACAAGTTCCTGTGTTTTGGTGTTGCTGAATCCTGCATTGCTGAAATCAGGGAGTCTTTCTGAGAAAATCAGGTATCAACTCAGGTGAGTTGATATCTGTGCATTTCTCAGCTCTGCGAAGCAGCTCCTCACCTTTTTCTAATTAGTCTCAGCAAATCATACTGGCCACTCCCCAGCTCTTGGGATTTACCTGTTCATCTGCTTACTGTTTCTTTGGATGGCCTTTCCTTCAGTCTCTGCTCCACACATTGTCTCCATTATTGCTCCTGTGAGTATTTTGTTCCCTTTCTCAGAGAAACCCAAGTACCCTCACCTCAATCCTCCTTCTTCTTGAGCTTCCTGTGGTCTGTGAATTTTAACTTGTTTATTTTGAGCTTTTGGGCTAACATCCACTTATCAGTGAGTGCATACCATGTGTGTTCTTTTGTGATTGGGTTACCTCACTCAGGATGACACTTTCTAGTTCCATCCATTTGCCTAAGAATTTCATGAATTCATTGTTTTTAATAGACGAATAGTACTCCATTGTGTGTATATACCACAATTTCTGTATCCATTCCTCTGTTGAAGGACATCTGGGTTCTTTCCAGCTTCTGACTATTATAAATAAGGCCACTATGAACATAGTGGAGCATGTGTCTTTATTACATGTTGGAGCACCTTCTGGGTATATGCCCAGGAGTGGTATAGCTGAGTCCTCAGGTAGTACTGGGAAGAACAATGAGGTCGGCCTCCCAGACACCCCAGGACTCCCAGGGACTAAACCATCAATCAAGGGGTACACATGGTTCCAGCCAAAAATGTGGCAGAGGAATGCCTTGTTGGGTGTCAGGGGGAGGAGAGGTTCTTGATCCTGTGAAGGCTCAATAGATGCCCCAAAAAGGGAAATCAAGGGAGGGGAGGTGGGAGTGGGTCAGGTGGAGGGGCATATACTAGGAGGCAGGGAGTGGGAGGAGGGGTTGAGGGTTTTCGTGGAGGGGGGAAACCAGGAAAGGTTTTAGGATTTGAAATGTAACTGAAGATTATATTCAACAAAAATAGAGAAAAAAGAAAATAGGTTTATAGCTCACAACGTTTTTTAAAATAATGAGACCAATCCCCACGATGTAAAATGTGCCAGGTACCTTACACGCAAATATTAATTGTGAGGCAACTTCTAACAAGTTTCCATACTTTCTAAATACAATAGAATTATTTAACTTCAAAAGAAACAATTCCAAATCATCTATGCTATTTTTGAGTCAGGTTAAGATGTCACTCACTCTCAAGGGAGCCTCAGAGACATAACCTTCTGTTTGTGACTTAATTCCCATAAAGATATGGTAAGACAGTGAGGGTAGATGCTATTAGAAGGAACTCAGAGGGAGTGCTTTTCCAAACCTGTGTATATCAAAGACTTCCCCATGCCTGAATGACAATCTGTTTTTATGTAAGTTTGTTTTTATATGTAGTGGGGAACACTGATATTTAAATTTCTGTGAACTACTTTCCATAATGAATTGAAAGTACATAACTAAACTTGATTTGCAGCTAATCAATTTTGGCAGACAACAAAAAGTCAAAAACTGTTTTTGTTTTTCAAGTGAAAAACTTCTGTCGAAGGCAATTGAAGAGTTTCAGAGAAGATAGCTTAGGAGGAATGTCCAGGGTCAGGGTACTAACAGGAACGGGTGCTGAAAAGCGCCTCGATTTTAATGTTTTAAAATATTGGATAAATTCTTATCTTTCCCATTAAAATTATCCTGTCACTTGAGGGTATTTACTTTCATTATCTATCAATATTTCTAGCAAAACTTGAAAATTCACCAAATTGTAGGTCAAAAGTAACTCAAACAATTTTCAAATTAACTCAACAAATAATGCATTCCTACCCCCCTCCACTTTTCTTCCAGGGCTAACTCTGCATGGATGCTGTTTTGCAGAAACTCTTCAAAGATGACTTACATTCCAGTCCCAGTCTAAACCTCCAAATGTGTTCATAGAGGGTCTTAGGAATCCAGCCTCTACCAGTTTTCTGATCTTTCTTTGCTGATCTTTCTCTGATATTTCCTGGTCATTCTACTTCTTGCCAAACAGCCTTCAAGAGCAGCTGGCTTTATCCATCTCAGAACTGATGGCTCCTTTTTAATACACTTTATTAGGCTCTCTTAGGCCCTATCCTTCCTCCGAATGATCTCAGTGCTTCATTTCTGCATAAGGAACTCCTATTCATGTAGCAAAACTTGATTTGATATGACTTTCCCTATAAACATTTTACAAGTGTGTGCTTTTCACCATTATTTCCACAGTATCAGAAGTCTTATCACACTGCCAATCATACTGTTTCCATCCCATAAGTACTTGCCAAGCTTCCACTAAGTTGATGAAACTGTAGCTCCGTAGAGTAGTAGGAAGTTCTGAGTTTGACTCAGGAATTTTAAGATAGCTTGTGTTGCATGCTAGGTAGTGAGAATTCACTACCAAAAACAAACAAACAAACAAACAAAAACTTTCTAATCTAATAGAATCGATCCCCAGATTATAAAACTGAAAAAACAGTGTTTACATAGGTATATCATTTACTATATAATTTCTCTAGGTAAATTTGATTTCAAAGGAAAAAGATTAAAACAAGGAAGTAAAATGTATGCTACTGGAGATAATACTGTTGATGTTGTCGATGGGTACCAGTTCACCAAGAGATGTTTTAAGCATCATTTACAGACCATATCTTTACACTGGCTCTTACACAGTTGCCTTGAGGATTATCTCTCCAAGCTTTTCACTTCCTTGTCTCACCTATAACTGAGCATAGAGTCTGACCCAAGGCAAGAAGTGAAGAGATGCAGTCTAGGATTATAAAGGAATAATTTCATGCAAACTTAAAGGCTTTAGGCAGGATGATATGACTTTCTTGGTACTGTATTGTTCAACATTATACCATGTGGGGCTTGTAGCCTTTAAGTGCAATTACAACACTGGTCATCATGTGTCTACAGGAATGCCCTCTGAGAAGTCAAACCACTCTACTGCCATGCATGAAGGAAAAATCACAGCACATTCTCATTAAAATCTTTTTATCAAGACTTTATGAACAGCAAACTAAATCATCTCTCATGTTTAAGGCATTTTCTTATTAAACATCATACTATTAAATGCACATTATTTCCTTCCAATGACTGTCTGGTACTGCATTTCTAGACATTAAATCCTCTCATACAAGTGTACTTTACTATAATATAACACTTTGATTTCGATGAAAAATTCAGCAAGTGTTTACTGATGTCTGTAGTATGGTTTTGGGGTTTCACAAATTTCCACATTAACACAATTATCTTTGCTACCATTATTGAGAGAGCAATTCTGCACTGGAAAGGACAGAGCACACAGTGAGTCTCTCAGATTTGAATGCAAGGGCACTGAACTGCCTGAATTCTGTCATAACATGTGCGTTGGACAGAACACATGGGATGGATGTATACTTATTTTTAACTGGGAAAACTATTTTTAATATTCAAAACATCATCAGGCTTAAAGCAATTTACATTTTAGTTTTTGATATTTTATCTGATTCTAACCTTTGCATAATTATAATTGTTCTTGTAACCTTGATATAATTTAGATATCCCAATTTTATTGAATAAATAGAAGGAAGAAAAATATGTAGTATGTCTTTGCTGAGAAGTTAGGAAGAAACATTCTATATGTTTTTATTTAGAATTAGTGCAGAATAAGCAAGACATTTTGAAACTTAAATGCATGAGGACACTAGAGCACAGCCAATCCGCAAAGGACACAGGAAGATATATGATCTGAGGTGGAAACAGATTATGTCTAACTTAGAAAAATTCAGAAAATATATTAGCTATGTATTTGTAGGTGTTATTTATGCTAGAAAGAATGTCATGAGTTTTCTACCTTTTATTTACATATATATGTTTGAGTATGTGTGTGTGAGAGATAGGGACAGAGAGAGAGAGAAAATATATGATATATGTGAAATGTGGATGAGTGTCTCTGTGTTGTTGTTATAAGTAGGCCATGGTGTGTGTGTGTGTGTGTGTGTGTGTGTGTGTGTGTGTGTGTGTGTGTGTATGATGGTCAAAGAACATCTTCTGGGAGCCAGTTCTCTCCTTACAGCATGTGGGACCTGAAGAACAAATTGAATTCACCAGCCTCGGTGGCAACTACCTTTACCCACTGAACCATCCTTTTGGGCCCACCAAAATTTTCTGAAAGTCTGTTTGTTTTGCAGATAGCATCCAATGACAGTATTTCTGTGTTTCCTTAACCGTAGTGAACAGTGTGAAAAGTATTAATTAGGTACAAAACTCTATGTAAGTTGTATTTAATAAGTAGCTATTATCCATGGCTTTTTACAATACAGCAAAGTTGATAGGAAAGAGTGGGGGTTCTCCCTCACACAGTGAACTCCCCAAAGAAAGATGTAAGGGTAAAGAAGTCGTGATTAATGTAGGGTGTGGCAGAACTATGGAGGCAGAATTCATAGAAACTTCTGTGTTGCAATAAGGGCTCTTCTGTGTCGTAATAGAAAACAAATATGCAAAGGACAAAGTAGCATCAAAGACTAATGCTGTAAAAACAACCAACACATTCTGCATGAAGAAATGAATGATGAACAAACACTAGAGCATCCTGACTTCTTATTGCACCAGATTCTAGTTTGTATAATCACAGCTTTTTATTGGATGTTTAGCATTGCCCAGTAAGATGTCTGAAAGACAGAAAAAGAATAATATTTATTTTAACAAATGTCTTCTTCAAATGCCCCATGCCTCTAATATGTGAATGTCCTATGAATAGAGGGAGTCCCTTACCTTCAAAGAGACTTTAGAAATTCCAGTCTATAGGTATATGATTTATAGCTTGTGTCATGAGACAGGTCTAAACATTTTTAAAAAAAAATTAAAAAAGAATATATACCAATAAAATAGTGGGACTTATAAGTTGTAATAGATGAATACTGAAACTCAGAAAAATGTCAAAAATCTTTTCCCAATTCTATACTAATAAGTCACATAGGCATTAAACATCTAGGTTGCCCTATTCATTCAGTTAAAAATGCCAGAAAAGTTCACTTAAAATTCAGCTCCTTTTGACCTTCATTCCTACTCCTCTTTCCTCATTGCTTTCCTCTTGCCCGGCTGTTATATTTTTGGTTCCTCACCCTGCAAGGCTTCCAATCTGACTTGGTTTCATTTGCTCCTACAGCTTAATATATTATTCCAATGACCAACATCCAAGTGTAGACAATCCATTAACCAGCTCCTAGCCAAATAGAACACTCTTCCCTATCTGGGTGTAAGAAATTTCTTACTTTGTTAACACCTTGTTTGAATATCTTTGATTCTGCTATATATTTTTTTTTATGTGAGATTTTTAAATAATCATCATTTTCAAAGAAAGAGGACTGCCTTTGGGTAAGTTAGTGCCTTGGTTAATTTTCTGTCAATTTAACAAAAGTTTGAGTTATCTAGAAACACAGAATCTCATATGAGAAAAAAAATAACTCTGTCTTCCTGGTCTGTAGCAAATCTATAGGGCATTTTCTTGATGATTGATTTGATGGGGAGGGCTTAGCACATTGTGGGTGGTGCCACCATTGACAGGTGATCCTGGATGGCATAAGCCACAGGAAGTTACAGGAAACAAGCCAGTAGTACTGTTTCTTCATGACGCTTGTTTTAGTTTCTGCCTCAAGTTCCTGTCATGATTTCCCTTCATGTTCGACTATAAGTTGAAATAAATTCTTCTCCCCAGGTTGCTTTTGGTCATGGTGTTTTATCACAGCAATAGAAACCAAGAAAATCAGTTTCCAATGTTAAAACTCGGTGTGAGTTGCTGAAAGATGATCCAAGTTGACTCATGGGCCATCTAAAAATTAGATGTGAGGACCCCAAATCTTCTTTAGGGAGTTTCATGTCACAAGTGAGGAACAGAATTATCTTCAATAACCAAAAAACAAAAACAAACAACAACAACAACAACAAAAAAAACCAAACAAGCAGAGAAACCAAATTAGAAAAATGGTGCTGAATACCAGTAAGTTAAATTTTAAAGTCTGTCATGACTTCATGGCTTTATATATGATATCAGATAATTCAGTCATAATCAACAGTAATGAAACCATAGACACAAAATCTATCAAGATAAAACATAAGATAATCTGTATGGAATGGACAGAGGTCTGGCTTTTATATTGATGATGAAGAAAAATCTTTGACGAATGGCTTTGAGGGCCCTGAGGCCTAAAAGTATAACTATAGACTTCTCTCAAGGCCCTCAGAATGGCCAGGAGCCTTGGTCTTCAGAGACACACAAATGAAGATAAAAAAAAATCACATGCCTAGGATTTGTCTTGCCTCCAAGCATCCCTCTGGGAGGACTTGGCATACTCTTATGCTGGTGATGTCTCCTTCTTCCCTATCCATACTGTTACACTCAGAGACAACACAAACAAAATCCTAGTCCTTGCCTGCTCCCTAATGAAATAAGTAAAGTGACTTGCAAGGATCCTATCTCTTAGAACCAAGACTGACATGTACCAGGCATTTCATTAATTTTTATGAAAAAATGTATTATTAACCTCACCCCAGAGCTTAATATCTCAAATCCCTTGCTTAGTATGCTTCTACTTCATGTTTGTTCTGATTTAGATTTGTAACTGAATTTTTGCTCTGGAACCAAAGACTTTCATCAACAACACAGTGAGGGGATACTATTATTTTTTAAAACATGAGAATGAGAAAGGTTGAACAGTGGGTAAAGGTCAACTGTCAGGTAACTGAAGAAGAATTTGAGTTAGGTAATCCAATTCTATGCATTGATGGGCAGGTTTCATGTACTTTCTTTTTCCTACGTAAACACTTGTGTCAGTATTCATTACTTGATGTGAAATTGTGATTTTAGATTAAAGAAGCCATCAGATTCACAAAAAAGTATTAATTGAAATGTATAACCCTGTCTTTATTTTGCTATTTAACTAAATTTAACACCAAAGTAGTTGTATGAAGCTTTCTTACATTCCCCGATTCTCTTTATGTAACTACACATTAGTGGCAATTGTTGGAGATGCCTATATCTTTCACTCAAAAGTGTTTCAATACCAGAGTTTTGCTCATTGACAATTTTATTTGCAACACAAAGGATCACTGAATTTGCTCCAGTTAAAAGGATTAAATACTCCAAGCACTTTCCACCTAAGTTACACATTTTCTCAGTGTCATTAAGTGTGCAAAGTAATATTACTTATTTCAAGGTAGAATGCTATAGTTTTTAACCACTATGCACAGGATTGGACTTCACCATTTCAAATATTCATTTTGCCTCTGGTCAAGTTAATTCTCAGAATGATTCCATGCCCTGTCTGTAAAGAATACCCTACCTCATGGGAGGATATGCAAGCTACAACACAGGAAACTTAGAGTAGTGCTCAACTCACATCAAGCAGCCAATACATCCATTATTTTTGATAGACACTTGCAGGTACATTTGGGAAGGAGCAAAAGAAAGGAACGATACCTTGGAGAATTCACAGTGTAGGATGTCTGACAATACCACATTAAGGCAAGAGCCCTTGGGATTTAGAAGTCAGAGAATTATTAAATAATTTCCAGCTGAGCAATTAATTCAATGTTGTTTTATTTTCTCTGCTAGTTAATTATCATAGGTCAGTGGCACACTCCTTCCCGTATTTTGGGTAGGGTTTAGCTAATACACCTTTTACTACATCTTTTTTTCTTCTTTCTCTTTTTCTTTTAGTGTTTGATATTTTTCCAGTCCTTGATGAATTTAGTTGGCCTGATGTTATTTTGAATATTGATGTTTTGATCCTGAGAGTATGAGGATCTAAGAGAACTCGAGAAGGAGTTACCTAAATTACGTTAAGTTCCAAAACAACTTCCAGACTCCCTAATACAACACCGAGTCTCAGACAGGCAAAAGTCTCAAATCCTAAAAACAATGAAAAATTTGACATAATATCTACATGTAGCATATAGAGAATTACCTTGAAAAGAAGCAAACAAACAAACAATATCTTTTCATATACAGTGCTGTTATATCCAAATCATATAGTGGCTTCCCATTGTGCCGTGGATAAGTATTAAGACTTGATGTCAATCTGGTGTACTCTAATCTTGCCTCTCTGGCCCCAGTTCCTATGTAATTCTCTGTCCTTTACACCCTACAATATGTTGGCCCATTGCCAGCTCCTCAAAGGAATCCTGTTCACATAGTGCATTTGCACAGGGAAGAGAAATTAATTTCTAGTCCTTTCCTCAGTCCCGGCTTCAGCTTCTTCCCATATCACTGTAACAATTTTTCCCTCCACCCTAGCTAAGCAAACAAAGCACTTATATGTTGTTCTGGTTGACCTAAAAATTCCTCCTGCCTGTGCAGAGTATCACTTACTCATCCTCCCTCTTCTTCTAAACACCTTGGCAATAGTAATGTTTTCTATGTGCCTTTTTTTCTTAGTGTCTCGTACGAGGCCTGACATGTTCTATGTCGTTAGTAAAAGTCATTGAACAAAAGAAATAAAACTAAACGTTTTAAAAGAAAACAAATACAATTAATTAGCTAGCAGGCAGTTTTCTATGCTTGTTGTTTCTATGCAGTATGTGGGCTTTTCTTCATTTTGACAAACTTCCGAGAGAATAACTTAAAAGTGGGAAAGATTGATTATGGCTTATGGCAGCATGAGGTTTGGTCCTGTCATGGTGGATCTGTGGTGGGACAGTTCATTCTGCCAAGAAAGACAATGTACAGCAGACAGAGGTGATCACTGCACAGCAGCTGGGAATTGGAGGCAGACAGAAAGGGAAGAGGGGCAAGACTCCCTCAAGGCATGCTCTCATTTATACCTTACTTCCCCCAAATGCCATCAGATTAGGAATCCATTACAAACTTAACGCAATCATGAGGTGGGCACCTTCAGAACTGAGTCACATCTCAGTGATTGCATTTCACTAGGTAGGGACCTAGATCTGACCACTCTACATGTGATGTTTGCTCAGGATGTAGTGATTAAAGCCACTCATCACTGTGCTCCAGCCTTTTTTCACAAGGCTATTAGGACAGATTTAGATCTGAGAAAGAGCTAGAGACGTGAAGGTTGAGCCACAGGGTAGTTCCATAGGGCATTTCTTATCCACAACCCTACTACTCACGCAGAGCCATATCCTCCAGATGCTTTTTACTGTACTGTCTCCAGAATCCACAATCAAAACACTTATAGACTATGACTCACCTGAAAATCAATGGTGGAAAGCTGTCATGGAATGGCCAGTTCATTTTCACTGTCACATTAAGGGAAAATTGCCCTTGGTAAACTGTTCAATAGAACATAATTGTTCTATTCAAAGTCTAGTTATAAGCTATGGGCCTGCTCCAAGAGAATGAGAATACACAGGTTTAAGTTAGGCTTGTAGACTTAGGCCTCCAGTTCCAGGTCTTAAAGAGACTGAACCAGGAACACAATGAATCCAAAGCCCATGCATTTGTACTGTTCCTCAAAATTGAAAAATGTGCTTGGAATACAGCTCAATGGTAGTATTGCTTAGTAGGAGAAAAAAAGGGGTTGTTCCTCTTTATATATAAGGAAAATAGAATGTTGGTGGTGGGCCGGGTATGGGAGGAGGAAGGAGTGGAAGGAGAGGAAGGGAGAAGACAGAGGGGCAATGTTGACAAGACAGATCTGAGTTTTCTGTACCAGTCTCTCTGTCATCCACCTGTATCTTTTTTCATAGAAGGAGGCTCTTGACTTGAGTGCACCAATACCAAGAAGAAAATAGTCAAATTCATGGCATAACACAGAACTCGACCACGGCTTTCCCCACCGTTTCCTCCCCAGTCTCTCCAAGCATATCCATTTTCCCTTTATGTCTTATTGATGTGCTTCCTTTTTCTCTCTCTCTTAACTGAATAATCCCTTCAATTTCTTCATGAATCAACTCAACTGCCTTTTCTAATTCTAGATCATGTACATGAACCCTTACTGTCTATACATACAGTACTTTGTGGTTTTGTAGCCCAGCACAATATAGACCTGATCATAATGAGTGTGTTGGGTTCTGTCTATCCTTCTTGTCTTGCCGACTTTTCTGGTAGACTCAGCCGTGGTCTTACCTCCTAGATAGGAGATCAAAAAAAATAAATTGCTACTGGGGAAGAGGGAAAACATTGTCACTTTGAAAAGTTCCTTGTCATTTAGACATTTTATATTTACGATTTCAACTCACTGTGTCATTCTCCAAGGCATGTGTCATATGAAAATCTCTGATCCCAATCAAAATTACACCCAGAGACCAATAATTGTACATACTCTTCAGCTGAGGACAGAGTTGAGTCAAGCGCTCTGATCACCACTGAAAGCAGTTTCTCACTTCTATTTAGAATACTGTTTTTACCCATATAAGAATTTTTCAAGAGGCGTTGTATCTCTTATGGAATATATTAGGGATGCTAAAAACTTTTTAAATTTAGAAACTTGAAGAACAAAGGAAGAGAGTGATTTTCTCACTGTAATGTTAATAAGGGGTTACGGCCACTAGAGGTCAAGGCCAGCATTTCTCAAAGTATGCTCCAAGAGTCACAGATCCCTTGAGAACTTGAACAAAAATGCTTAGGGTTAGATCAGTTTGGGAACACTACATTCCAGGCTCTGCACAGAGCCTTGTATTGCATTGTGGTATGTTAAGCTCCCTGAGAGAATTTTCAGGAAAGAAATCTACGCGTCTTTATTTAGCTTAACGTTTCCTGAACTCGTTTGATGGCGAGTCTTATGAACATAAGACCTCACTGTGGACAAAGCCAGCCTTGATTCCCACATTCTCCCTCTCGTGTTTGCTTCTCTTTTTAAAAAAAATTTTATTGGTTATTTTATTTATTTACATTTCAAATGTTAACCCCATTCCCACTTTCCCCTCCAAAAACCCTCTATTTTACCCCCCCCAGCCCGCTTTAATGAGGACACTTCCCCATCCACCACCCACCACCCTACATTCCCCTACATTCTATGCCTCACCACCCTAGCATTCCCCTACATTGGTGCATAGAGCCTTCACAGGACTTAGGGCTTCCTGTCCCATTAATGCCTGACAAGTCCATCCTCTGCTACATATGCGGCTGGAGCCATGAGTACTCTTTGGTTGTTGGTTTAGTCTCTGGAAGCTATGGGGGTGGGGGGGGGGTAATAGGTGGTTCACATTGTTGTTCCTCCTATGGGGTTGCAAATCCCTTCAGCTCCTTCTGTTCTTCCCCTAACTCCTCCCTTGGGGTCCCCGTGCTCAGTCCAGTGGTTGGTTGCAAGCGTCTGCTTCTTAATGACAATGTGCACATGCAAGGTCTGAAGCTAAAGCAATTATTTGGAGCAATTTTAGTTAAAAAATAACTTTTTACCTTGAAGTTCCATAACAATAGATGCATCTTTATTGCTGAGAGAGAAGTAAATAACTGTTTAATTTTATTCTTTTGTGTAGTGATTTGGGGATGAAGCAAATACATAACTCCTTTATAATAGGTTTCACAATAGGAAAAAAATCACA
The DNA here is from genome assembly GCA_036184795.1 of Tokudaia tokunoshimensis. Classification (NCBI taxonomy): domain Eukaryota; kingdom Metazoa; phylum Chordata; class Mammalia; order Rodentia; family Muridae; genus Tokudaia; species Tokudaia tokunoshimensis. The sequence continues at coordinate 17,892,273 of BTHU01000004.1, read as the reverse complement.
TTGCTTATTTTGGACAGCACAGTTTCGTTGCTCCATCATTTACGTTATTCTTTCACCGTTGTCACTGCGGCCTAGCTGCAGGCCACAGTAGCATCTTTAATGGCTTGAATCTTACGTTCCATTTTGAACTTGCTATTTAATGGTTTCCAGTTATAAGGTTGATTTTAATACACAGCATATACTACCAAGAAGTCTAAGCTAAAAATTCATAAATAGCTGACTTAACAGGCAAACTTTGTTAGAGTGGACACATATGGAAAAGTCCTGGTTAGCATCTACTGACAGATAGCTTTGTGTCCCAGGTCAGGATAAATCCAGAAAATAGTTAGCATGTGTTAGCCCTATCACTAGAAAACTCTAGGATCAGAATCAATCCCTTTCCACATAGATGGGTATTTCCCATATCTGAGATAAATTAGAATTTAATTTTTAAAAGGAAAGCCTTGCTTTTGTCTGCTTGAGAAAAAAAAAATATGGCCTACCATGATTGCCAAGTGCTAGGTGAATACAGAGTACCCCCGCTTTGATTGTGTGTGTGCTGAATACATACGTGCAAGCTGCACCTGGGGTCCTGCTTGTTCGACTGTGCGGCATGGCAGCCTGAACACTTAGGTTGTCACCTTAAAACAAACTGTCGCACATTTTTCTTCACACATTTGAAACTCAACTTATCAACCTTAACAAGTGTTGTTATCAAAAGAATTTCGGTGCCTTTTGTTCTTTTTCCCTCTCCAAGTAAATTACACTTTTAGGATTTATTAGGACAAGAAACAATTTTTGAATAGCAGGTCAAAACTCTCCACGGAAAAATTCTCATTACTTTCTAGCCCGAAGCAGTATTTACAACCCAATGTATCCATCTTTTTCCTGTTTCTTCTATATCTATATTTCCTGAATCTTGTTTCTGGGCCTAATGCTATAACAGGGAAGCAGTTTGTTCAAAGCAACACTCTTATTTTTGCTCTTAGCCAGTGCTATACAAACCCTGATCAATTATTGAAGTGGAAGCCCAGAAGTAACACAGCCATTACAGCCCAGGCGGATAAAAATGAAACACTTTTAGCTACAATATATTTACCTTTGAGTTTCAGCAAACAAACCTATAAGTTTAGCCACCAAGTCTTTGTACTGTGTTTGATGTTCTATTTTTTTTTTCGGCCACCTTAAAAGTCTTGTTCTTCATAAAGACCCACTGTGAAAATTTTAGTATCTTTTGAAAGTCGATGTTTATTCAGAAGATCTGGTAGCCTGGACAGGAAAGAAATGCTGTGCCTACAAACACATGAATTCCTAAGAAGTTTGTCTATGCCCTGTGTTCATAGGGTAATAGCACCACAAAGAGACTGTGATGATGTTTCAAACTGCAAACAGTATCACTGGGGAAAGTATTCATTAAAGCTTTTCAGAAAAGTCAAATTAGAGGTGGGGAAAATTTCTCCTAAGGAGCAACCATTAATCACATTGGGTTTCTTCCTCCCCAGCTTTTCTCATTATTCACAAAGGATTGCCAAAGATGTTGTATTTTTATTTTTTAAACTGTTCCCTTATTTAATTATACAGAATATATTTGTTCAGGTTGCCAGTACAGGCAGTGAGTATTCATCCTCTGATGATGTTAACTGCATTTGCAGTCTCAATAGAACGGAGTCTCTCTCTCTCTCTCTCTCTCTCTCTCTCTCTCTCTCTCTCTCTCTCTCCACTTTAAATGTCTGTTCTGAGATTTAAGGAGTAAATGATAGTGAAGATAACTGGAAATACGCCAAGGTTTTTATATGCTCTTTGTAGTTGAAACAAAAATTAGTAGTTAGATTCCAGAACTAATAATATTTGACATTTATTCTTATCATTGCCTCGAGGAGTTTGGGTGCAGAGTCTCAAGAAGTTTCTCAAGAGTCCCTTAAGGCACTGCCAGAAACTGGTGTGAAGATTTTGAATCTACAGAACAGGTCTAGCCAAGCAAACACAGGACATTTACATATCACCAAAGGTGAGCATACTATCTTAAGCACTCCCATGAATTCATAAGAACGCTACTAAAGCCACTTCAAGCACCATAGTATGTGACTAGAAAAGGCGTGAATAAAAAAAGGCATATGAACGTGGACGCTTTCATAATTTAGAGTAGTTTATCTTCATGTCTTATTATGAAGTGATGTTCATCTTTCCCCCTCCTGGGTTGTTCCATTTGTGAATAGGACTATTAAATACAACGCACAACATAAAATACCTCAAGAGAAATGTATGACAGATGATCTTATCCAACAGTTTCTTTAAAAATATGAGGACATTTGTATCTCTGGTTTTATAAAAGCCAGCTATATCTCTGCATCAGGACAAACATTCTTTTATAGAATTCTCAGCTGCCATTCGCTGTAGGCAACAATATTACATTATTATAATTTCAACACCCATCCCTTATTTCAAAGAGAAGAAATAATGCATTTGCATGCCTGGTCCCTACAACATGTATTTCTTTGTTTGCCCTGATATTGTTGTGTACGATTGAACAAGAGGGTGAGGAGGCCACGATTTTATCTATAAATGTAAAAATTGACTGAAAGAGAGATGAACCCTTTATTGACTCAAACGTCTGCATTATTATTTGGTGGGACTCATGTCAGATAGCTCTTGAATGGTAGTTTCTATAACAGGAAACGTGATTTGAAAGGGGCAGACGGATTCTCTAGAAATATGGGATTTGTGAGGCCACTCTTCACTGAGCATGGCTCTGCAAAGTGCAAACAGGCTGGCAAATTTATGGAGTGTGAAGCTTGCAACAATGACTCATTATTTAAACCTGAGGTCAGGATTGAGAAATATTATTAACTGTTGCTCTGTTGCTAAAATATCGCCCTTTCACCCCCAGAGCCAAGCCTTTCTAAGTATCAGCATGTATCAGACTTTCCCACACACTTCCTAAAAGCGTCTGTTGTAATATCAGCGATATTCCTTTTAGAAACCTGAGTTTGGTTACTGAAGGGAGAGGCAGCTATGTAATCTTTGCCTAAATATGCTATGAAGTTTTCACCATATTTCCATTGATGTGTTCTATTATTAAATGATAACTGTAAGCCATTTTGAGTGATTACGATGAATTGTGCTTACTTTGATTATGATAAGACAATTCCCATATCTCCAATATTACTCTGATAGTCTACTTGCGAAGACAGAAACAAATGACTAGCTCTGTATTTGCATTGCAGCACTGATACTTAGTCCATGATGTAATACAAACCTTTGAAAATGTTGGGTTTGGGGGTTTGTTTTCACAAAGAGGAGTTTGAATGAAGATCTCAGCAAGGGCTCTTAAAGGCAGTTGGTTACAATGGCCCCAAGAACACCACTTAATGAAACAGACTGCTAAAGTGTAGTTCCTAAGGGCGTATATCTGTGTTTGGTGTATGTTCTAGTGATGAAGAGGACAACTGCAGTTTGTATGTGGGTTCCTGGCAGGCAAAACTCCTCATGATTATTTGGTTCCACCAACTTGTTTTACAGTAGGTAGGATTTCTGTCCTTTCGAAGCCAAAACAATGGTATATGATCAATGAAGAGGTCTGTATTTAAAAAAGTGTAAAAGTCAGCTGGTCTGAGTCCCCAGCACATATATAGAAGAGGAGTGCCTGGTCTGGCCTCAGTGGGAGAAGATGCTTCTAACCCTTGAGAGACTTGAAATCCCCAGTGAAGGGGAATGCCTGTGTGTGTGTGTGGGGGGGGACACCCGCACAGAGGTAAAGGCGAGGGGGAATGGGATAAGGGACTGTGGGAGTGGGGACCTGTGGGGGCAATGGCTGGAATGTAAATAAATAAAATTAATAATAATAATAATGATATTAATAATAGGAAACTGTAATAAGACAAACAACTTACAGTATAAACCAAGGAAGGAATTTCTGTAGGGAGAAAGTGATACCAGTTTGGCAAGAGTTGCATGAAATGTCCTGAGGGAAACCCAAGAAGGTCATACCTGCAGTGTAGTCTATATATGCTAATGTGCAATGAGTATTTTCCTATGGATATCCAAATTGATCTGGGTACACTGACATTTACCAAACATATGACTTTAGAAATGGGAAATTACAACTCATCATATATATATATATATATATATATATATATATATATATATATATATGCCTCAAAGAATATTCCAATAGATCACTGATGGAGAAATGAAACCTTGAGGGAAAAGTGAATTAGAAAAAGTCATAATTCTATTTGGATAATATGTTGAAGCTGCACAAACATGGTAGCATTATTATACATGTGTTACTTCAGAACGCTGGGACACAATTTGCCAACTTTCACTGCCTTTCCACAATGTCCCCAGGAGCCTGAAAAAGACTGATTTTATTAAACTGTAAAGTGACAGGGACTTAAGAATCATGGATACTTATGAACCACTTACTAATGTAACACTACTCACTATGGGTATTTCATGGCTTTGTATTATACATGAGGATTTTGTTTCTATTATGTAATGCTGCGCTTTTTGTCGAAATGTTTCATGAAAATGGGTGTAAAGTTATATCTATAGAACCTGTGACAGATACACTGAAATACTAGCCTTATAATATAAGATTTTTACTTTATAGACCTTGTAGGCCAGTTCTTACATAGGTATTTCTCTTTTATATTTTGACAATTAGATACTAAACTCTGAATTTTAATGTCAATTTTCTTTTTAAGTCTCTGAAATTACTCCTAACTACCAGGTTAATTCTTTAAGATATGCTCACTTACAACTTTTTATAGAATGTCTTTTTAACTTAAGGGAAGTTTTATAGTTAAAAATCTGAGTTTGTGATCCTGCTAGAATAAACTCTAGATTTTTTTTTTGTGTGTGTGTGAATAATTTGTGGAAGTTACACACTCACACACACATATGATTGTGTGTGTAAAACATGCCATGGCATGTTGCATATCTGTTGGCTTTCTGTAGCTGTGTAACTCACACTGATTAGCAGCTTGGAGGAAGTGTGTCCCTGGGGGTGGGGTGGGGGTGGGATTGAAGTTTCAGATGCTCAAGGTATGTCTGCCTCTGCTTTCTGTCTGCCAATCCAGATGTAGAAATCTTGGCTCCCTTTCCAGTACTATGTCTGCTTGTGATGCCATGCATCCTACCATATTAACTATGAACTGTATGACATGCACACATGCACACACATGCACACACGACACACACACACACACACACATGTGTGTGCCTATGTGTGTCTGTGTATGTGTGTGTGTCTGTGTGTCTCTGTGTCTGTGTGTATGTATGTGTCTGTGTCTGTGTGTGTGCATGTGTTTATGTCTGTGTGTATGTGTATATATGTGTATGAGTCTGTGTGTGTGTCTGTGTTTGTGTGTATATCTGTGTGTGTGTGTGTGTGTGTGTGTGTGTGTGTGTGTGTGTGTGAATGTGTGTGGAGGTTAGAATAGTAAGTGACTTTAATTTAGGATCTTAAGACATTTTAAGGCTCCGTGGTATTCCCTTAAGTGAACATGGTATGGGGAAGCTGTCCCAACTACACATATCTGTTTTGTTCAATTCACAGCATATCTATTTTGCTAGTCTAAAGCCAATGTAAACTTTGTCTGCTATATCTGAACTCTTTGAAAGAGATAACAGAATTAAGTTGCCACTGGAGTAAGAACAGATATTAGAGAGTGGGTATCTCTGAACATCTTCCTGTTGTCTTAGTTGGGATTTTATTGCTGTGAAGAGACACCATGACCAACTAACATTTCAAGCAATGATTATGAAATTGTTTGCATTTTAAAACAATATTGAATAGATATTTATAAACTGGAAAGTGCACTTAGGTTGGTTGCTTAGTCCCTAGGAGCTTTGGGAAGTCTGATTAGTTGATTTTGTTGTTCTTCTTATGGGGTTGCAAACTCCTTCAGCTCCACCAACCAAAGTGTGCACATGAAGTGACCCATGGCTCCTTCTGCATATGTAGCAGAGGATTGCCTTATCTGGCATCAATGGGAGGAGAGACCCTTGGTTCTGTGGAGGCTAGATGCCCCAACATCAGGGAATGCTAGGGTAGGTGGGTGGGTGGGGGAGCTCCCTATAGAAGCAGGGGAGGGGATGGGATAGGGGGTTGCAGAGGGGAAACCAGGACGGGGATAACATTTGAAATATAAATAAATAACCAGTAATATGCATATATATATATATATATATATATATATATATATATATATATGAAAATTTCATTCAGAAATAATAGTAGAATATAATGGATGATTAAATGTCCAAAGGAGTGATTTAAAATAATTAGATTAATAAGTTTTAATTGTTTGAGAGGGACACACTTAAAAGAAAGACTTAGCCTGGATTATAAATGGTAAAGAGTCTAGCTGAGATAGAGTCAGAAATTTAGCTTATGTAACAATCTCCAATTCTTTCTCAATCCTGCACCATTCACACAGGTAGATGTGTGTTTGAATTTCAATTATAAAATTTAGGGAAATTTATTTGAACTCTCTGAACTTCCATTTCTTTATTTTTATAAATGGGCTTTAAAATCTACTATAGATGTTGATCAAACACTACAAGTAAATTATTTTGGATTACGTGCACATGGGGCCACTTGAGAGGCCATAACAAAAACTATTAGATGAGAGATGGACTCTGAAAAAGTATAAAGTGTAATAAAAATCTAGAGGATTCATTGAAACATTTCCCAATGCCATTTTCATTGGTTAATTTTCTCTCTTGCTTTTCTTGACTTCTATGTAATATAATAAACATGCATGGAATCTTAAGACTACTCTGAAATAAGAAAGTTTACCAATAGACAACTAAATCACAGTTAGTATTTGAAGCAAGGGTATTGTTAAGGTAGGGCCACAAGCATAGACAGTGGCTATTTCAGAAGTGTGAAGACCAGCACAAATGGTACACAAAGGCTTCACACGCACTGTGGCTTTCAGAGGCCATCATTCTCATTAATGATTATTTGTGGCATTTAATAAATAAAAAATGAAGCAGAGTTTCACTCAGTAGCAGTATAGATGGAAGCCAATTATTTAATTCATGAAAGTATATTCAACACAAAGTTATTGTTCATTACAGATAGAGACTTCATATAAAATGGCGATCCCATGGTAGGGTTTTGGAACCTATACAAGACACAAATGACTTAATATTTCCACATAATTATTTTATCTTGTAAGCACCAAAGTTTCAATTCATACTTTAGATCTTCAGAAAAAAAATACAACCAAGATAAACACGAGTTTTCCTCCTAGATTTCAAGTCTTTTCTGTTTGATAATTATTGTAAGCAAGGTGACAAGCCAGGACTCTGGGAATATTTATTGGCTTGCAAAAGAAGAAATCTGACAAACAATATACTTAATCACTTTCCATTTATCATCATCAACCAGTGACAGGTTATAAAAACAATTGTACTAAAATGTGTTTTGTTGGGGATGAGGCTCTAGAGTATTGAACAAAAAAGGGATTTATATTTGAGTAAATAAAATTCTGCTGGAACCAGAAAATGAAGAGTATTTGAAGAAATTCTCGGAACTATGGTGACTGATTATTCTTCATTTATAACATCTGTTTCAAGCTGTCTTAAACATGAGGTCCACGAAATCTTGAATAAAGACAGTATCCAGCTAGGGGGATATACTAACTTTTAAATTGACTACATAGAAAACACATTTTCGAAAATGTTGAGGTAAAATGAAGAGGGTATATGTTTAACTGGCTTTCCTCTTTGATAGTTAGATCTCTGAAGCATGAGGGGAAAAAGGGAATTTATAAGAAATAATAAAGCCTTTAGCTTCACTAGAAAGCGTTCTTCTCTAACCACGGCTTCTGACCCACGCTGTACATGCCGGAGGATGGATCTCATTTTGAATATTCATTATAATCATGTTTCTTTAAAAAAAAAGAAAACATTTAATGTCACACAGAAACAAAAGCTCTTCACGGGCCACAGCCTAGTCACTTAGGTTTACCACGGAGTGATGAAAATTCATCAGAGTGTCAAGAGATCTGTACTTACCAAGTTTGATGAAGAAAATCTGACAAATACAGTTTAAGATTAAGTGGCCTTTCTTTTCCTAATTGCTTTCATATGGATGAGAATCGAGGGCCCTGGTACTTTGATGCAATGCTAAATTGCTTAAAAATTCATATTTACACAATGGGCCAGCAAGCAAACTGAATTTAAGATTATGGGCTTCAAAACGGACATGCCGGTTTTCCTAGGCAAAGTGTACATGTTCAGATTCAGCAAAAGGAGGATCCCTGGATGCTTAAACCTAAAATAACAAACTGAGTTTTACTTACCTTGCACCTCTTCACTGAAATGCAATGCAGATAAAAATTAGGCTACTATATAATAAGGATTATTTTCCATAGAGAATAGATCAGACATTCTGTGCTGGCAGCAGTACATCAAAGACACATATGAATCATTTTAGCAGGTAATTCACCTAAGGAATTATGTAAACATTAAAAGTAAGCTATGGACAATTTCTCTAGTCTATAAAAAATGTGTCACAATTCCAAGGAAGAAGAACATACTCTAGGAACAGAAAGATATATTAACATTGGTAGCAATTATTCCCAATATATATATATTATTCCCAATATATATTTCCTAGTGTTATATTTATTAATATAAAGTGTTATTTCACTGTAAGTATGCTTCTTCCTACAGTTGTATGTGAGGGCTTATAACCATGTGCAGAGCATCCTTAGTGTTCTTTTAAAACAAAAGACTGTAGCTAAACTAAAGTTGATAAGTGTAGACTGAGGTTTGAGCCTCAGGTCTCAGAGCCAGCGTTGAACCCACTGCTATATATTCCTTCATATTTATATTTTTTCATATAGTTTTTCCAAAGGCAAAACTGTGAACTTCTTAAGTCTGAAATTCAAGCTCTGGCCTCGTTAGCCCAGGTGCTGTGGTATCTATGCAAGCCACTTAGCTTTGCCAGAGAAACCTACATATCATTGTGATAACTCAGTTGTTGGCATGGTCACTATGGCAATGTAAGATTAAGTTTGGCTTTAAACGTCTTAACTGTCGTAATAGGGCTTTCAAAGGCAAGCTCACTACTCCCAAAACCAGAATACTGCAGCCGTGCCCACAATCAAGTTTCCCCCTAGGTGCCAGTATTTGCTGGTGGCACTGTTGGAGAAAGTTGCAGAATGTTAAGGGGTACTGAAAAAAAGTATGTCACCGCAAGCATGAATTTGAGAGATTTTTATCCCTGTCTCTACTTCCTGTTCGTTTTCTGATTCTTCACTGCAGATGCAATATGACCAGCTAGCCTCTTGTTCCTGGTGGCCATGCCTACCGAACCATGATGCATGATTTTTTTGATTTACTGTGTGTCCTTTAACTGGGAGCCAAAAGAAGCCCTTCTTCCCTTAAATTGCTGCTTGATCTTGTATTTCATTACAGCAGTGAAGAAGTCACTAACGTATCTCCTTTGTCTTATGTCTTACTCTCAGACTGTAGCCAGGTGAACAAAGAAAAAAAATTGATAACACTCTAGGAGAGTTTCTTCCTCCAGTCTTTTAGAGCACTTTAGCCCAGACTCTGGGTCCTTGCCCAGTGCTGCACTTTTATGATCTGGATTACCAATTTTAGTCTTGGCAATCTTCTCACTGTGGTTATTTCTAAGACACCGGCCTACAGTGTGTCTCAATCTGGAAGAGAGCTTTTCAGGCCCATGACTGTCCTGTTCCACCCTCATTTCACCCTTATCTGCTGGAAAGCAGGACCTTGGGAAAGGAAAATTATACAGGCGAATTAGGTGATGGGCTATGCAAAATGCCAGGCTTTTGCTTCTCACCCACGGCATCACCTCCCTCATCTGACCTAACAGTCTATACCTACCAAGACAGACACAGGAACAAGAATAAAAGAGATGTTCAATGTTTACTGTTAAATTGCAAAGCAGTTATTAGGACACCTATGGCAGTGCTTTTTTGAGAAAAATCTGTACTTGATAAAGTAGAAATGTTCATTTTGCATTTCCTAGTAACCACAAGACTTTAGTCTATGAAAGGTAACAGCTGAGGAATGCTTTTTCTTGACTCAGTTATCCAGCAATACTCTGTACATAGTGTTTCTGACATAGCCTTTTCCTCCTCTTTGCAATGCTCGATTCCCCTGTGCTATATATTTAGCTACCCACCTGTTATTTATTATTTTTTGTTTACAGAAAACCATAAGTGCCCAGAACACATAAAAGGACATATAAAGATGAGTTTTTCTCTTCCAATTTTACAATCACAATACCTTGGGCAAGTGACAAAGCATGCAAAAAGATAGAAATATTTTTGTGGCACAGATTGAAAGAGGAGACTTTTGCAAATGAAATATAAGAGGTGTATAAGGAGAAGAGCATGTGGTTTGGGGAAGAGAGAATTTGGAAACATACTACATTATTTTAAATATAAAGTAACAGTGTTAAATCAAATAAAAGTGGGATCCAATATAGGATCTCTTTTCAGATATGCAATAAAGAATCAAAAAGCCAAAGGGAGAAAACAGAGCAACTAATCAGACAACATTGTAGCATTATAAAATCCATTACAATAAGTAATAAACAAATTGTTGGCTGGAAACACAAGAGGCAGATTGTTAGGTTGAGGACCATAACTGGTCTTTGGGATTGGGAGTAGGTTTCTATATTCAGTCCCTCAGAAGAGAAATGAATGGATTGCAGATTAAATTTTTTCTCAATTACAGTTGAGGCGTATAAAGTTGAGGCATATAAAGTTGAGGCCCAACACTAGAACATATTGTGTGGCAGTCTCAAGCAGATACTTGAAAGTTTGTTGGTCACATCAGGCATTGAAAAAGTAACTGCTGAACACCATTGTGGAGAAGATACCGCAGTAGCTACTCTATTTGTATGTACTGAATCCTACTCAGCCATATAGTTTGTGACTTAATACTCTTAGTTATCTAGCAAGGTTGACTTTAATGGTCTCATTTTTGGGTAAGAGCACCTTCCCTCAGGAATAGAACAACAATGAAAAGGTAAATATTTGTGAGTAGGAGGGTCTTGCTGTCTAGATAACAAAGAACAGGAAGAGAACCTTGTGTCAGCTATTTGAAAAATAGGCCTTTTGTCTTGACATTAGAGCTCTGATTGAGAAGGTATAGATAAATTCCTGTATTTAGCTTCTAGTTGCAAGGACCACTGAGCTAAGACATAGCCTTGTGGTTTGAGCCTTAAATGAACATTGAATGTTATTGACGCTAGAAAGGGATTTTCTACACAGTTGGACCAATCATATCCTATACAGGAGAAGATGCTTTGGGCGTTTATGTGACATGCACTGAAGATGTTGGTAATAACTACTACTCTAATTTTTCCTTTTATGTTTGCTTTTTAAACCTACACATATTGCTAGCTGCCACAATACTTTATATTCTAATGCCACCCTTTTGCCAGTTGCTGCCAGCTGTGACACAAGGCTTTCAGGGTAGTAGTGCAGTCTCTCTTTCATACAGTTCATCCTATACATTGGTATCTGGATCCTTCTACGCAATCATCCAGAGAAAAAACTTAATTTCTCAAGGCAGTTTATGTAATAGAGCAAACATCCCTTAATTTTTGAAGCAAAGCACCATAATACAGTTAGTTGCTAGTCCTCTCTCTAACTCTGAGTTCCAGGTATGCTCAGACTTGTAAATAAAGCTTCCTATATTTCACCCTGAGGCATGCCATTTGCTCTTTGACTACGCCAACACCATGTTATCTACTTGTCAAAAGCGCCCTCTGTTCTTCTGCTCCTGCTGCGGAAGATATCTTTAACTCGCGAAGAATTGATTTTATGCATTATAGGTGCCCGTATTTTATCCCTTTCTCTGTTGCATTCCTTTGTGCCTAGAAGATATGCTATGCCATTTACCTGCCCTTCTTTAGACTTAGTTTATCTCAGTGGCTGATAGCAAGCTCTCAGTTAGCATTCTTGATTAGGATACATGCTCACATATGGTGCACATACTAGACCAGTTGCTGACAGTCCCTGAAAATTATTTACTCATCCCCTCACCTTTTGGCAGTTCTATATTCAGACTCTGGTTTGTTAATCAAACTAGGAGGAAAATATAAAAATTGTCCTCGGGCATTACACTATTCGGAACAGTTTCCGATTAAAAAACAAAACAAACAAACAAAAAACCAAAAATCATCTGATGTGGCTAAGCAGACACAAATGTATTTATTTTTTAGAGATGAAGGTCATTTCAGAATGTAAACATAACAGCCCATTGTCCAGGTTAAAAATGTTGAGAAGAGCAGCTAATATTGTCCTGGAACTCTTGTTTTCTGGTTTGTAGAAACCGTAGCACGAGGGCATTGTTTTCTACATCCGAAGTAGTACATGGGGAACTGTGTCCCACCCCTGTCAACATAGCAAATGTTCTGCCCTCTCCTAATTTCAAAAAGACCTCCTGAGTCTTAAGTATAGTTGCGTTTGGGAACCACATGTGTGGCTATGTAAGCTGCTGTTATTAGAACACTACCATAATTCTAAGACAGATGACATATTAGTAAAACTGGTCTAAGACTGCAAGAGAATTAGATTTTTACAAGGAATGCTATCTAATTCTTTTTGCAGTGTTTCATAAATAAAATTCTAAATGTAGGACTATGAGGTTATATGTCCAGAAAGCTATTTCAGAATACAGGTAAGTATTGTAATAGTGACTATCAATTAATAGCATCTGAAAGCTATATAAAATAAATGGTTTCCCTTTATGTATTTAAGTCTGATGTGTGTGTGTGTGTGTGTGTGTGTGTGTGTGTGTGTATGTGTGTGTATCTTCTCAAAAAAATATTGTCAATAATGTAATGCAGGCTCCAACAAGGCCTATTTGCCTGTAATCCTCTCTGAAAGATCAAGTAACCTCCCTCAAACGTATACATGCATACATGCATATGAACAAATATAATGCATATGGTGGGTTTATAGTAAAATGACCTAGATTTCTCACATTACAAGAAAGAGATTATGGTTGGCTGCATTGGAGGTGTTGGGATTTCTATTAAATATTGATTCCTTTTAATTTGGGGCCAATGAATAAAACCACCTTGTATTGTAATGTCAGTCATCACAAAAACTTTAAAAAAATTATCTTCTATACAAATGGGAAACACACTTCAGCAAGATTGTTAACTTTTTTTTTCATTAAACTCTGCCTTAAGGATAGCGATGGTCATCTAAAACTGTTTTCAGAAAAATTTAAGCTTCCTGGGACATGTCTCACCTTTTAAAAACACCAGGAAGTCCTCATTACCCCTGAGTATCTTACGAACTGCAAATAACAACAGATCTCATTGAACTCTGGACCAGTATCTCTCTTCTGGATCTTGATCCCAAGAGGATTCTGTGGGACAGTGTGCCTCTGCCTCTGCATATAGCCAAGAGCTTGGGTGCTTGTAATCTCTGTTTTCTCTCACCAGAGATGCCACCGTCCCACACTTATTCAAGATGCAGGGAGAAAACTGTCTCTTTTGATAAGAGTTAATTGTAAAGGTGAGTTATCTGGGATCCTCCTTCCTAGCTTTAAATGTCACCCAGCATATTTGGATGAGAAATGTATTTTTTAATTAAAAATAAAATAAAATTCACGTATGTTGAAATATTATAAAAGATTAGTTTCCTCCTTAGCAGAATGTAGTCTCTGGCAGAAATATGGTTTCAGGTGTGGGTGTAGGAGGGAACCGAACTTGGATGCTGCAGGATTTTTATCTTCCTGGGGTGGGCTGCCAGTTAAATTTCTGCAAATAGCAATGTCATAAGCATGGTTTGAAAGAAAAGACCGTGTGCTTTCTAGAGTAGCAATTGAAAGAAAAACAACAAAATTACAAAGAGTGTGCATATATAAAAAAACCACTCTTGCTCCTTATCCACTTTGTCTTTCAACATAAAAAGGCATTAAAAAATATGCAGTGTGCAATAACTCTTAAAAATCAGAGCAAAACAGCGTGAATCTTGAAGTGTGCCTGCCTGGTGAACTCTGCTATCTGGTACTAAGATATAAAGGTTAATTAAAGAGACGACAAGTTCTCTCCTTCCCTAACGTGGCTAAGGAAGATGCATTAGCAAAGCCACAGAGAGAGCTGAACAGCAATTAGAGAGACTCAAAAAACAGACACACAAAATGGAACCTTTGGCAAACCTGAAGAGCGACTGCATCATCTGTCGTTATGTTACAAACATCTAAAAACCTTACGTTTCTGAGTTTTGCTTTCATATTCTATCAGCCTACCCTCCCCCTCCCCCAGACACACACACACTCCTCTACAATATGGGTTTCCTGCAGACTGCTAAGCAGACAGGTACTGCAAAGGGACATTGTCCAAGGCAAGAGAGGGGAAATGGCCATATGGATATCACCGAGGCCAATGATAAGAGTTAAAGAAACTCAAAGGTCTGCGGGAAGCAGTTTCTGTGTTAAGAAGTTCAGATATAAGGAGAGTAGGTACGTGATTTTCTTTGAATAAAGTTTCTGCCACTATTTACTTCCTTGTCTTTAGGAAATAATCCTCTTGGGGCTTCATCTATGGTGCTGTGGTGGTTCTTTATATTCTTTAGTTCAGTGCAAGTCAGTCTCTCTCTCCCTCCCTTCCTCCCTCCTCCGTCCCTCCATCCCTCCTTCCTTCCTTTCCCTCTCTCTCTCTCTCTCTCTCTCTCTCTCTCTCTCTCTCTCTCTCTCTCTCTCTCTCTCTCACACACACACACACATCCCTCTTTTCTTTTTAACTCTCCTGAGTCATTTTTAACATATAGTTAGGAATTTTTCCAGCCCCTTGAACATTCTAGCCTTTTTTCCTGTGATTTAGAATACAGTACTACAGTAAATTGCTGCGACTAGTAAGAACATTCTGACTTGATCAGTGCAACTGTGGTGTAAAGTGTGACAGACAGAATTCTAAACTAAGAGGACAGCCTTGTGCTCACGTATCACTCTTGAGAGATAAGTAGGAGATTAAGTACATTTAAATGAAGACATCAGAGATATATTTGTATTTAGATGATATTACTAATTTGTTAACTATGACAAATTCACGCAGAAACCCTTTTTGTTGGAAACTGAATTTCTCATGTAATAATTAGCTGTGGAATATTACCCCAAACAGGTGTCTGTAGCCTGTCAAAGTCAGAACAGGTGATTTAGAATTAGCGTATTAAAAGAACTGTGAATTAGCGAAGCAAAAACGTGTTAATTTCTTGTTCCATCTGTTAATATGAATTCACTGCCAAATATTTTACTTTGTAGAACTGTGCTGGGATTGGCAAGAATATACACTATAAAAAAAAAGTTTAAAGGCCTGAATGTTTAAAAATCATGACATACGTTACTGCAAAAATAACTTCTACATTTTTTGAGCATGCGTTTTTTTTTTTCTTTTTTATCTTTGAAAAAAAAGTAACTGCAGAGATTGCCATATAATATAGAAAGTTAACTAAAGAAAACATAGGATCAAATGTTAGGCCTGGGAGAGAATATTTTTCAAGCGTGCTTGAGTATAAATGAAGACTGACCCATCAGTGCTGATGCATCTGAGCTCTATCCTGATTGCTGAGAGATGGACAGAAAGAACATCTCATGCTGCCGTGCAGCTCTGAGTCCACAACATCCTCTTGTACTGAAACCCCGTTATGGACTCATCATATTTTTTCCCCCGAATACGTAATCCTACAATTGTGGGACAATTTGGGTGACTACACCACAATTTCTGTATAATTCCTTAACCTATTGTCCACAAATTAGGCTTTGTTTCTTCCTCAAATTTTCCTAGTATGGATAAAATCAAAATGTCTTTACCTCCATAAGCATGCATACGGTTGAGAGTCAGAAATGGTCGGGGGCGGGGGGAGGGGCTTTGCAATGAAGTCTAACTGTTCTTGATGAGCATTACCATTCATTCTGGTAAGATATGTGGCCTCAACTGGGAACATTTTCATCCTGAAAGCCTTAAGAAAATCTGGGGCTCATGAACTGCAAAACCCATTTACCATCTTTGCATCGCTTTTCTTTGCAGACAGATCTAAGGGAGAAGGAAGGAATTTGAAGTGAATTGGATATGTGAGCTTAGACATATGTTAAGAGTACAGTTAACTTGAGTTACTTTTTTCATGCTGCTGAGTTGGGTCCTGAATGAGGCAGTTTTGTGACTTAAACAGATTTCACTAATTTTCCTGCCTTGCACATTTAAAAAAAAACAAACCACACTCTCCCATATTGCTGTTTGGGTTTTCACAGAGCTGCGCATGCACACTCAATTACTATAAGCACTTTAAGTAAAGCTTAAAGATACGCAGCAAGTTCTTAACTGCAGACGATGGGGTAGGTACTGTCTTTCCTCTCTAGTCTGATGTCACATCCAAGAGATTAATCCTCTCATGAATCATCCATAATGACTAGAATAATTTGGGAAACTGAATGAAAAAAATTTCAAATTATTTATATCAGGAGTACATAAGAATATGAATGGTAGGCTACACAAATACAAGCCATGCTTGCAGAAGCTATGCATAAGAAAAGGATAGGCAAAACAGAAATATAACATAGTCTGTATTTCTAAGATTAGTCACTGTTTTGACACAGCATGTCCTAGATATTTTATAGTATGTGACCCTATCACTGCTTATAAAACAGCTAAGAAAACTGTTGTTTTCAACAAGTAAGGAGAAAAATAATATTTTATTGAGTAGATCACACAAAAGTCTCTAAATGTTGACATATGGCACTCATATAATGCAAAATTCATAATAATTTATATAAAATATCCATAATATTTAAATATAGCTAGTGATTTATGTGTCCTACTTCAAACAAAGAGACTGAGAGTGAATTTTATAACCCATCCAAGACGTGATCTCAGACAAAAGACAATATTCTCTTTACCCCTATACATAAGAAACATGGTGCTATTGTAGAAAAATCATTGAAGAAATAGTTCCAAACTTCTATATTATTAGCTTAAAAATTCATATAAACCATATAACACATAAAACATTTTATGGAGTGTCAGATTGTGCAGTTCATCCAAGCTTTAGTTGACTTATTTGGAAAGACATTTTTGGTATGTAAATAAAAATGCAAAGAGAAGAACCTGTCGGAAAGTAAATAGAGTATGTAAATTAAATAAAAGGTAAGGAAGCTACACTTTTTATATAAATAACTGTGTTAACAGAGCTTTGTGCATATTACAATATATTCAGATGCATAGCTTTTGCAAAAATAAATTCATTGCTTCCCTCCAAAGAATGGATTAAAACAATTTATTTTATAAAATTTGGATAGATAGGATAAGAAATGTAATAGCCATCCATGGAAAATAAATATAAAAATTATTCAAGCTCCATCTACTTTATGTTAGTAATGAGATGCACTTCATTCAAATTCCTTTCAATTGAAACAGTGCTGAGGAAGCAAGAACATGATTCTGGGGGAAATGATTTCTAATCTTCATGATAACATACCGATATAATACAATTATTTACAATTGACTAAGAGTTAATTTCAATAGTATAACATCTTTCTTGCAAAAATGTCAGCTTTTATTGATGAAACAAACTAAGAATAAAACATTTTTACTTGTGGTATCACAGCGCTGTTTTTCATTCTGTTAACCAAAACAACATAGTAATACTGTAAACAGAAAATAACATCAGACTGCTTATGTTTGCAGGATTTTATCAAGAACCATAAGCAATGAAATGAAGTACGTTAGGTTTAATTTTGGAAAATACTTTGTTCTTTTAGATCATAGCTACACTGCACTCAAAGAATAAGGAATTGTTTTGCAAATTGTGCTAATTGTCTGTTATGCCTAGAAAAATACACAATCAATATTATAAAGCCACTGATTTTATGTATTAATGTTGAATGATATTAATTATTGCACAACAGACAAATAAAGCTATTGTTGCTAACATGTTCATTCTTAGCCATCTGTATAATCATTCACACAAAGGTACAGTTTATATATACAACTCAAAATGATTCAAATATTTGCAAGAATTTCAGGTGTTGTGTCTTGAGGAGTAGAAGTCAGGGATGCTGCTACCCCACATGGACCACAGTACATCTTCTACTGCAAAGAACTATCATCTCCAAAATACTCTGTTCCCTGGGTTGATGAACCATGATAATTGCCCAGAGATTTTATTGCTTTTATTCTCATTAAATCAAAGCCACAAGATATTTAACCGTCATGAAAGCCTTAGCTGTCAACATGGATGTATTAGATTGCTATTTTGTTTGTTGGTTTTGGAAAAAAAGTTTGAGACAAGATCTCATATACTTCTGCCCAGCTTCAAGCACATGTGTAGCTGAGGACAACCTAGAACTTGGGATTCTCCTGTTTTTCCCCGTTGTACTATGATGAGAGCTTTCATTATTTAACCCAGGCCATTGGTGCTGGACTTTACACATGCACAGCAAGTACAAAGCAAGTTGAGCTCACAGATCTATTCTGGTTTGTCCTCATATATGTGTCTTCTGAAGAAGGGTCTTTCTGCAGACATACTTCAGGAACAAGCATCCCTCAATCCAATCCTTCCTTTGCAGATAGCTAGCTTGGAAAGAAATAGAGACTTACACAGACTCACACTGATGAGAGCAGTTTGACCTGTCTTTTCTTAGCAGGGATTTTAGCCAAAATGTCTGTAGCAGAAAGCCTGATCTCAGGAGAGTCCAGATCAAAAATGGTGTTTGCATCATGTCAATGTTCATTGTGTTTATTTTCCTGTACATTGGAACTTGTTTTGATCACCTTAAATGAATTTTTTTTATGTTTGTAGAAAAGATAGATAGGCCATGAAGGAAAGAAAAGTTGATTCTATAGGAGAAGACCTAATAGATGGATAAATCACCATATATATATATATATATATATATATATATATATATATATATATATATATATATATTCACATACATATGTGTGTATAGAGAATATATCATATATGTTATTTGAATATACATATATAAAATCTAAAATCTAACTTCTACAGTACTGTGGATCAAAGTCAAGTTCTCATGGGTCCAAGGCAAGTGTTTTACCCTGAGTTATATACCCAGATTATTTAATATTGTTTATTTTAACGTTGTGTTTTCATTTTGGGATGGGTATATTTGTATGAATATTATTTATTTTATCAAGTTTTAATTTATTTATATTTTATACTTTCACGCACAAGTACTGGATTTCCATAATTTCTGCTGCATTCTTGAAGGCCATTTAAGCAACAGAAGCTTTTTGGCAATACTGTAATATACAAAGAGAAATAAATGGTGGCCATTGGGAAAAAGTTCATGAAAATTTTTGCCTTTTAAAAAGTATTATTTTCTTTTTATATATCCTATCTATTAGCAAGGTCAGAGGCAATTTCAGTTTCACTCATATCCAAAACACCAGTCTTTATAATTTCTTTGCATTTATACTTTTTTATTCATTTGTCTTCTTGCATATCTAAGATATGAATAAATTATTCAACTAACTGATGATGGACTCTGGATTCTGTTTCCCAAGGTAGTTCACTGGATAGTGTCATGGAACAGTGAAATGACATTATTTTTAGCCTCAGTAGACACATGCACCTTCTGACTTAGAGTTACCCAGTGATTTCTCAGCTCATTTTTTGTTCTCCATGATAAGCCAGCAGGCATACTTTTTTTTTCATTTAAAAAAATAAATGCTAAATTTAAAAATGTAACATGTCAATGTCAGTATAAACATTTGTAATTATAATATTTATTATAGCACTTCCATATTCTATATAATCATATATATTTTGTATTACATTTTTTTACCAACTCAGTCCTCTTAACTGAATACAATTATCCTTGTTTTACAGGTTACTTTTTCTTTAAACAGGGCAGCATGGAGAAGGCCCATCTCTTACTTAGTCCCTTGCCTACTATGCAGTCAATTGGAGACAGCCCCATGGAATCATCGCAAATCTCTCTACAAGACAATTCTTGCCTATTTTCACTTGCTTTGTTAGTCCAAAATATCATAGAAAAGTTGAGCCTAGTTTAATAGAGTGTGAAGTAAAATTCTAAGATAGAAGCTGTTTTTATTCTACTTTTGTGGTTATTTTTATTGACTCTACTTGGTGTTCATGAACCTCTACCCCTACTGCACCATGCAACTATGGCATAAAACTAACACGCTGGATAAGTCAAAATATTTTATCAATTTCTCACAGTTGCATGAGTTACGTTACCCCAGCACTGCTTATGTATGCCTACTGCACAAGCATTAGAATGGTATATGCAGGTTCACATTCAGAAAAGGCTAAAATTGACTCAGCCTTTTCCACAAACAGGAAAATCTATTGGCAAGCTTAGTGGTAGTTCAATTTGTTTTGGACCTGATAACAAAAACAGAATAGCACCGTGAAGATATCTGTTGTTCCAAGACACGGTGATAGCTGCTTTAGCCTTCTTATCAAGAGTCATCAAGGTTTGATTCTTCCCAACTGACAGTTATTCATAGGCAAACAGACTTAAAAAAATGTAGATATTTGAGATTAGGTTTTTGGCTGGTTGAAGAGTAAAGATACTTTTCCTTCTTCTCCTTTCATACTAACAACTCTCCCACCACCACCCTATATTCAAGCCAATCTTCTTTTTATTAACTCATGATATGTAAAGCAGGATTTTCATGAGAATATATCAACTGTTGATGCTTCATTTGCATGTTGAGCCCATATTTTCCTCCACTTTTAGTAAGCCCTAGCACTTAAATTTTTCCCAGAATTTCCCAGTGAAATGCCTATTATTAAGTGGAAAATGTCTAGAGATATGGTAGATGAAATTCATGCATAGTCTCCATAAAAGCCTAGAGAGATCGCCTGTCTTCAGAGTACACAGGACCTGTAGTTTGATGACTATGCCTCATGGAGTCAGTGAAAATCCCTGAACATGAAAAGAAAATGCCAAATGCATTTAGGATGAGTTCACCAAACAGTACACTAACCTGCCCAGACCTGAAACAACTAAATAACTCCTGAAGAATCGCCAATTTATAACATGTTTTCATTGCTTTCCTGAGACTGAGGCTATCTTGCTGGCCTTGAAGAAAGCAATATGCCTAAGACTCCAGGCCTTAGTCTACAACTGCAGGGAATTTCAATCATTCAAAGAATGCTCAGGACTCAGAGAAAGATGGCTGACCTCTTCTCACATTGTTTGAAACGTCGAAGAGTCCCAACAGCTTGGTGCCTGGACTCCTAGCCCCTGATCACTGAGATGATGGGTGTGAGTCATTTTGTTGGTGTCAGGTTTGTGTGGTTTGGTGTAAGTCAACAGGAGAGTAATATAGGCATAATCAGAAAGTTGGTGAGATTATTCCCGGTCACAGTGATAAATCATTGACCCTACTGAGAAGGCAGTGAAGTAATCACATTTGTTTATAGTGTCTAGTTGCTAAGTAGTAGCAATACAGATGAGTAATACCTTTAGGTGTTTGCAAGGTACGAGTCAGATATTACGCACCTTGAAAGAGAACTTATGTGTTATTTGCTTTGTTCTCCATAATTATCTGATGCATAATATTTGAAACTATGCTGATTGTTATTTATTAATTGATGGATTTATTAATTGATTTATAAACTATTAATATCGTTTCATAGATAAGGTATTCAAAGGCATGAACTGATTGAATGCACTCATGAGCAAACAGTAAATGTCAAAGAAGATTCAAATGCAGATGTCACCTGACCTCAAACCCATGAGCAGTTTGATATTGTACTTCATTGACAATAAAAAGCCTTCTGTCCCATTCCGTCTAAGATGAACATTTTCATAGTCACCATGGCTGTCCACAAACTTCAGAAGGATTCTTTGTGTCTTCCTTGTGTTCTTTTTGTAAAGACATGAAAGCACTGCTTTACTAAAATCTAGCATTTTTGACTTGGCTAGAAGCAATGCATCCTTATATAAGAGATCCACAATGTGCCCAAAATTTCTGAGGCTGTTCCAACAGAATTGAATGAAATGATGATGAAACAGGTGTTTAAAAAATTGTTTTTCCAAAAAAATTAAAAACAAATCTTAGTTAAAAATTCAATTTAGACAAATTGGGTTTTTTTATAATAAAATAAACTTATGTAGAGAGTGTCTTAAAGAGAGTGTCAACTGGTTTTATTTGATTGGCATTCTCTTGGCACTAAATGATATTTATATATTTTAAATTACCCTTAATTTGTTTATAACAGTTGCTCAAATTCCATTTGTATAGAAGGACCATTTTCCCCTGAAGTGCTAACATTCTACTACTTCCTTCATATTAGGGGATTATTTTTTTAGTGAATACACTGACAATTGAAAGACTATAAAAAGAATATTAGTGTGTCTCCAATTTGTTACAACCAAACATTTTGTATATTTTCTCACCATTATGTCTTTAATTTATCATTAAAAACAATAAGCTTTGGAAAGATATAAATGATATATTACATGCCAAGTTTTTGACCCACAAAATTGGAAATTTCATGTGATTCAAACAATATAAAATATATTCCAAAACCATAATAACCACTATTTTAAAGGCATACTATTAACACAGTCTACTTGAATGAGTAAAGGCTACAAGCTGGGAATAAGAAGATAATCGTAGCATCCTGTGAATGTCCATATTTAGACATAATTTTACACATGTTTATAAAGTAATAGCATTATATTTATCCTTGAGTGTGGTAAGCATTATGTTTATCCTACACAATTTAAAATGCTTAGATTATTAAACCAAAAGAGTTAACTCAGGTCCAAGGTCATGATTTAGGCAATTAGGTCTTTTCTTTGTTAAAAGGGATATTTTATGAGAATGCAGGACTGTCTTGAGTTGAGCTGTCTCCTGGGGAAGGGTTGAAATTTCACTTCCTAAGAGAATTTAGAGTTGTCTGCAAATGCAGAATTTCTAATTTTCTTACTCTTCCAGGTAATACTTGTCAGAAAAGATTATAAAGTAGAACTAGTTTTCAACTTCCACATTTTCTGTGTTAAATAAGTATTTTCACCAGAAATACAGATTTTCAGCCCAGAATTTCACACCACATTGGACTGAAAATTTTTGAAAAGGATATAAAGTGTCTGAATTATTTTTAGGCAGAGCAAGAAGTATTATTTATACCTAGCTATCATTTTTTCTGTTAAAGCTTAACAAAAAAAATAACTTGAAGAATAAAGTAAAATTGGAATGCATGTGGCATTAGATGGTCATCAGTCACAGTAACTTTCAGGAACAGCAGTGGTGTGGTTAGATTATGGTAATAATAAGATTTGGAAGTAAATTACATAGAAGCAAGAAAGAGATTAATGGATATAAAACATTAAAAACTCTACATGCACCTGACATTCATTGTAGTTGATCATTTTATCGAATAAGTGGAGAAAAAGTTATTTATCTATATAGAAGTTTCAAAGACCGAAGTTAGCAAGATTAAAACTACATTCAAATATAAATATCATTCTTGGTGAGGTAACCCAATCACAAAAGAACACACATGGTATATAGTCACTGATAAGGGGATATTAACCCAGACGCTCAGAATACCCAAGACACAATTCACATATCAATAGATTTCCAAGAAGATGGAAGGAGAGACCCCTGGTCCTGGAAAGACTGGATGTAGGGGACTACCAGGACAGAGAAGCGAGAGGGGGTTGAATGGGGAACAGGGGGAGGGAAGAGGGCTTATGGGACTTTCGGGGAGGGAAGAAATGGGAAAGGGGAAATCATTTGGAATGCAAATAAAAAAATATAAAAAATAAAAAAATTTCAACGGTAAAAAAAAACACATTCGATGTCTTTCTTCTGGTATCTAGCAAAGTTTAAAGTTAAGCAGACATATTTTAGATATAGAAGTTCTCAAATACTCAAAGCCAAATAGTCTGTTTGACACATGATTAATTAGTCAAATGGGATCATATTTACCATCTAAAATCTTTAAAAATACTATACATATATATATATATATATATATATATATATATATATATATATATATATACTTACCAACACAGAATATATAAGGATATATAATGACATATTTGCATATATCTTCATATAAATAGATAGATTACCTATATAATCTAAAGATTCACTGGAGCAAAAAGGTATCAATTCCAAATAATGTTAAATTCACATTTACCAACATTTGCTATGGTATTATTGTTTTTGAAAGTGTCCTGACATTCACTACAAGGATAGAGAAATTAGAAAGACTCAAAGGGGCACTAGGGTATCTTATCCACACACCAAATGATCTTTGTTACACACAGAAGTGAGTTTTATACACATTGCTGCTGTCTTTATTAACATTATTGTCACCTTTAAGAAATGAGGATGGTAAAAAAAAAATCTCTCTTATCATATCTTCAAAACATTGAGGAGTCAGTGTAAAGATGATCTATGATGTAGGATATAGGTTGTGAAAAGTTGTACCAGTGCAAAGTGTCTGCTCATGGGTATATATAATTGCAGTTATTGCATTTGATGCATCAGGAATGTCTCATTAATATTCTATCCTTAAAAATATATCCATTTAGAATTTTGTTAAATTTCATTAAAGTAGCCTACTCTCAGAACCACTCTTGACATTACAGAACTAAGTGGACTGCCTTAGTGTTCACTGGACTAAGTGAACTAATGAGGATGTCACTTTGGGATTGACGTACAGTCAAACATATGGACATGTGTAAGGTATTCATCATGTAGTTATTAATCAATACAATGGTATTATCGCTGCATTGATTGATTTGGTAATTCTCTGCTAGAGATAAGTCACCCAGTATCTAATATGTAACACACCCACGATCACTGTAATGAATTTTCTAAACTATATGACTTCTTCATGTCTGAGTTCTAGCCAAAGGAACATAGTAGTTCCAGATAACTGCTATTTCTATAAAAAGACACCACGAAGCTCTCTGTCCTTGCTGGATGGGTTCTTTGCACCTGTCAGGTGTGAACAACGAGACGTCAGGAGCAAGCAAAAACAAAGATGCAAAAGATTACTAGTCACTACCTAGACTCTAGAGAGATGTTTGTCTAAAAACTTCTAGCTTAAGAATGCTGTACACAAGAGCTAAAGCTATGTTTTGTTGAGCCATAATACTAACACATACATTCAAGATATTCTATGGATGACAAAATGAATGCTTAAGAGATAACTTCAACTTATGTTTATAACAGTTTGCTGAGTGTCAATATATGGTTACATAAGGTAAAGATTTATTAATTAATCATGTATCCCTAAGGTCACATATGGTTCTCTTCTGCTTCATTTTAATCTTTTAGTGTGTTACCTCATTGTTCAAGAGACATTCTACATAACTTACGCACCGATACAGCACAAGAAAACTTTGCAGGTTCTACATAGATCCTGGGCTAATAATACTCTTTCTATTTTTAAAGCCTAATTGTCTGCCCCAAAGCAGTTTGAGGTCCATATGAATAGGTTATTCAATTTGTTTATACATTTTTAATAATCTGTTCTTTATAATCCCAAATATTTCATTAACTAACACTATTACATGCAATAGTACAAGTAAAGAAGTAACTTGTTAGTGCATTTGTAAGGATTTTATAGATTTTCATCGCTATAGAAAGAGTAAAGAAGACTTTCTTGATTAATTTTTGCCTGGAGCATAATAACCATTCTCCTTATCCTCCCTATTATTTCAATGACTTCCTAATATGATTCCTTCCCAGTCTCACATGAATATTTCCCAGGAAAGGAAACTACTGGACCTATTTTAAGTCACTGAAAATTTTTAAACACAACTTTTAGTTCTCAGTTTTACACTTCTACGGAAAACACTTGAATTGCTTAAATAAGAAAACTTCGGATCTTCATTAAAATACGTAGATAAATTTAAAGGAAGTAGTTTCTTCAGCATGGAAAACAGTAGGAAGAGAAAAAATGATCCACAGAGAGGCACAAGGATTGGAAGAGCAGATGAGGAACTCTTCAGACAACTGAAGAAATTCAATGTAGTAGTCAGTTATATCCCACACCACAATAACCATCAAAGGTTACTCAGTAGTGACACATAAGGTAACTCATGCTTACAACAAGATGTCTTCAATAGGCATTATATTAAATAATAGACATAGTCACACAAGGACATGTGCTACATGTATAGCAGGCTTCTACACAAGGACTATATACTATCTCTTGATATTTAAAGAAGAAAACTCCAATCACTGGAAGAGTATAAATCAAATGAAAATTTAGGAATGGAGAGGCTTTTTTGATAGTACTAGACTTGTAAAAATTATTTTGGCATTCTGCTTTTAATTATTAAAGTATGCAACGGTTCAAGTGTTTCTCATGATAATAAATTTACTAAATAAAATTTTATAATTTTGAAATTTTCATTTGGAGATATTCAAAGAACACTAAAAACAAATTGACTCTTATTTCTCATTATATAAACCCGAAGCACAGGTCTTTCTTCCTGTTCTGCTGATGCACACAATGCAAGAAGCAATCCATGGCTGGAAGTAAGACTATTCTACCAGAGCAACAATGTTACAAGGAAGAAATTTAGAGTCCTTCTGCTGTATCCCTTAAAGCTTCAAGATGTTCCCCATGTCCATGACCCCAAATTATCACATAAAACCTTGTATTGATTGATTACCAACCTGTGAAATACCAGCAAAAATATTTGTTGGAAGGTTACATAAGTTATTGCTTTATAACTAACAGAGTATTTCATGTAATATTTAATATCAACGTTATTTTGATAATTTAACATGCTATAATATATTTTGCTTTCTCCCAAGGGTCATATCCACATATGCAATTATCATATATGTGAAGAGATTCAAGTCATGCCTGTGGGTCTTATTAGCACATTTACTTTCAGATTAAATCTTTACCTAAATGTAAGATGAGACCGACATTAATAAGAGCAGTCAGTTGGCATAGATTGGCTGAAGTGAGATTCAAATCGGTATAATGAGTTTAAGTTTGAAAAGTACCAACATGTGTTAGAAAATAATTATTAGGAATTTTATGGCATTAAGTTTTTCATCCCTGTGAATGAGGTTCAGTAGAGCCATCTTAATCACCTTCTAGTGCTACAAGTGAAAATTCTCAAAGATGATATTGTAATAAGGTAAATCAAAGTGCTATCAATGCCATGGGGTACTAAGGAGATGATAAAGAGCTCCTTTATTACAGAGCTAACTAGGGATTATAACCATCTGAGGTATAGTCCTAACATTACCTTTTTACTAAGTCTGCAACATAGGAAGTCTTAGTAGACAGCGGAGGACCAGTATCTATTTAGCAACGCACAGGTCAATGCAGTACTGGAGGGCTAGATGGGATCACAACAGTTTTCCTCTTATCACACGCCAAGCAAATACATGCGAGAGAATAGGAAGACAACTAAGAAACACCCACAGGAAAGAATTATTCTTGCAAGTCAGAAAAATACAACATAATAATTAAAACATGTGGTCTTTAAAGAAATATATCTTGATTACTGTTGCTACTGCTATAATGAAACATCATAACCAAAGGCAAGTTGGAGAGGAAAGAAAGGGTTTATTCAGCTGGTGCTTCCACATGACAGATCTTCATCAGAGGAATCAGGACAGGAACTCAAAAGGGGAAGGAAAGATCTGATGGAGAGGCTATACAGCAGTGTGGCTTACTGGCTACCCAGTATGGCTGGCTCAGAACCCAAGGCCACCAACCCAGGGGCAATACCACCCATAATGGGCTAGGCCCTCCCCCATATATCACTAATTCAAAAAGAATACCCTATTGGCTTGCCAACAGCCTGGTCTTAAGGAGGCATTTTCTCAATGGAGACTCCCTCCTTTCTGATAACTCTTTGCATAAATATAGGCAGCATACAAAGTAAGAATGTGGAGAAATGGCCTAAACAATAGGTAAGGTGTAAATGACAGTTATTCTTAGTAAACTGGGATGAAGGTTAGATGACTTACTATACTTTGGCTCTTATGAAAGCCTCATAGTCAAAGGCGGCTACATAGAAAATTTATAATTTGTTATTCTACAGAGTTCAGTCTCTTGATGTAAAGAAAGAGTGAGTCGGTCTACTCAAGAGAGCAGAGGCAGGAAACCAACATAGCAGTTCACAGGCACCTACACTACAGCTGCTAAAGAAATGCAGAGATATCTAAAAAGGAGCCTATATAACACTATAGATTCTAGAGAACTGCTCAAATTCAAAGCACTCTTCATGACATGATAGCATCTGACTTGGCCAGCAACTTAATTACTTCTCAATTCTGTACTCTGTACACTTGTTGGAGCTCCTCTAGTAATACTTGGATTAAGTTCTCTCATTTGCTATTATTGCCTGTCAACATTATTGCTATTACAATAACCATACCAACAATTTGATTTAGGCCATCTTGTTTGTTTCCTCTTCCTAAAGACTCCTCCAGAAGAGAATTAAGTAAACATTTTTCATTTTCATTTTGGACACTTGCTTTTTGATGTAATTATTACCAAGATGTAATGTAAATGCAAAATGAATATTCTATTAAAATTAAGATGCCAGGACTGCCAACATATAGATTAAAAGTCTTTGAAATTTATACGGGTTTTCACTAAAGCATAACTCTTTATTTTAAGGTTTCTAGAAGACTATATATTCCAGACTGTTTCTGCTTACACTGATAATCTTGGGGTAGGAGTGCAGAAAGCATGTTGGATTCAGTGGCATGGAAAAGCCACCTCTCAATAATCATTTACCTTCTGCACCACCCACTAAGAAAGCTTTTATTTATTTATTTATTTATTTATTTATTTATTTATTTTTTGTCTTGTGAATTTAGATGTCAGATGGATCTGAAAGCAAGACCTGCCCTTGCAGTTCTTGTCAATTTATGATGTCTGCAGTCACAATATAAGTTAAAAACAGTTGTCGTGTCCCTGGAAGTGCTTTGTGATTGAAAAAGAACAGCATCAGAGGTGGCTCCTTAGAGAACTGAAAACTCTCTTGTCCTTCAGGATCTTTTCCCTTGGTTTGGAAACAATGGTGAGGTATTCTTTACAAGAGTGAACAGAGACAGGTAGTGATGTAAGCACTAAGGATGGTCAATTGTTCTAAAAATAGGTAGTTGCACAGAAGGGTGAAGGCTTGTGTGGAATCATAAAAATGATGAGATATACTTTTGAGCTTTAGGAAAGTAGCATTTGTTTGGAAATTCCTCCTCAAATTTTGTTCCCAGAGCCCAGCATCCTTTTCCTGTGACTACATGACTAGTTCTGCAGATAAACACTAATATTGCAATAAATCATGAAGTGCCAGACCCTACCAGATGGTTACATAGAATTAAAAATATATGCAAAAATAGTTTCTAAAGTAAAATGTATAATGATGTAAATCTTACCAATTTCGAGATTTGCTTGCTATTACCGCCTTGGATTACAGATTCTGTCTTTATCTACTGTAATCCTGATTTCTGCTACCCCTCCCTGTAAGACTCTGTACGTTTCCTTCTCCCAGGTTCCTGTCCATTTATACCAACCTTTATGGACTCCATGACACCACATCTGTACTACCTGTAGCCTGATCTCAAATTCTGTCTTTTGTCTTTTAACTTAGACCCTCCTTTCTAACTAGGTTAGATTACTTTCTACCTCACAGTAGAGTCTGTATTCTTGGAGAACACGGACCTCTTGAGTTTGTTCCTCTCTTGAGACCACAGGATACAGAAGGGTGTAAAGTGTCCTACAGAGACGAGAAAGTCGACTGCATGTGCTCTTCAGAGTAGGGATGAGTCACACATGTGTACGAACTGTGTATCTTAAACCAAGTAAGATGTTTCATTCAGGAAGAAATTGTTGCCCTCTTTCTTTTCAAACATTTTCTGTCTTTTACGAGGAATAAGATAGCATGATAGACCTCTAGAGATGAATTAGGATTCAATTTGTTTTTACTTCATGATGCTGGGTATTTGCTCACCCTGTACCTCATTTCCCCATTTGTAGATATAAAACTGCCTTGAGCATTACAGTAACAATTAACTAAGCTAGTATATCTAGTATATAGTTGAGATTTATTGGCTATTCTTTTATTATGATTAAATTAATGTTCATTAGCTCAGCTTCAATTAAGATTTCCTTTGGTTTCTCTCCAAGTAGATATTTTCTGTTTGAAAGCAGAGTATGGTTGCAGACTGAAAAGTAGCAATTCGGGGACCAGAAATTCAGGCTGTTTGTTAGGAGAACTGGACCTTCCAATTCTTACCCAGTTCACGGTTCTCCTGGCTCATCATTGATATTTTTTAATCTTAGAATTCTTTGGAAAATACCCAACAACTATCTACTTAGTTTATGTGATCCACAGTCCATGATGCATTTGCTAGAAGCTGCTGAGGAATGGAGAACGCCTTTCTCCTTTATCTGCTATTGCTTTCTAAGGATGAGTTCTTGAAAGTCAAACTTAAGCAGAAGTGATGAGTGTCACTGTAGTCCAATGACGACACTGTGCCCTGTGCTTTGATCAGTCTGACAAAGATGAACATAGTGACCCAAGAGACATATGTCAAAGATGCTTGTTCTATCAAAAGATCAATTTCTAGTTTCCTGATCTACAGTCAACAAAAATATAAGGGCAGCAATCAGTTATTTTCATGCTGGTGTTGACATGAGCAGATAAAATTCTGTCCTGCTTGAGCTATTACTTCTATGATTGGTTTGTTATATATAGCAACTAATGTTATCCTGGTTAATATACTATCCACAACGAAACAGAAGAGAAATGTATACATCTTCCCAAAAGTTAAATATTGATCTATAAAATAGCTCAGTTTCAGAAGCACCAAGAAGTTCACGTGCTAATATTTTTCCAATTGGAGCACTTATTCCTGTAAAATTATGTTAATCTCAAAAATAGCTTGCTCACCTCATTCACATGTTTAAGTGTTGGGATTATGAGGGGGTTGACCATTGTAGAAGGTTGTCTTAGGATCTTTAGGGTATATGTTAAAGAAGATCCAGTTGTTAAAACAGGAAAACTTGAGGTAGGTGATAATTTATCAAAATGAAAACTCAAGAGATACTTTAAGGAAAAAGGTTTTAGCAAATTACAATGGAGTGAAGCTTTCAGAGGTTTCATGAATTTGTATTAAATATGTTCTTTTGCATATTAATCTGAACATATTACTTTTCTTTTATCTCTGTTTTTAAGTATATATATTTTTCAAACTGAGTAGGCAGCAACAAAAATATGTTACTCAGAGCTTTTTATGTTAAGTACCCATCACGATAACATCAAAACTTAAATTTGAATATAAATGAAGCATTATCAAATTATCTTTTCAGTACTTAATGTTTTGAACAGAAATGCTATTTATACTTCATTTCCACAACATCCAGCCTTAAATCCCATAATCTGAAAATGGCTCAGCCTCTGCCTTTCATCAAGTGCACACTGAATTAACAAAGCCATGGTTTAAAGTTTTGAAATCATTATTATTGTACTCTGTGCCGAAATAGATATAACATAAATTCTTAGTTGTGCAAAATGGATATGTTTTAACCTAGCTCGTATCAAGTGGGCATCTAAACATTCATAAGTCTCAAAATAAGAATATATATGATATGCTCATGTTGCATACTAATATGTAACAGTAGCAAAACTAGCTAAGAAACTTTTTAAAAGATTTCAAATAATTTCTCTTGTTGTGAGAATGAAGTACCTTAATCACTTTTGAAATTTTGAGACTATATCAGATCCTTAATAAAGAGCCACTAAGAGTATTTGCCCTTATTGTGAAAATGATTTTTTTCCTCTCCCTGAGAGCTTTACTTGATGAATAAATAACTCTGTGGATGAGTATTGGATCATGAAGCTTCTCTAAATATAGGGCCACCACCTTGATTAATTAAATGGTGTCCAAAATGATGTTAACCCTGTCATGTCCCCAAGCACATATCAAAGAGTCTGGAAAAAAAGACTAGTAATTAGAAATACTAAGGGTGTTACTTTGAAGTAAGTTTTAAAAAAGTGAATTTTAAGATAATTTAAAACCTATATTTATGTATGATAAGCTAAGTGAAATATAAATGGTAACAAAGGGTTTGCAGAAAAATGGTTAAAGCTAGCAATTCTGGTGCTGTGGAATTAATATTTTGGCTTAGTAATGTTATCACTTAAAACTAATGGGGTCAATATATATTTCTAGAAACAATCAACAAAATAGCTCTTAAATTATATTTATGCTTCCTAGCATTGCTAAAATTAATGGTCTTATAAAATTCCTATTATAAGAATACATTTTCAAGTACTACAAAATCTGTCATAAATTATTTTGCATAAATAATTATTTTTAAAAAAATCAATGACTATTTTAAAGTTTTAGAATTAAAAAGAAGACTTTTTATAAAGTTGCTTTGGAAATGATTTATGAAAAAAATTACCATTCTTTCTATCATAATAATTTTAAAGGGACTGCCTTTTCTATTAAAATTTTTTAATTTAATTTTACAGGCTGTTACTCTATAAATAGAACAATCCATTTTAAGTGGACAAGGTGAAGGATATAAATGACATTATTAGGGTTGCTACTAACAAGAACTATGCATATTTACACATAAATAAAGCCAAACCAAAGAGAATACAAATCAAGAGTAAATGAAGATTAGAGTGGCATGCCTATTATTTTCTTAGTTTAAGGTGTAAATGGATCAGAATAATTGAGGAATATTGGCATCATCTTGTATTGTACATGAACTTATATTGGGAAATAATTGAACTTTAAAGGTCAATAGCATTACCTTATGAAATTTCTTAAAATTACCTTAATATTTCCATTTTATAATATTATACATTATGAGTTAGATATTAAAGCTCACCTCAAATGTCAGATGAAATTGACCCATCAATACAAGGCACAAGCAACTGTATTCAAATAATAGGATGTTCTTTTAAGGCACAAAAGCCCAATAGTGTTTCTGCTCCTCATTGATTTTGAGTGGCAACAGTGTAGCCTTCAGCAAACACTACCAAGGGTCAGAGAGATTTTGGAGAAACAGTTGTACATACTTTTATTCATAAAATTTACAATATGTTGTGACTACCTAGCCTAACTTACTGGTTAGATTTGACTACAAACTTAAAGATAGGAGAACTCTTTGTCAATTAATTATTTGTTTATTTATTTATTCATTCATTCATTCATTTGTTTGTTTTGGCTTGGGGTTTTGGTTTCTCAAGACTGTTTCTCTTTATAGTCTTGGCTTGTCCTTGAACTCACTTTAGGTTGTCAATTGAAGTTCAAATCAGCATGCCTCAATTAAGTATGCAACTCACTCAGTGCTACTTGTACTGGTAACAAAAGAGGTCAAATGGGAGGAAGAGAGGACCCTTGCTGGATAGTCTGATGTGTTACAGAAAACCCCCTCAACTTACTATTGAGATTTTTCTTTTAGAACTCTTTAGATCCTAATAAAATACCATGCAAAATACTTTACCTTCCTGACGTAGCACTTATTATTAAAAATCACAACTATTATTAAAATCACAGTTTTCATATATTATATATTAATTAAAATAAATTTATAGCTAGATATTGTGCTACAGACTTATAATCTGAGTACTTACACAGGGGTGAAGGTCTCAGGCCAGCCTGGACAACAGAAAAAGGTTCAAGGCTGGTCAGTGCTTACTAGTGGCTGTTTTTTAAAAAGTACTAATTATAGTAATAAAAAATAATAAATTCACATAAACCTGATTGAAAAGCACATAAGGTTCTGTCTATATATGTAATATTATGTATATATATGTATATATGTGTATATATGTAATATTTTCATATAGATTTCAGGAATACAGTCTGAGTGTCTTATATATTTTTATATTCATTGTTTACTCATACCTCTAAATACTAAAATACTAACTTAGAAACTATAACTCTCTAGTATGTTTTGGTGAGTAAATTGATCTTAGTGTACTTTTATCAAAAAAAAAAAAGTCAAAGCAGGGAAAAATCAATAAGGTCTGCTTAGCCAGGTTCCTTTGAAACTTTTTGTTCCAACTGTTGCTATGTTGTAACAATTCACTGCTTTCTGTAATTGGACTTTGGGTAGTGTAGGGGGAGGAGCGGATACTAAAATCTGGTTCTCTAATTGGTTCTTAATTGTGTCAATAAAGATGGTTGGAACTGGTGGAAGCCAGTTGCTGGGAGAAAAGAAAAGCGGGACTTCTGAGTCCTAGGAGGAAGAGAAGGGACAGGGAAGATAGGAGGTCTTTGCAGCTAGCCGGGCTTTGGAAGGAGAAGCACGAACAACCATGTAAGGTCTCGGGACACCTAGGTTGGCAGGAGCTAGCTGTTAACTAATAAGATTACGACAGGAGTTTCTTCACCCAGCCATTGTTTTATTTGGCCAGTTTAAAAATAATAAAACTATCTAGTGTTTTTCATCCACGGAGCTAAGGTGGGCAAGAAGAGAAAGAGCAGCCCCGGCAGTTGATGGCAGCTTGGCAAAGCTGGCTGAAAGGGAAGGTGCAGTGCAGACAGCCGCTCCCAGATTTCCCGGACTGGAGGATGGTTACAATTTAATTGGAGCTAGGGGAACCAGGAGAGGTCAGAGTGCCGACCGTGGCACTAGTCAAGGAGCAAGCGTGTTTTTAAAATTATACACAATAGGATGGTCTAGCCAACGTTCCTTCAAGTCACAAGAGAATTCTCAGATTTCATTCTCTCACTTCCCATCTCCTGCATCCTTCTAATACCCTCTCTGCTTCCTCATTCTTCCAACCGAGGAGTTTCAGACAAACCTTACTTACTCCTTGCCAATACCTACATTCTTTGCCACTCTTAACTGCTAGCACCCATGGTACTTTAATCACCTCTGATAAGCTGTTTCTCCCACTTCTAAACACCTATTGAAGTTTCAGTCTAACTTAGGTAACTTTGAGTCAAATTGTCTGAATCTTATGATTACCCAGAAAGGGTACACTTTCCATGTACTCAGATGTGAAGACTCTTCTACACTGTATCCTTGTAATTACACATTACTTACTGTGTCCTGGGGAAAAAGGAAGATGGCAAGGAGCATGGGCTCAAACAGCTCCTTCTATGAAACATTCAGCTTCTATGTATGTAAAATCAAGGGATGTCATGGGAGGGACCAGATTACAGGTTTCTCTTGAAGGTCTAAAAGAATTGGTAATGTTGCCTCACATTTGCATGTTTCAGTGTGTTACAGAAGACTAGCCATTTCTGATTTTTTTTACATACAGAGAAATTATGTGAATATTACTATTTCCTATTTTTTATTAATTACTTAATCTGCTTTATTCTTTTGCAATACCATCAGCATTTCAGTGTGTGTGTGTGTGTGTGTGTGTGTGTGTGTGTGTGTGTGTGTTTGTGTGTGTGTTTGTCACTTTAATACTTCTAACTCCAGCTGCACTGTTTGTCTCTTAGTCCTTAGTGTGTCAACTTCTTTTCCTAAATCTCTGTCACTCTCCTATCACCATCTTCTTTCCCTTTCATTGTACCTCAGTGATAGCATCAGAGAAAGTCATGAAACTGTGGCTGAGGTGACTTTCCACCTTCATCTGGTTTGAGCTTGTCTGTCAATCAGCACTGATATTACAGTATTGTGACGCTGTTAATTATTCAAATTGGTTCCTCCTTGAAGAAAGGAACACTAAATCTTTATGCCTGTAGCTCCAATACTTGAAAGTTTTCTGAGAATGCAGTAGAATCTGTCCCTTTAGCCTTCCATTCAAATTTCTTATAATGATAATTTATATGATTTATACAGTCAGATTGTTGAGATATTTGGTGTCATGTGGAAAATGAAAACAAGTCAACTTTACTGACTATGAGATAATTTTTATTTCCTCCTTCTTTATATTATTATTATTCGTTTGAGTTTCCTTTGTGGTGTGTGGATCACTGAGTGACAATAGGCAGGATTGGCAGTAAGAACGATGCCCCTGTGTTAGGACAACACTAGATTAAAAAATAAATGTGGTGTGTGTACATCTTAGAACAGGCATGAGTCTACACATGTAGCCTGCTGCAATGCCTGGGCATAATTGGGTGGCATCAGAGGGAAGGAGCTTTGATGAGCTGCAGCCTGTGCCCTTTCCAACCAGGGTTTCTAGCCTCATAAACTGCTTTCTTGTGTACTGCCTCCCACAAAGATTTGAAATTCATCAAACAGACAAAGTGTATATTTAATACTCACATGAGGGAATACAGAATGCCTTTCAATACATCAAACTCCTAAACCTTTTACATCCTTCATTTTTAAGCTACATGGATTTTGATTTGTACAATTTTAAAAATATTCTGAAGCCTAGTCAATCTAACAGTAAAAAGCACTGTTGCACAGTAAGAAATCAAGAAATACAATTCAGCAAACCTGGTATAGTTGCTCCCTAGGGAAGCTTTGTTCCAATTCGGTTTGTCATAGCCCAGATCCATCATGTCACGGAAGCCTAACTTACTACCAGTGTCTTTCATTTTTCCTCCTTTTTGGCACACTCCAACTATTTTCTGTTAAACTAGTGCTGTCACAAGAAAACATATAAAATGTTCTTTTGCAAACACTCCGTTTGGCTCTCTCCTGAGTCCTCACCAGAGCTTTGGGGTTCTCTCACTGTCTTCATCAGGGGCGAATGCTGACAGATCCCTGCACCTCGCTCACCATCAGTGGTGACAAGCTTGATGCGGCTTCACTCAAGGTGGAGAGAAATAAGAATAAAACAGATTTTTGTGCCTTGAATCTAGACGATCCCCTCACGCAACAACAAAGGCTTATGTTCAAAGATGATTAGCTTAAAGGCATTTCAGAGGTTTCTGATTGTAGCCACAGCTGGGTGTCTTGCTACTGGGTGAAATATGTATTCCCCCGAGAACAAAGGCAGCAGCAATCCTCTTCTGCTGAGATGGCACCTTTAATAATTCCATGTATTTATCAGTATTTGTGTCAAGATCTTAGGGATTTTGCCCTTCAGGTGAAAGTAAGAGAAGATGGAGTGGCTAGGGTCTTAAACAGTCCTCTAAGGTGCAGTGGGAGGAAAATGTCCCAAGGTATGCAAGCGAATGAGAAGAAAATATTCCTTTGGATGAAAATGTACACAGCACAGAAGAATACCTCCAAGGCTTTTAAAGGGAAGAATGAATAGCCCGTAGGTTATTCAGAACACCCCAAAGATAATATACTGCTCAAGAGTTTGTGCAGCGCTAGTTTTCAAGTTTGAATCAAATATATCTAAGGAATAGTGTCTTTTAAAAAGTTAAAGCTGGAGAAAGGTAAACTTATTTTCTTTTCAAAGAAAATCTCCAAGCTCTGCATGTGCGGTTGCTATGGAATCTTCCTGCACAGCCATTCTGCATATTGTGAACGTGATTCCAGAGGAAACATGTTCAGTCTGCATTAGGAGGTGTGGAATGTGCACAAGATACAACTGAGTGTGCATACATAAAAGTGGCACTCTCTCAGTGACCTGTTGCCTAGAATGACACCTTCTGTCACCATCTGAGGGTGACTGATGCATAACTGAATCATGTGGCACTTTTTCCCATGTGGATCGCACTGTGCCTCGTTCTTCGTGCCTCTCATAAAATGCAAAGAGCCTTCACACTGTGTGTGCAAGGGTGTGTGAGCTCAAGCCGCAGCAGGGAAAACTGGAAACTCAAGCACTTATGTTTTCAAGTTGAAACATTTGATACAACTTCTTGCTTATAAAAACCAGAGAGTCACTTGATTGGAATGCGTCCTCTACCTGTCACAGAAGGTACAGACTCAAAGGTCAACAAATTCTGTTGATCATTGCTACAGGGTAGTCACATAGAGACAAAGCCTATTAGAATCTCTCCTATTTTCTACTGTTTTTGTAATGAACTTTCAAGATACATCTTGGGATGTTAGTCATTTTCAGAGAGAGGCTTGTGTCCCGAAACATGATTTCAAGTTCACAAGAGTTAAAGGAAGAAAGTCTGGACATAAGTTAGTGTAACAGATTTCTGCCTGTAATTTATTGATTTCAAAAGCAGACTGCTTTCCTAGTGACTGGTTTATTGTCACTAGATAATTTATATAGTAACATTAGGTTTAAAAAATGTCTATAGAATCATACATGACCAGACAACCCCCAGAATAAAGACTTAGTCTACCTGGGTTATGTCTAAAATTATACATAGTATATACTTGTTTTACTATTCCACCTCCAAACACTTAGATAAGTGGAGTAAGGGGTACAGGTCAGTGAAAGAACATGAGTTTCACATGACTCAGGTGTGGGGTCAATCACTATCATTAGTCAAAGTAAAAGGGAATAAGAAAGTAAATAAGCCAATTAGATCAAGTCATTTTCCTGTAGACTTTGATGTCTGCTTGGCTATTGAGATTCCCTTTTTTCGCCCCCCAATTTTCTTCTAAAAATCATAACAATATTTGTATAATTAACAAAATCGAAGAACAATATTTTTATCCTCTAGGTACTTATTTCATGTATGCACACGCGTAGGGCAACAAATACAAGCAGATTTTACATTCTGATTATGCTACACTTAGATAATGGAAGGTCAATAAAGACAAATAGAAAGTTGTCATGTCTACCTCTTTCTTGTATCCTTTGCATGTAAAGAAGATGGGAATGAGGATTTTATCAGGACTTGATAGCTTAACAAGGTCTACTTTAAAGAACCCTGGACTGGAATTGAGAACATCCGACCTCCAGCATTTGGTTTGCAATTGATCCTGTTTGTGATGAGGAAGAGAGCCACTCATTTCTATGAGACTTCTTTCACCATTAAACATATAATGTTCCCACTTTTCACAAAGGGTACTGTGCAGGATAAATGTTATACTGCATATGAAAACACTATGAATTCAAATACACCACGAAAGTGTAAATGAGAAAGATTAAATCATAACACTGAAATTTTACTCAAAAAAGTTATGGGTTATTTGGAGTAGACATTGTTTTCCTTCATAATTTTGTACATCATGAATTTTCATTTCAAATTGCAGGGTTTTTAAGTTTTTGCTAAAGTCAACATTTAAAAATATTGTGTGGATATAAAATTATTTCATCTACACTTAAAGGGTATATAATGGTTGATGTTTCAGTTTTCATGTGTAACGTACGTCTTGTTCAAACACACCAAAGATAGAGTTTTATTAGGACTGGCAGGGATGATACCAACATGCATTCATGGACTGATTCCATCTGTATGAAATATGTAGATCTCACTCTAAATATAGCTCCGCACTCTTCTGTAATGCCTGAGCTGAAATCTGAAGTTCAATAAACCGATACTATATTAACATGAATTAGTTACTCAATTTAAAGAAATATGCATTCCCACAAAATATTAGACATCTAATTCAAAAAGTGAATGCATGTAGGTCCACCGCAGTCCTGACAGAATTCAGTAGCCATGATGCTGTAATGTTTTATCAATATATTCTCCTCTTTAAGTGTTTAGCTATTTATATTCAAACCAATTAGCTACCTCATGTAGGTGAAGTAAATAATAAAAAGTAAAAGGTAATTTCTGCAGCCAGAATAAACAAAAAAGTTCAATATTCTGACTTTTCTACCTTAGAGCTAACATGAATTTTTGACCTCATACTTTGAATATTTAAGGTCAAAATTTTAATCAGGTTTGGATATGTTTCTTTTATTTGAAAAAATACTTTCAGGGTACATTGGAAACAATATTTAATTAGTTATGCTCCCAAAGCTCTTTAATTTTCTCAAATAATATTGGGTTTAGAAATAAAATTCCCAAATGGAGAAGCAGCCCTGTTTTAACATTTTGTAAGTAAATTTTATGCACGTTTACATGTGCTTAATTTTATTTGCATCAGTCTTTTGTATGTCTTTCACAAGATTGCTGTATAACATATGAATCAAGTTTATTTTTAACTTATATATTTTTTCTAGTTGCCTTAGGACAGTTCCTGCATAGAAGTCACTGTCAGACAGTAGGAATTCTCATTACAGATCTCCTGTTGCTTCAAGAGAGTTCAACAGTTGGTGGCAGGCAAATACATTGATAAATTTTTCCACCAAATTATACCTTGTTTGAATTTGAAAAATAAGATTTGACAAAAACTTTGGCTGCCTTCCTCTCCCATGACCATTAGTGACTTGGGACAAAGCTCACAGGCCATGTAGATACACCTGGTTCCCAAACATTCTTCTGTGCTAGCTCCTATTTCTTGTCATCTACTTCCCCTCTGATCCAAGTGTTGAACACTGTGTGTTTGAATGCATGCTTCTTTTATTAAAAAAAAATT
This sequence comes from Tokudaia tokunoshimensis, assembly GCA_036184795.1. Taxonomy (NCBI): domain Eukaryota; kingdom Metazoa; phylum Chordata; class Mammalia; order Rodentia; family Muridae; genus Tokudaia; species Tokudaia tokunoshimensis. The sequence goes on along the minus strand of BTHU01000004.1, from coordinate 17,852,002 downwards.
TAAAAGTTCAGAAGAAAGACATGGCTTGGAATTACCTTGGAGAGTTTAACATGAAGAGGAGTCAATTATCTAAGTGCACAAATTGCCAGTAAACAGACACAAAATAAATAACAGACTGTCAGATGAAGGGGTAAGACTGGCAACAGAAAATGGGCATTCTCTGTGCTAAAGGCATAGTCAAAGCCATGGGAATAAATGAGTTCTCTGATAGAATGCAGCAAGAAGACTACAAAACCAAGAGCTAATCACAAGGAAACATTAACAACTTGGATGCACCAAGATAAAGAAGATTGAACATTTCAGAGAAGATGATAGAGCATGTCTTGGTATTGGTTCATATTTGCTGAGATTTAATTTATGCATGCTACATTTATAAAGACATAAAGCGAACACTGCAAAGGTTGGGTACTACTACGCATGAGCGGCGTGCCCCAGTGCATTGGTGCAGCAGCAGTACAGACGCCATTTTGCCACTTTTTCAAATCCTCGCTTGTAACAAAAGTTACAACATCAGACACACAGTCAAAAGAACTCTAAAGTACTGTGGGAAGCACAGAACATGTGATAGACAGGTACAAGGACTGACACATGTCTGTTGTTATGTAAGAAACAAACTCTAAATTTCTGAACTCAGTTTCTTTTCTTTTTCTTTCTTTTCTTTTCTTTCTTCCTTTCTTTCTTTCTTTTTTTTATTTTTTATTTATTTATTTATTTTTGCTTTTCCTAAAACTTTTGATCACATCTATTTTAAAGATACTGCTTTATTTTTAAAAGGTTGGGAGAGAGTTCTTACTCGCCACTTGAATCTTAACTTTTTCGCGTTGGCAGTTTGTATACTGAGGAGTACGGTGAGAACGAACAGTGTGAAATTATTGATCTCCTGCCTTGTGAAGTTTCACGAGTCTTTGCAAAAAAAAATTTACAAGTTTGCTTCAGGGCAAAATTTGATCATTTTAGACAGGGATTGGATATTTCGCCTTGAAAAATGTTAGCAAAAAAAAACCTCCTGGGGGAGAAATCACAAATTGTCAAACCATTTGGGCATAGAAAGTCATCAACTTTATGTGGTGAGTGGCAATTTATACTCTATGCTTAGCTTTCATGGAAAGCAATGACAAATTTGGAATCAATACACCTAAAGGATATGCTCCAACAGGAAATGATTGTTTTTTTTGTTTGTTTTTGTTTTTGTTTTTTCCTGAATTGCATTGGGGCTGATTACAATGCAATCCCAGCAGAGATTGGCAGGGGGCTGCACTGTTTGCATTGTAAATAGCGATGTGGAACCAAGTATGGAGGGGACTTTGCAACAGCTTGCCTGGGTAGAAAGAAGACTTTGAAGACTGAGCAAGGTCTAAATACGGTTTCTGCCAGTGTTCACCTATGTGACATCTGGGAAGTCGCTGAAACCATCTGAGTTCCATTGTCTCGGGTTGAAATGAGGGAATTAATATATACCCAATAATGACAGAAAATAATAGATAAGTGTGTGGCTTGAGTATGGATAGCCTCTATTATACCTTGACAGTTTTATATCAGTATTATCAAAGCATTAGGGAGTCTTTCCTAGTTATATAGATTAAAGTCTGTGCATTGTTTTGATGACATCAAAATTTATATAAATCCTAAACAATAAAATACCCACAAATTCATTTCTCAGGGTGAAAGGACTAGGAACACAAATTTAAGAGCTAACTCTCAAGAAAGTTCCTAAAAGTAAAACCTGCTGAAAGAATCAATTCTTTTATCTACTAGATGGTAACCTTATTGGATTGCATGTATAACAAGTTCCTTTAGTTTTGGGAGTGAAGAAGTTATATAAGCTTATGAATACTGGATTCATAGAAGACTTAAAAATATTTTTGGCTAGGTAACACTTTTGCATAGTTCAGCAATCAAAAAGCATAAAAAAAGGAATAAAGTGAGAAGTTTTTCTCTTCTCTTTATCTCAATAGTGGGATTTTTAAAAATGGAAAGGAGCATATTTTCATCTCATCACGGACTGTGAGGGGTGTCTGTGGTGTTTGCTGTGCAGCCACATTTTTTTTTGTAAAGGATCTCAGTATATGTTGACTACTGGCTGCTTGTTACCACAATCAGGCACCACCATCCCCACTTGGCCGGTGCAAGAGAATCTGCTTCTTTACATCAGCGTCAAGAAGTTGTGTTCTCAGACCTGTGCCCCACAGCTCCGTATGAACGGCAGAAGAGCCACGGCTTAGCTCATTTTCTATCCGTTCAACTGCTGAAGTCTAGATGAATTACTTTAAATCTTTATGCACAGATCTCCATTTTTTAAACCAATATTTTTTTTTAACACAAAAGAATCCTAACAGTGTTATACCTTGTCTGACTACTGGGCTGATTTCTGAAGCTCTTGAATTTTGCCTTGCTGCTTAGAGCTTCTCTTATTAAACCCCAGACCTCTATCTTTCCAGTGGAAGGTAGCCTAGTGATGTGGTTATTATTCTTGAAAGATGATTCGTTTTCATTTTAAGCCTGACTTTAACCAGTTACTAATTCTATGGTTATTCTAATTTGTTTTCTGTTGCTTGTTGCAGTGATTAAAAAAAAATAACTTGGGGAGGAAAGGCCTTATTCCATCTGATACTTCTAGGTCACGATCCTTCTCTGAGGTAAAGCAACAGGAACTGGAAGACAGAACCAGTGAAGAAATCATGGAGGAATGATGCTTATTGGCTCCTTCTCTAGCTCATGCTCAGCTAGCTTTCTTACATTGTCTGACCTCACTTCCTAAGATGGGAGTGCTATGCACTGTAGGCTGGACTCTCCTGAACCAATCATCAATCAAGACAGTCTCTAACTGGCATAGCCACAAGCCAATCTGATTTAGACAATTCTGCAATTGAGGTTCCCTGTTTCCAGGTGACTCTAGTCTCTGCCAAGTTGCTAATAAAAATCTAACCAGTAGAATTTGCTTGGTCAGATAGCTAGAGGTCTTAGGTATGACAGGAGAGATGTTATGGGGTTAAAGCCATAAATGTAACTAAAATACACCTAACTTAAGCATAACTATCTAAGTGACTCTACTATTTTTTCTTTAATTTTGAAATATATTTGTAACCTTCTAGTCACACACACACACACACACACACACACACACACAGAGAGAGAGAGAGAGAGAGAGAGAGAGAGAGAGAGAGAGAGAGAGAGAAAGAATAGTTTTGTGATTTCCATATGTGGTGGTTTGAATATACTTGGCCTAGAGAGCACCACTATTAGGAGGTGTGGCCTTGTTGGAGTAGGTGTAGTCTTGTTGGAGAAAGAGTATCACTTAGGGCATGGGCCATAAGACCTTCCTCCTAACCACAGGGGATCCAGTCTTCTTTTAGTGGCTTTTAGATGAAGATGTAGAACTCTCAGCTCCTCCTGCACCATGCTGACCTGAACACTGCCATGCTCCCACATTGATAATGGACAGAACCTGGGAACTTGTAAACCAGCCCCAATTAGATGTTGTCACCCAACCAATGGACAGAAGTTGCTGACCCCTGTGGTTAATTTAGGGGAAAGCTGGAAGAAGCTGAGGAGGAGGGTGATCCTGTAGGAGGACCAGCAGTTTCAATTAACCTGAATCCCAAAGATCTCTCAGATACTAGAATACCAACCAGGCAGCATATACCAGCTGATATCAGGCCCCCAACATATATACCGCACCAGGGTCTGGGTTCAGTCAGAGATGATGCACCTAACCCTCAAGAGACTGGAGACCCCAGGGAGTTTAGAGGTCTGGCGGGGTGGGGGTGGGGGATCATCATCCTGGAGACAGGAGGACAGGGAGGAGGTATGGGATGTGAAACAGTTGGAGGGTGGACCAGGAAGGGAATAAAATCTGGAGTTTAAAATAAATAAATAAATAAATAAAATAAAATAATTTCCTTGGTCATGGTGTCTCAGCAGTAAGATCCTAACTAAGACACCATCTCTTTACATTTAATGAAAAGTGTGATACCCAATGAGCTGCCTGCTGTTCTACATTTTGTCTTATCTGATTGATGGGCCGGGGCTAGGAGGGGCTGCAGTCTTTAAGAATATACCGCTTCTTCAAGACCAACATTCTCTCTCCTTAAAACTCTTTAAATCCTTGATTAAAACCTTCAAACCCAGGTTATTTTAGTGTAATGTTGGCATCTCTCTTGTCTGTGAATGTTTCCAAAGAAGGCATCATAAACAGCTAACACTTTGGGGGTGGGATGGTAAATGAAGACTCCAATACTATGAAAAGCCATGTCACTGCTAAAGATAAAGAAATTATTTCTCCCTTGTCTGAGTGCATGTCCATCTCTATCCACGGTTGTAGCTTTCACCCAGGGTGTAACGCTTCTGCCTGCAGTGTGACATCCAGGGCATGGCCTGAGTTGCTGGGTGGCAAGTCCTAAAGAACTGTTACCTCCTCCTTGTTTCTGCATGTGACAAACAGACCTACTGATGAGTTAACTACGTCTCCTTTTCCTCTACTGATGCACCTTTCCAACTTTTTCTTCTGAGTCTCCACAATCTCTACTGGGGGCAGCCTGAGCAAGTCTGGCATTAGTCTGTTAGGAAAGCCACGTCTCTCCTTTTCCCTTTAGTACAAGAATTATAAGGAAAATAAGAAATCTTAGCTTTTTAAAGTGAGCCTATTAATATGAAAACCAGATTCAGATGATTTCAATAGCCTTATTTCAGCTTTCAAAGGAGTCTTTGATTTTTAACTTGTGAAGATTTACAGATTGACTTCATTTCTAGGATGGGCGAAATGTGAGGTCACTGCAGGCCGGTCTGAAGTACTGGGAACAATCTCAAACCCCATGATATTCCCAACTGTGACTACTCCCCAAACTTTCTGGTGGATGCAGACTCACTTCCTTCTGAGACAAACTACACCCATCACCATCTGTAAGGGCTTTCATGGCACTGAACAAAAGGCACAACTCTGGACTTCAAGCATCAGTTACAACTATCAAAATACAAATGCTTTCCAAACTGAACTCTACAGCTAAAATCCATCCATGCAGGAGCTAGGTAAAATCCAATAAAATGGCTGAAAAATTAACCCAACTAAAGCTCTGAAAAAAAATATTTTAACTCTATAACTAACGATGAGAATTCCAGGAGAATATCAGAGGGTTCTGTGATCAAAATATGAAAATAAAATTATTGCTTGAAAGCAATTTACAAATAAAGGACTTGACATGCTTTAGAGCAGAGTGAATAAAGACTATACTCCCATTTTCTCATCCTCCTGTGCCTGAGATGATCTGATACAGAGCATTTCAGTTTTCAGGGAGTGGAAGGCCTTTGTGCCTCTTGTTTAAAGATGGGCAGGTCAGTCTGAACAATGTGGTGTATTCAAAGCGGGACTCAACTTGAACAGAGACACCCAGCATCTAAGAATTAACTCTAAGCTGACTAGGAATCGCTGTTGTACTTCTTGGCAGAATTTGGGACTGAGTCTAACCTCAGTATCTGGCACAGATTATAGTCTTTAATGTAGGCATGGCTCGTTTCTTGACAAATGCTATAATCACATAGGAGCTGGGCAAAAACACTGTACTGTTCAGGAAATTTCAGGACTCACATGCCTTTCCCATCATCAGAGGAAGTACTCGAAGATCTTTTCTCTAAGCACGACTACTTGAAGATGAGAAGGGTTTCACAGGATAAATTAAAACCCACCAAATTGGCACTTCAGTTGAATGAAGAGGAAAAAACCCAGAAGGGTGGACTGTCCATAAAAAAAGACAACACTTCATTCTCTGCTAGAAATAATAACATCCTTTACATGTCCCCCGTCTCTATGAGGAGATTTAAGTGCTTTATCTAATTAATCCTCCCAGCTTCCCAGAGAGGTAGATAGGGGGCAGATATTATGATCTGAATTCAGCAGTGGTAGAAATTAGTGTCCTGATTAAGTGACTTAGAAAGGAGACAGCATTTGCACTTGAATAAGTACACTCTGAATTCTATGCTATTTTACTAGACATAGTATCCATAACATAGCTTGAATCTTCCTTGTTCTAATTCATCCTATGTAAAATGTACACAGAGAAACAAAACAACAGCAGTGAGGAAACAACCATTTCAGTGTGGCCGCACTCAAAAGACGGAACACTGGTAGCTCAAGAAGAGATTGTGAAATTCACAGTGGATTCTGGCATCAAAACAATGAATCTTACTTTTTAAAAAAAAAATCTGGAAGAAAATTCCACATACTATGAAATTGCCACAGTAGTCCATTTAAAGCATGATACGTATTTTCAAAACAATAGTGTGTGCATTGCTTCAGAAACTTCACCTGAGGGACCAACCAGGTGCCAGAAGTCAGGGGAAGGGCACAGTTGACCCAAACAGTTACCTACTCAAAACCTGGGTCTTTTTTTCTTTTTGGGCAGAGCCATGCCTGAACTGAAGACTCCGGGGAATGACAATCCTCTGCCCTCTGAACCACAGAATCACTCTTTCTTCTTTAGTGTTTTTATTTAATGTGTGGAGCAGTCAGGTAAATAGTTCTTCCCAGTGAGCCATGCCTGCAGCCGATCGTCTTGGGAAGGTTCTCTTCATTTCTGAGAGGTATCTGCTGAAACTTGGCCAGTAGCCAAGTTACTACCTGGTCTAGATATTGCTGACATGCAGCCCCAAGTGACATGAGTTAATGCACAGGAAGGCATTTAGGAAGAAAGGTTGATGTTCTTGAGAATATGCCGAAGAAGTTAAAAAAAAAACAAAACTCTGAAATGTTTTATCTTGGCACAATCCTTCTATATGTACACAAGATAATGTTTTAATTAATAACAAGTACATGTTTTCAGAAACACTTCTGTGCCATCATAGTTACTGTTAGAGACTGTACCCAGGGTTTATCTAAGCAAGCTGAATCCCCAGTCCCAATGATTTTATTCTGATGGCCTTTCAGATCTGTTTCTACAAACCACATAATCATTCCAAGATGAACACATCCTTTATGAGATGCTAGAAACACATAAATCTGGCCCTTAAATTTCCAGAGAGGATAGAAAACCAATTAATATTTTCCTTAAAATAATTTTTTCTCAAACCACATGGATCAACACAGGCAGAAAAAACTCCCTGAAAAAGCTGTCATGACAGAAAAACAAGAGCAGAACTTAGAGGCTGGGTGTTTAAAGTCAAAAATTGAGCTCCATTTTCCCCTGGACCTAGAAAAGAATCCTTATTGTATTGCCTAGTTCCATATGGCCTCTTTCAAAGTCTGCATATGACAAGTTGTATGGTAAAACCAATCATACTATGAGGTTTTTGAAAACATTTCCACAGATGAATAGTTTAAGATTAAAAAAAGTTCTGACTGTCCAAATAATCAAGTAGACAGCACATCCCTGTGGCAAGAGAAGGCTTGATACGGCGAATACAGAGGCATGGAAGATATACTTTTCATTGGCATATGGTTTGTGAGTCCTTTATTCTAGCCATTTCATATTTCTGTCTCAAACATAAGCAATCTTGTTTGTCAGCCTCTCTAAGCAAGTGATATCCATTGAAACTGGCCATGTTTTCATATGGAGAGGTTAACAACAAATGAAAATCAAACTCCTACAATCCCCGCTATTTGCAGACCAAATGGCAAGGGAAGAATGCACTTCCACGTGTAGGTTCCCTGGATACACTGGAAGGGAAGGGAAGAAATGTTCGGGAGGTTGAAAGTCATGGATCCAGTAAACTCCAGGATCAAAACAAAAACTATAACCACATGTTGAAGTCCTGTCCTGTTCTTCCTTCCAGCCCCATGCTCCCAGAAATAAGACTCAGCTCCATAATATATTTACAAATACCTTGGCCCTATAGCTAGGGTCTTCTCTGACTAGATAAAACTTAAAATATCTAATTTATTCGAGCCCACATTCTGCCAAATGGCTGGTTTCCTGTACTCAGGTACTATGTGTCCATCTTGTGGCATCTTCCCTAGGGAATATCCTGCTGGCCCTCTCCCAGAATCCTTTCTCCTGGATGTACTACTTCTATTTCCTAGACCATAGGCCACTGACTCTTTAACTGACAGGTGATGCATCCACACAGTATACATGAAAGTCTCTCAACAACAACAACAACAACACAAAGGAAGAAATTGTGAAGAACACTATGAACTATGCAACATCCAAGCCAGAAGAATGCTAAGATGGTATGGTGTGACTGAGGCCATAGTGACAGAATTTCTAAACAGTCTACAAGTATTGATCATGTCTGTTGTGTGTAAGATTCAAAATTAAACCTAAGAGAGCAGACACAATGCAGAGAATCACCATGAAAGAGAGACATTCAAGCATTAAAATTCCTTCAAATAAAGTAGTAACTGTGGCCTTAGCTCCCAAAGATACAAAATGTAATTATAACAATAAATAACAATAATACATGGGCCTATGAAAGGAGTGCAGAAAAATGCTAAATGTTAAACCAAAATTAAGTTTATTAGTAGTAAATGCATAGAGCATTTAGAGGCAGTGTTAAATAAATTGTTTTTAAAATAAAGTTTGGTAGTAGGGAGACTCCCTCTGTGGCTTTATAACCTAGATTTACAGAGAGAAATGCATAGAACACCACAAGGGACCCAAATGTTCTGTAAACACTTTTCTTATTTTCATCTCCATGGCCCTTAAGATTTTTCGGGGTGGGGAGTTAGGGGGTGGATTCTAAGACTGGATTTCTCTGTGTACCAGTGCTGTCCTGAAACTTGCTTTGTAGACAAGGTTGTCCTTGAACCTCCAGAGACCTTTGTCTCCTGAGTGCTGTGAATAAAGGTGTGTGCCATCATGCCCTGCTCAATTTCCACTTTGAGAACAAAGGATAGATGTGGAAAGTTGGCTCTGAGCAGTATTTGTGATACAAAAATGCATGGGAGAGGGTTCCAGCATAGCTGCGAAGACTATGTGAATAAGGGCTTTCCAAATGTATGACTGGGCATTTCCTGGATGCTCTCAGTAGAACAGACATTCTGCCTAAATTCTCTGATGTAATTTTCCTTCTAATCACCATAAGGTCATACTATCTACATAAGACCAGAATTGAGAAAAGTTCACTTCAGCCACAAGCAAATTGTGGGAGGATTCATAAAGGATGGGTGCATGTTGACTTAGAGGAAAGGAAATAAGATGGCACACCAGGAAGGGTAGTGACTCAGCTCTGGGAAAACAGACTAATAACTAAGTAGTATGGTCAGTCATCCCAGAGGTGAGCATTAACATCCGAGGTGGATGTCACAATTATGTTGATGTATCAGCAGATCTGACCCAGGCAGTCATAACACCTCGAGAAGGAACCTTGTGTAAATGGTTCTCAGCAGTGACTTTGTCATCTGTCTGTAGATGAATATCTCAAGAGCAAGAAGTTTGCTTTTAGAAAAATGTGTTCTCTTGATCTTGTGAAATAAGTAGGAGTAATTAAATAAATAAACTGGCCTGATTACATATTTACAAACTGAACTAAGCAGGGAAATACATCCATCTCATCAAATGATGATTTTGTTTAAATGATGATTTGAAAAGTTTTTTTTTTAATTACTTCTTTCAGTTTTGTTTTTTAACTTCACCTCACCATTGCCAGGATGAGCAATGTGGTGTAGACATTCATAATGTGTGACCCATTTTTGTCAATCAATATTGTTTCTCGGAGCAACAGTTCAGTGATGGAGTGAGCAGCCTACTCCATGCCCCCAACCTTCTCTCCTTTTGAAAAGAAATCAGCAGTTGCTCAGTGCCCAATATATGACAGGAACTGCCTGGAGGAACTCAGTCTTTCTCCTGAGCTGACTTCTGCCCAGAAATGTGGCCCTTTAGTTTGTGGGTGGCTTCTGTTTTTGTTTATATGTGGGGTTTTCACCAAACAGAAGGGTTTATTCTTTGTTTTGTTTTTGATTCAGGGATTTTTACCAAGAGTGGTGACTTAGTCCATTGTGATACTTTTCAGTATACATTGTTAAATTCTCAAAGCCTGTTAGGCAAGGTGTCCTGGGGAAATCAAAATTTATTATTGTCATTATGAAACTCCGAAATTAAGACCACCTTGCAAAACAAGCGAATTGTTATAAACGTGGTGTGTCGTCTGGTTACCCAATCAATTGGCCAGTAACAGGAGACAGCTATTAGTCTGTGCTGTGTGAATCTAACTTCCTCCTCTTAATGTGATGGAATTAATTCACACAACCTGATAACAAGGCTATTACAATGCGAACAATGGTTTAAAAGTGGCTTGCGTGGAACAGCCAGGCACCATTGAACATTTCAGATCAAAGGTCTATTGAACAGAAAGAACAAATAGAATCAATTTCTTGAACTGTCTCTGCATTTCCAAAACTTGCAACATTATACCACAGAATGTGACTTAATGAAGTACAGATGAGAAGACCAGAGCGAAGCTAGTTTTAATGTAACAATGAAAATTAATGGAGGACTTTGGACTTTTTTTTCCCCCTCTATGGAAACAAACTAGTTATTAAAGACAGCTTTGTTCTCCTAAAATTCTAGACTTTAAAGCCAGCCAGGACACAGATAGTTCACTTAGGCACAGATAACAAGGCATAGAGTCATACATTTGCTACTTTTTATCTGTGCTCGAAGGCTGCGCGAGGCATAATTTATTTATGTTTAAGCCACAGTGTATTTAATGAGGTAAAGTGACCTAACCTACCTCACAAAAGTAATGGAGGATACATGGGCATTCTGCTTTAAAAAACCCTGAAATGAATAGTTAAATAATGACCACAATTAAGTGGATTCTGACTGAATAAAGATTATACATTATTTCAGGTATCTCAGCCTAATTACTTTTGGTTTTGGACACAAATAGCAGATATAAGGGTACCAGTGCAGTGTTCTTTCAAGTAGGCGTATTTGAAAATAACACAGGATCTGCAACCACAGATAAATTGATTAAAGGGCTGGAGATGTAGCTCTGTAGCACAGTGTCTTGTCCAACATGCCCAGAAACTCGCACTGTCCCTAACACTGTATAAAGCATGTGATTATGAAGGGGAATGATGTGAATCATTTGTTTTTCTTAATCTTTAATTTAAAACAATCTATTAAGAAGTCCCTCAAGAATAATGAAACGACACATTGTCAAAATCCTGGACAAAGTGCTTCAACACATGCACTATGTACCATCTACACAGATATTGTTATCTTTGCATTGTCAAATATAAAATCACAAAGCAAAAGAGTACAAGAATTCTGCTTTATATGGCTAAATATAAATTTAGAAAAAAAAACCCCACAAGCTATTAAAAGTAAAATTCAGAACTGGCTTGCTGAAAAATACATATTTCATACTTTTGAAACATTCATGAAAACATGGAAAAATCACATTACACCAGGACTGGAGATAGTGGAAATAGAGGGGCAATCTTCTTGACTATTGATAACTGTAACTTGACATGCTACAGGTCATCGGGGCCTAGGCAAATAAGACATATTCCTAGCCCAAGACATCAGAAGAAGGCAGGAATGTTAAGACTACCTCCTTTCCAATCACAAGAGCCTTGAGATTTGTAAGACAGGTGAGTGGGCTACCCACAGAGTTAAATATATTCAAAGTAGTATTAAATATGGTTCAATTGTAATGCTCATCGGTACCTGTAAGCACTAATGTGTTTAATTGATGGGATGACTTTGTCTTTTTCTTTTTTAAATAAGCTAAAATGTTGGAGATGGAGTTTGAGTCTCAGGTCTTTGTCAGACCTTTCTCTGGTCCCCTAGCTACCTTGACCTGAGGAACATGAGTCAAGCCAGACTGCTCTCCTGCGAACACAGCCATTTCAACAGTCACAGATGACTGAAGGAAGTCGCATGGCAACCACAGCTGTTTGCTGCTAAAGCATCGCTCCTAAAGGCAAAACCCCCAAACCCCAGCAGTACTTCTTTCAAACAGCTCATACTGGACTTCTTGCTTTCTGAGTCTCCTTCCAATTTAGATGCCCTTGGAAAAAACCCCCAGTGAGGCTGGAGGGCAAAGACTGTCCCTGATGGCTTAGCAAAGAACCTGTGGTGACTGGTGTGTGAGAGACATCACCACCGTGGGAGTGACCACGGTACATCCTGAATATGAAACACCGTGTATACTAACACTCGATCTTTAGCTATATAAACTGGCCAGGACTGGCCAAGCGACAACCTTCTGTACCATTCCCCTATGTTAGTACTGAAACACTACGTACCCACCCGCAAAAGGTTTTCTCAAATTGTATTTTCTTGCCCGAATTTTGATTTCTTCATTATTGGTAGAGCAGGCTGATCTTGTAACATGAAGAGCAGAGGTGGCCGCGGCAGCGGCAGAGGCAACAGCAACAGTGGAATACAAGACAAAGTAACAGGAATTACGTTACCTCGGAGAGGCAGAAGTTACAATGGCAACAGCAAGACCTTGCTACAGAGTTCCAAAGAGCTTAAAGGCCAAGGGGCTATATAACCCAATCTGCTATAGTGGGCCACAGATCTCCCGCACCCTAGTCAGAGAGTTCTACGCCACTCATTTTAAGGCTAAGGCTCCAGTACCGGAGGCTTGCCTGAGAGATATAAGTCTAGAGGGCACTGTATGCAACTGCTTGCGGCTATTTTCTGCTGTTAGCTGTTATGGATTGAAAATGCTGCTAAGACACATGCGCCACTATGTTCATAGCAGCCTTATTTATAATAGCCAGAAGCTGGAAAGAACCCAGATGTCCCTCAACAGAGGAATGGATTCAGAAGATGTGGTATATCTACACAATGGAATACTACTCTGCAATTAAAAACAATGAATTCACGAAATTCTTAGGCAAATGGTCAGAACTGGAAAATACCATCCTTAGTGAGGTAACGCAATCACAAAAGAACACACAAGGTATGCAGTCACTGATAAGGGGATATTAACCCAGAAGCTCGGAATACCCAAGACGCAATTCACATATCAATAGATTTCTAAGAAGATGGAAGGAGAGACCCCTGGTCCTGGAAAGACTGGATGTAGGGGAACGCCAGGACAGAGAAGCGGGAGGGGGTTGAATGGGGAACAGGGGGAGGGAAGGGGGCTTATGGAACTTTTGGGGAGGGAGGAAACGGGAAAGGGGAAATCATTTGGAATGCAAATAAAAAAATATAGAAAATAATAATAAAAAAGAAAATAAAAACTAAAATTAAAAAAATAAAAACAAACAAGAAAAGAAAAGAAAAGAAAATGCTGCTAAATGTCAGCCCTGGAAGAGCTTTTCTGGCCTACCAGGATTTCTAGAACAAAAGGAGCCCAGCTACTCGCTGCCCTGTTCTATCTCGGCTCCCTTTCCATGGCTATGGATATAACAGGTTCCTTGTTACAAAAAGCTTCACCACCACCACGGCCCCTTCTTGATGCGTAAAAATGAAAACAAAATGACTGAAGTCTTAAAAGAAGTAGTTCTTTCTTCAAGAGAATTGCAGATTTGATTCATGCCCACATTAAAGTAAAAACGGAATGCTAGACTGCTTAAAACTCGTTAAACACTGGTTTGTGAGCTAAACCTGTTTCCTATCGAGTGGAACATAGAATGTGAAAAGATATTAACATGGAAATTCTTCCCTCACCGTTAATATGGAAGTAAAATTTTAAAATGAAAGCAAACATGTTAAACCTGTAAGAAATATTATATGACAAGCTAGATATTATAAAAGGGATTTTATACTTTTTAAGTAACAACTCTTTGAAGAACTTCTTGAAGAGATAAAGATGATTTATTGGAGGAAATGGGATCTTGAGGAATTTACTTAGGCTGGCTTCTCAGGAAAACACAGCTTGGGAGTTTACATGGTCAAAATAGGAACACTGACTTCTGAAGGTCGGAAACTAATGACAGCAGAGTTGAAAGGACACAGAGCCCAAACCAAATCTGGCTATTACTAGATCTCAGATCTTTTCGGGGGCCAGAAAGGGCAGAAATAACATTGCAGAAAATTATATTAACAACAGAGGAAAAAATAGAAATCTTGTGTTCAGAAGACAAAGACAAAACTTCCGACATCGAAAGGGGTAGATGTAGGCTCAAGTAATACCACAGTGGGGATACTACAAGGATGGAGGATAGATAGGGTACCATAGAAAAACTTCACCCAGGCACAGCTTGACCATTGCTTTCTTGAACTCTTAGCCACTGTGATTATCAGCACAACCTTCATAAGACTGGGTCGTTCCACATTCTATCACCCATGGAAGAGCAGATCATAAGGACCAACTTCCAGTCCTCCACTCAAACATCTACAGGCAGTTAATGGCTCTCAGTGAGACAGATGTTTACTTCACTTGTTCAGCCATCACCAAGGTGCTCACACTTCTGAAAATAATCCTTCACCCATGCTTCATTAACAATCGAAATGCAAATGCATGTGTAACCAAGAAGGAAAGACAGAGATAGAAACAGAAAGGAAGAAAGAAGAGTAGGAGGAGAGGGAGGGAGAGATGAAGGGAGAAAGAAGCATAGGGAGAGAAATGGGAAATAGTTGTAGAAAGAAAATAGACTAGTGGAGTGAGGACCAATGTCCTTAAAGATATGTACAAAAAATGTCGTAACGAAACACATTATATACAACTAGTCAAATATATATATAATAACAAAAAATTAAAAATTTTGGAAAGCAAATAAAAAAGGGAAGACTTTTATAAAGCATTAGATTTACTGAGGATGAAAATCTAAACATCAGGTGACTGTCACTGATGTCAACATTAATGAAGATAAATGTTTTTAATTTTGTTGAATATATATTTAAAATTTTTAATGTGACTAGTGTATTAATAGCAAACTAATGTTATTTTTAAATACTTTCAAAATAAAATGATAAAACATTACATACAAAGATCAAAGTCAGATTGCTATAAGCTATATTAATGGTTTAAATATACCAAGCAATATTAACATAAATTTAAAAAGAAAAATCAATCAGGAGAGTTGAATTTCCACTGAAATATAATTACATTAAACTATGACACAATAATAATACAAAAGAATAATTAAATCAATATGGGTGCTATATCAAAGAAATCAGCATCTCTGAAATATATTTCTTTAAAAAGGAGATAATACATAATTAAAATAGGCATCATAAAACCACACAGACACAATGCCTTTGTCACCAAATGATACAGTGATTATCACTTCCTGGCAGACCAAAATGAATTAGGGATGATTAAATATGATCATTGGTCAAAAGGCTAATGCTAAAATACACTGACATTTTTTTTTCAAAAACAGCAACAGAGGTGAAGGAGTCTTCTGTTTTCAAGACAATTAATACAAATAATACTTTATGGAGTAAGCATTTCCAGTGTCAGTAGGAGCAACTTAAGAATTTGTGCGAAAATGGAGTGTAAATATTATGTCATGTAGCGAAGTCTTAGCTTTCACGAAGTGTGGTCTATATACAGAGAGTAGTTTTTTCATCCATAAAGAAGAAGGAAATTATGCCACAAATACATATGCTACCTTAATAAACCTTCAATTTCTACATGAATCACAGCATCTCAATAGAATAGAGACATATCACGTTTGGGCCAGGACAGTTGGGCATGTAAATCACAGTGTCTCTGCTTTCTTAAAGAAATCTAAAGCAAACAATCCAAACAAGGCCTGGGTCATAGCTACGAGAATAAAAGACATTCTAACTTTTTTACAAATCTTTGACACACACTCATTTTGAAGGGCAGACACAAGGAACTGTATTTTTGTTGTATTTGTTTTTTTTTTTAAGTCAATTTTACAAGCTGATGCTAATTCAACAAATGCCAATTTTTTTTCTAACTTGCTCTTTTTTTTTTTTTGATGTCATTTTGTTTTGGTTTTCAAGACAAGAGTTTCTCTCTGTAGCCTTCACTATCCTGGAACTCACTCTGTAGACCAGGCTGACCTCGAACTCATGAGATCTATTTGCCTCTGCCTCTGCCTTCCCAGTGTTGGGATTAAAAGTGTGTGCTACTACCGTTCAGCTTCACAGTTAATTCTAATCTTTAATTTTTGTATCTTCTATATTCTTTGACAGCATGGGATCCATCTTTTACTGTTACATGGTAGTCCAATGTCTATTCAAGTATCTGTAGATTTCATAAGTACTTTTTTATCCAAAATACTAATAACGTACTTCATTATACTTGTATTTTACAGATCATTTATAAAACTACATTTTCTAACTCTTACATCTATAATTTTTTAAATACACAGACATAGAAACACACACACACACACACACACACACACACACACACACACTGGATTTTAACTGACTTCTGTTCAACTTCTTTGAAGGAAAGGAACTTTTTTTTTGTATGAAGTACAAAAATGTCTTTTACCTTCTATATTCTAAAATATAACCATGTTATACATCTATTGGTTATTTCTTTCCTACTTAGGTCTCATTTGTTTTTGTTGTTGAGAATTGCCATCAGTTTAGCTCCTTGGCCAAATTTTCCTGCCTTTGCTCTGAAGGTGTAGATTTTTTCAAGTGCCGGGAACATGTGCTAAAATATTTCTCAGGAGTGGTAGCTAATTGTCACTTGGTTTACTGGGATTGTTTGAGGGCCGTTTTGTTTGCTTGCTTTAAGCCAATATGGTCTATGTAAGAAAAACAGGGGTTTCAAATGACAAAATGAAATGGTAAACTATACAAAACAGAACTTTGCCATGCCAACTGCATACAGAGTTGATTTATAGTCATTTTCATTGACACTAGGTAGTTCTTTTACTGAAATCAAAGTTGTTTTTTCTTGTAAACAACTTTTTCACCAAAAAATGTAACATTTTACGTATTTAGATGGCTTTACTCACAGTCAAATTTTGTTGTTTTTGCTGTGGAATAATTTACATTGAAGACTGTCATTCTTTTTTAAACACATCTAATATCATTTCATCATGTATATACATATACATACACATACATATACATCATATACACATATACATATATAGAAATGTATAGGGTTCTGAAATCTAGGAGATAATTATTACAAAAGTCTCCTTCACAGTTGACTCATTCTGCCGAGTGTTTAATATGAGTCCAACCATATTAGTCATTATATTTATATACTTTATATTTTAAGACAGCTTGTAAATGTCTACAAATTGAACATAATGTATTTGAAGATAGACAACATATACTCACTTGTCATTAGAAAACTGAACATGCGCTAAATATCAGTCAAATACTAAATGAAAATACTTAAAAATCTTGCTTCATTTTGTTTTTCTCTCTGAAAGGAAATATTTTACCCTGAATTCTCTGACCTTTAGTTCTTATCTTTTATACATCTGCCTTCAACTTTAATCATTAATCCAAAATTTGCACATCCTAAACACTTCTGAACTAATTCTAAAATAGTTGTGAATTGGTATGCAGGTTGACATGTTATTGAATAACGTGAACTCTAGTTTCATATTCAACAGTTTTTAATCAAAGAACTTCAGTGATTCCTTTCAATGAGCAATTATATCAGCACCAATGAAAGGAAATAATAAATTGTGAAAAATGTGCTTTTACTTTTTTAAAGGTGTGATGCAATTCACTCTATCTTAACAATATCAACACCTAACAAAATGTCCTTTAATTTAGATGATGCAGATAATTTGAATGTCTACTTGTGCCAAGACAGTTGAAGGTTCTGTGATTATTCTTGATGAAAACCAGGAGCTCTTTCTGAACTGGCTTTGTGTATTATGGTGGGCAGCTGGGGCAGGGCTAATGTATCTCTGTTCTACTAGCTATGACTCAGTAACATGAAATAGGTCGGATCTGAGTCTGGGCTCTAAAGACCCATTTGGTTTTGTTACATTCGTGCTAACCAGTTTTTTCCATTGGTCTGGGTCCAGAATGTAGATAGTATAACTAGCCAACATCAGAACACACACACACACACACACACACACACACACACACACACACACACACTCACCCTACAGTACACAAAAGTCTATTTTGGTTCATTCAAGGGTCAAATGTAGAAATGTGCCAAAGAAAAACTTTAATAATACTTGGTCTGTTGTATTTTTCTGTTATTATTATCTTCTTCAATTTATTATATTGATTTCACTTATTCAGAAATTTGAATAGGGGTTACATATCCAATATTTACTGTATGATTCATAATAGTAGCAAAATTACTGTTATGAATTTGCAACAAAAATAATGTGATGGTTGGGGGTCACCACAACATGAGGAGCTAGATTAAGGGATCACAGCATTAAGAAGATTGCAAACCACTGAGCTAGCCTCTGATGAACTCAATTATTCCATTCCATTTTTTTCCTTATCACCCTTTGCTACCAAATCAAACCTGCCATACATCCAGAAATATAAACTCATGGTAGTTTTAGAATTTAATTTAGCTGAAGAACTTGAAATAAATTTTAGATCCCAGACAAAACAAGCCTGAAATTTTAACATGAATATTTAAGGTTTAATTTTTTAAAAAGGAAAAGGAGAAAATTCCAAAGAGAAACAAATAAATCTCTATACTTATGTAATTTTGGGGGAAAGGAAATCTAGCAATGTATTGAAATAGACATGCTTATGAATCATAACTCCACTTTACACAAGTACCTAATCTGGGAAAAATCTCCTACAACTTTTAATATTAATAACAGTGGCAATTTCCAGATAACATTTTTTTTAAAAAAAATCAACAATTGTTGCAATATTAAATTCCAAAGTAACGTGACCTTCATAGTTGCTTTTAGCTAATGACTTTTAACATGTACGGTCATTTTCAAATTTTGAAAAACAAACCTGAAAATACCATTTGCCATGAAAATATGAGAACTTTAATTTTCTCAGGCCATTTGCAAGCTTTCCCATCAACTGCATAGAAATCAAATTTCTTTTCTTTTCCCTGGAAAGTCCTGAAATGCCAAAACTATGGGGTGATGTTTAGATTTTCCAACTGTTATTTCCATCTTATTTTATGTCTTACAGTCCAGTTTGTGGGTTAGAACCTCTAAAGTTGTTGGCTTAACAATGATCTGTGACAAGCCGAGGTTCTGTTAGTCCACGTTATTTTTAAAAATAGCAAGATGTACAGTTTTCTCTTGTTTTCCAAGAGGCCAAGAAAGATGCTATCTTGAAGATGCTGAACACGTTGTTCCCTGAGCCTCTCTGTCATTCTGTTCCCCTAGAACTTTCCAAGCCAGATTATGTTGCTTCCACCTAATGCTGCAAACATTTTGGGTGCAAGCCCAATGTGATTCTGAGACTTGGGTATGATTCCTCATAACCTGGCGTCCTTCCTGGAAGTTAACTTTGTTAGGCAGTTATTTCTATAAACATACTGAGGAATAGGAAACCTACATGACCAGATGAAGTCTACTACCTGCCTTTTCTCTATAGCCCTGAAATATGGAATTTGGCAATTCCTTGGCGGGGGGGGGGAGGTTCCCAAGATCTATTTAAAGGGTTAAATTCTATTTCCAGAACTGCCATTACCTCTCATAGGTATTAAACTTTTCGATTATACTTGTAAATGCACAATTTGGATCAGTTGGGTATTTATTTTGTTATGAATGAGCCCAGAGTTTGGAGGCTTAAAACAACTACTTATTCGATGAAAGTCATACATCTCAGTCTTACTCAGATAGTCTCATAAAGTTACATGCCTGAAACAAGCCTCTCTTAGTGCATAGTGGATATTACACAATGGGAACATTTCTGGAGGCCATTGACAGAGGCATCCACAACCAATGAACATTGTTAACATATACAGGCTGTGGTAGTTGTACTTTGACTCATAGGACATAAGATTCAAAAAGTTCAAAGAGAACCTAGAGTATAATATCTAGAGGTTTTGTGATAGGTTATTCTAAAAGTTTCATGACACACACATTTTAAAAGCTTATGAGATGTTGGAGGAAGACTTTCTTTTCTGTATCAAAGGAATCTCAGTAACTGAAAGTTACACCCTGGTTCATCACTGGATCAGAATCAATAGTAAGTAGCTGATTATTTTCAATAGACTATGTAGCTTTAGCTTCCTATTATGGTTGACATATTCAAATCTACTAAATGAAGAGTTACGTGGTGATCCAGAGGTAGAAACAAAACATTTGGAATTCAGGACAGCAGTTCCGGAGAACCTAAGTCTCTCACATAAGTGAATCAGATTTCCTTTGTTCCCTTCGTATGTGTGTCTAGGGATGCTTCCGACGCTTGACTCTACGGTCTCATGGATGGTCTTCAAGTCATCTGATGAAGAATGAAAAATCATGGGTAGCACCTCTCATCAGCCCACCCTAGGATGATGATTTAAGGCAGTGGTGAGCAGAAATGCTACTACACGTCACTCAAGCAAGCAACCTAATGTTGGGTAGCCAGAGGGAGGAATATAGACAGTAGAGAATGGCTTTATATAGTGATCAGAGGCCTGGGAGGGGACAGTGTAGAAAGAAGTTTAGAGACAATGAAGTCTGGAAAATATTAGTGGACTCATGAGAGTCAGCAAGAACATGCACGTTTTATGTCTCCTGTTAATGTCATGATTTTTTCCCAGAGATCATACTATTGAACCAGATGATTTGAATCTTTGATGTTCTCCATCTTCTAGCCTTAGCCAGTTAGATATTATAAAATAAATCCAGGAATGAGGTAGTCACAGTGTCAGGAATGACACTGTACTGATCTAACACCAATACTTCCTCCCAACAAAGTCAATATAGCTTTGCTTACTGAACAGCCTTTCATCAGTAGAGACAACCATTCCAAACATCGGAACAACAGCCAGATTCTGGATAACAGATTGAACCCCTTCTGCTCTTGGAATCTTGGTTTAGTCTTCCTGGACTGGAAATAAACTCTATGGGTTTGTATTTTCTGATTGGTGCCTATGCCTATTCCATTGTTTCTGATTTTTATGGATATAAAACTAGTAACACGGGGCTATTAGCTCTGTTAGAGGCACTTCACTGCATCAAAGCAAAGATGTAAAGAAAATGAAACCCAGGACACCTAGCTGTAGGGCACACTGTTCTTCCTAAGTGCTCCATCACTCATTAACCTTGCAATGGTAAGGTGTCTTAAAATGTGTCTGAAATATGGTGGCATCTTATAATAAGAGACTCCATCATAACTGCAAGCCAAGTACAGTGCCCTCACCGAGCTGCTCTACTGCGCAGAATTTGTGGTGACGTGATACAACATCCCAAAATGCTAGAGCATAAGTGTCTAAGAACCAAAGTACACAAAAGAATAGCCACCATAGCACACATCTGTTAACATTTAAGTTTCTTAAGTTTTTAAACCTGGCCTCTGCTGGATTACACATCATCGTTCTTAGGACAGGGAGAGTGGTGTTTCTAAAGGTATCAGTAATGCTGTAATTAACTTAAAACAATTGCCAATGGCTGGTAGCTATGTATGCTGAAGATACAGGCTAATAATATGGAAAATGGCTGCTATATTCATGGGGAAAGCTGGCCTTTCTCACCATACCATGGCACTCTTGCTGTTGGCATGGTTCTGGCATGCAGGTTGTTGCTTCTGGCATCAAGGAGTTTCCTCTTGAATCCTGCAGGCCTGGTGAGTCCAGTGCACTATAAGTTGCATCAAATGGAGTCTGGAAATGTCAAGAAAACCAAGCCCCAGAATCCTTGGACACGAAAAATAGCACAACAGGAAAACAGAACAGACCACACAATCACGAGAATGGATGAAGAAAATCCAGAATCCCTTGGAATGAAATCGACAACGATTATCAAATGCAGCCTCATACACAGGTGCAGGAAAAAGGTGAATTGTTTTCCCTAAAACATTTCCTAGCTCTTCTGTAGACAAAAGAGCAGTCGTACGGTCTAAAACTCTAGATAACATTTAACGTGAGGCATATGGACAATTGAATGCTAGTAGGAATTGCTGCTCTCCGGCCACATCTCTCACCACACCTGGGTCTGCATTTGCATTAACCTTCCTCAGATAGCTTATGTCTCGCCTCAAGCTGCATCATATTCCTTTTTGCTTTCTACTGTGGATATTCATGGACTCTAAGAAAACAATACCCAGAGGAGCATTCTTGCCCCATGTATGACCAGAAAGTTGAAAAGAACCGAAGATATCATTCTGGAGACAGCCATAAACCAAAGGCTCAGAGGCTGATAAAAAAAATATTTTGGTTTAATCATCTTATGGAATTTTGGGAAGAAAACTTAGGTTAGTATCATACTGCCCTAGCACCAACTTTATTAGTACTTTGTATATGCTGTTTTTTTCCCCCCTGATGTTTTGTTCTTGCTAATTCTTAAAATCTGTTTTCTGGGATCTGTTCAACAATAAACTCACAGCAGACCTACTTCTAATTTCTCAGACTTTGTGGCAGAGAACCCAACTTAAGTCAAAATCATCCATGAAAGACTTTTTGCTTAAAGAGAATTTCAAACAACTTCTTAAGAAAAAAAATGAACATTTTTTTTCATTTAGATATGGCTGTCGGTATTACAATTTTGTATAAAGCAACACATTACCAAACACCCCACTACTATGCACTAAAATCTGGCAATTGCATACTAAAGTGCTTAAGGTGACAGTATATGAATAATCTTCCACAGAAAACAGGAATAGGCTGGCAAGAACCTGAAAAAGCTGTCAGAAAGCAAGTGTTATTGAGACAAACAATAGGAAGTTTTGACTATTACTTTCAAATGGAAAGTATGGGTACTCTGACCTTAACTTTACTGTGTCAGTTATGGAACCATTAGAAATGACCATGCAACTGTATTCAAGCTTATGGGGGGGGATAGATCTGCTTTAAAATGTACACTTATGTACGAAAGAGAGATGTAACTGACACAGCTCTTACTGTCTGAACAGTGTTTTGTTTACATCATCTTCCTGAGGAGAATGTGGGAAAAAGAGGGGCGAGGAGGTTAGAAGGGACTTTAGCATTCTTCCAGGGAAGATGGGACTTGATTTTCCATAAACCAAATTAAATGTTTTGAAGAAGGAAATATTTTCAGTATCAGAAGTAACTAGTAACAGAGGTAATGGCAAATGTATATACATAGAAGCAAAGCCTTCCAGAGAATTTTAAAATAAAATCCAAATGTCTCTCTTTAAAAATAGTCACTTGTAACTTTCATGGTAAAGAATAACATTCATTCAATATTATAATTCTCCTAGTGTAGTGCTATGCCTCTTTGTAGGCAGGCGACTTTTACTAAATCATAAGGCAGTTTAATGGCGAGGAAACATCCACTGCAACGTGGACATTAACTATTAAATACAATCTCTGAGAATTCAAGGAACTCCAGCCTCCCTCCTGGGGCAATTTTAACTCATTATATCTTATGTTCTTCAAAGACTTTTGATCTACATAAATATCCATTCTCAGGTTCAGATTTTACCATGTACAGTGAGCCTATGATTTTAGGACTACATACAATAAAAAATTCTACGATTTTAGGAAGTTTTAGAATAGTGCAGGACACAAAGTCAGCCTTATCTTCCAGAGAATGAGTGGGCAGGCACCCTGCTACGTGGATCTTCATGTTCTTAACACGTAACATGATCTAAATATTTGTTATTTAATTTCTAAGGCCTCCTCAGTTATATTAGATTATAGGTTTCTGAGTCATGAAATCAGATCTCTTTATAGAACCCTTCAGTGATGAGATAGAATCTCAAGTTTTATGAATTGCTGTTCATTTTTCTTTTTGATATTATAAATTGTATTATTTCCAAAAGCAGGCTCAGTGAATGATAACTTAAGAAAATTCATGCTTAGATCCAAATGAGGGATTACAGCATCTCACATATATTCTTATTTACACAAAATAACATATCTTTAGATTCAATAAATCTTCCTAATATTTGAGTACATATTTATTTGCCAACAGAACTGAATGTCAATAAAATTTGTCAGTCAACAACAGCCAAGAGTAACTTCCTTAGATAAGCCTTGTAAAATACACATTCACAGTAAAGCCAAAAATATATAATTATCTCACTACTCCTTGAGACGTTCATTCTACCAAGGCATAGAGAACAAGGACAGTAATCAAGTAAATGGCATCTAAACCTAACTGTTCACACTTTCAGTTTTTACCACCCAGAGCCTTGTCTTGCATAGCCTCACAGGAGACCCAGTCAAATGGAATTAGCAGTCTGTGCTGAACTGCCAATCGGCCACCAGATGGCAGCAACGCTTTTATGAATAATGCAGCAGTCTTTGCTGCCCATCTAAGATTTCCAGTGTTAATAATAGAACAATCCTTACTTTAGTAAAAGGACAAATTTGTCTGCAAGGAAGCCAGCCACTTTCTCATGCCATTAATTATATTTCACGGGACACATTTGTTTTCTAGCACGTGGGCCTCCAAATATTTATTTTTATGCGGATTAAACATTAAATTGCTACTGAATTTCATTTGATACTGTGCTGAAAACTGCCAGGGCTTGTTCCTTCCTGTCAGATGGACAGTGACATCTGTGATTGTGTATGTTACAGAGTGCCTTTCAAAGAAGAAATGTTTCACATACTTTTAAACACGTTCATCAGCACATCCTGTGGATCCAACAATTGTACCTTCTAACCTCTCTGTCATGATTTGAGTTCAAATCCATCATAGATACCAGGCATGGGAAGTCTATCTTTAGCTTGGTCATGGGCATGGGACTCTTGAAAATTAAGCATTGTTTAAATAACAGATAAAACACAACAGAATTACCAAGTCTATCTAAGCTACTAAAGGAAGTTCGGTGTCAGCAGAACAAACTCCTTGGAGGCACTTTTGCAGCACGTTAACTCTGTCATTGCAAACAATGTGGGTTGAAAGTGCACCCTGCAATGAGTTAGAACCCCCACATTCACCCTGGAGATGAAATGCTGCATAAAATTGTGAGTGTATTTGTGTTTGTGTTGTGTGTGTGTGTGTGTGTGTGTGTTTATATGGTTTATGTGTGCCTGACTTAAGTTTATACTGCTGTGATATAAATCATGAGACCATGACCAAAAGCAACCTGTGAGGGAAGAGTTAATTTGGTTGCCAGGTCAAAGTTCATCATGGTGGGGCATGGTGGGAAACTGAGGCAGGAACCAAGAGGTAGGAACTAAAGTAAGAGGCCATGAAGGAACTCTGCTGACTGGATTATTCTTCCATGCCATGCTTGGCCTGTTTTTATATACCATCCAGAACTACCTGCCCAGGGGTGGCACCATTTACAGTAACCTGGGCCCTGCTGTTTCAGTCATTGACCAAGAAAATGCCCCTCCCCCCCCCAGACTGGCTTACAGTCTATCAGACTGGGGGATTTTCTCAAGTAAGGTTCTTTCAAGATAACTTCAGAGTGTCTCAAATTGGCAAAATGAAACACAACAAAAGAAAACAAAAAACAAAGAAACACAAAGGCAATGTGTCTTGGGAATGCTTGCAGGGAAACCAAAGGTAGGTGTTGGGAGTTCTGCTCTGTCCATCTCTACCTCATTCCCTTGAAACACTATCTTCCACTGAAGCTAGAGCTAGTCTGAGCCAGAAAACCCTAAAATGCTCTTGTTTCTGCCTCCTGCAGTGACCCATGCAGACCGAGGTACACAGTGCCACCCACAACTTTTTACATGGGTATAGGGGAATTGAACTCAGGTCTTCATGCCTGCATAGCCAGTGCTCTTCCCCTCTTACCCCAGAGCCATCATCCTAGATTCTGTATCCTCAACTTCCAAAAATTGCGATTATAGTTTAATCACATCATTTCTTCTGTCTCCTTCCTCCCTCCAAAACCCTTTTCATACACCCCTTTTCACGCTCCTTCTAATTCATGGCCTCTTTTATAACTGATTGATATTGTATGCATATCTGCATTCGCATGTACATATGTTTCTATATTACATCTCTGCCTTTCAATCTGTACTTTCTAGTAAGTTTTCAGTACTGTTTCACTCATATATTGAAGTATTCTGTATAGATCCCACACAAGACTTCTCTCGTGAGTGCTGGCATTGGTTTGCATCATAAACTGTTTGCTTTCTTGAGTTCATTTCAAGCCTTTGTTTACAATGATTGCTTTGTTATTTTCTTATGCAGCTTTAAACATTGCTCTGAGGTTTTAGAGTTTTTCTCACCACTGCCCAGATTTTTCCTCTTTCTTGTGGCTAGTGGTATTTAAACATTCTGTGTGTGTGTGTGTGTGTGTGTGTGTGTGTGTGTGTGTGTGTACGCGCAAGCACACTCACGTATGTGTGCTTGTGTCTGTATGAGTTTGTGTTTGTGTGCTTGTGTTCATATGTGTATATTTGTGTTTCTCTTTCTCTCTTTCTCTCTCTATCTCACCTGTGTGTATTTGTGTGCTTGTATGTTTGTGTGGGTTTGTGTATCTCTGTGTGTGTGTGAGTGTGTGGTTTTCTTGCCCTCAAATACAGATTTGCTATCTTATGTTTCTAAAAATGGAATGACACTGGCTGTTTATCTGAAGGTGATTCTGTGCCTTCCTAAGGTACTCGATTTTATTGCACTCTGCCATCCTCACGGACAGGCTGTAAACTGAGTTACCATTTATTGGCTCCATATATTATATATCAGCTTTAGGGATTAAAGCATTTCTTTTTCTGGAGTACATCTGTTTGCTATTAAAGAGGAAAGAAAACCAGACTCAGCATGAAGTAAACATGGCTACTTTGTTTTTCAAATACAAACTAAGAATTCTGAAACAGATATGCAAAAGAGAGCCCTTAGTTGGAATGTTGTCATGCCAGAATCAAAGTCATATTTTCTGCACTTTATACAAGATGAAAATCACAAGGATAAAAAGTTTAGTACTTGATAATTTCATTCCAGTCCCTTGGAATCCTCCCTGAGGTCGAGGATTAGTTTGCTCAGATTGTTGTGTATTGCTTGAGACGTAAGTTTTGTTACCTAGTACCTGGAAGCCTCACTTTGGTTATGTAGACACTACGAGGAAGCTGCAGTGAACCACAGACACCCATGGATAGCCTAGAGACCAGAATGCTTGTTCTACCAACGTATGAAGAAATAAAGTTTTGTAAGAGGTGTGAGTCCCAACATGAGGCCAAGAAATGAAGGGCAGCTTGATGCAGGTAGCCTCAGGTCAGACTGAAACTCAGATTGTACAAATAAAAGGCGCTTATCTCCATCGCACACCCAGCTATTCCAGAGGCCAAAGGGACCAAAGCAGTGGCTTTATAGTCCTTTGGCTACATCCATCTATTCTTCTGTGAAAATGCACATGACATCAAGTTCATTCCTTCAGTTCAAAAGTTTGATCTAATTTACGTCATTTCGGAAACTTCACATTTTAGTTCTTTTGACCGATTTGGCTCTAAAATCTATCAATATGGTCAGTGTGGTGGCTACTGCCATATAGTTCCTTTTCTTCTGACTCTAGTGTGACAGATAAAATGGCAGGATACTAACAGTGCTCTTCAGTAGCTTTAGATAGTAAGTGAAAAGTGCAAAGGAATATATCCTAAGATTTATAATCTGGAGTCTCACAGGATCACCCAGGTGGGATAAATTTGATAATCTTTTCTCTAGCAATGTATTTGATTTTTGTATGTTAGTTCCAAGAATTTAGGTTAAAGAACCTTTATTATTTTCCTCAAAAGTCAAATCAACAAAAAGCCAGTGTTTCCTAATGATTTGCTTTAAGGAATGGGCTTGGTCTGGTCTAAAGAGATGGGTGTGGTCCTCTTATTATTGGTGTACTTGGAGCTAACCCCCTGCTTCTATTCTCCTTTTATTAGTCAGAGCTAATGAAATTTGAATTTCATCAAAATTTGAATACATCATTTTCCCCTGGTTTTCAGAATCTCTCTTATCACAGCCAGTGTTGTGTGTGTGTGTATGTGTGTGTGTGTGTGTGTGTGTTTGTGTATATTAAAGCCCTAATTCTAAAAGTAAGTCTCTCCTAGTATAATCTTACTGACATGCTGATGTCAGGATTCATAAAATAGTCATATTGTTTCCTTCCAATCAAGAAAAAGTATTTTGTTGACACCTTTAGAAGGGGATCAGAAAGTGTCCCTTGTCTCTCTTTTATTTGGGACATTGCTTCTGAGCTTATCTCTGAAATTTACAGTTCAGAGCTCAGAAGAAAATTCTAGGGAAATATGCTATTGATGACATGTTATCTTGCATACACCATTCATTAGTTTATCCTAACTTGATATTGCAGCAATGGAGCTTTCATAAAGGACTGGATACTAAAATCTAAACAGGGCATAAGGACACATATGCTTTGAACAATATAGGAAAATATCTTTCATTTGGCATATAAGATAGATCTTCAGCAACTGAGGGCCATGCATAAAAGTGAGAGCTCTCCAAAATCTGTCACATTTTCCTAATATGCATCCCCTCTATTGGAGTCTCCTGAAATTCACAACTGCAATTTCATGCAGAATGTTAGGAGATGATTTGGTTACTGAACAAAGAAATAATGATGACCATCAGTATTTTTACTAAACTTACTCCTCTATAGTTGATTTAAAATATGTTGAAGGATTTCTTCACTTTTAACAGAGAGGTGTCAGGTAGGAAAGGGGCTCTTATCTCATCCTTTCTCAGTGTGATACACAAGTCTGAGAGAGAATCTCCGACTCCAGTCCCTGAAAACATCAATTGAAAACATCCAGGTCCCCAGACTCATTGGTTGCTCCACTTTGCCTCTGCAGGATGAATGCATATCAATTAGACACATGAAATGCTTCAGGGCAAACCATGGAGTAAACAAGAGCTGTACTGATGTTGATGCTTCTTTTTACCCTGGTTTATGTTGTTTGATTCCATACCTTTTAAGATAGGGTGAGTAATTCTGCCAACTGAAACCAGTCTTACCTCAAGTTAATGCATTTATAAATGGGAAGAATCCCCCCTCTGCGTTTTGTTTAACTATTCACATTGCAAAATGAAAGAGAAAATTGGTAAATGCTCAGATTTGTTCTAAACTGCCCCTCTTGACACAAGAAATGTATAAAAGCAAAATACTAGTAGTTTTCCTTTTGGCTTAAAGTAGCCTTTTCCAGGATGTTATTAAATTATCATCACGTTAATAAACTTAAGTAGTACTAAACTGTGTGATGCTAAGACATATCAGATCGGGACAAGTAATCAAATTATCTTTAGTTATAATGCATTTCCATGAAAAATATTACACAAATATATTTATGTATGGTATAGCCAGAGGAGTTTACCCAGAGTTGGAAAAGTAACAAGTAATTGCATGCTAAACCTACTTCAGCTTTACTTTCCTTATAGGGGACCACTCTGCAGATGTGTTTCCATAATAACGACACAATATCAAATCCTAGACACTTGAACGCAATCTTTATATTCTGAACATGGTATTAAGGTGGACCTTCGTCTACTTGTGTCATCTCTATGTTCCCTTTCTTACAGACAGGCAACTGACATAGTTCTACTCATTATTTATTAACCGACAGAATTATACAACCTGATATATGTAATCTGTAGAAATCCAATAAATTCAATAGCCAATTTTTAATAAAAACTGTTCATAAAACACTGTCTTAGGAAAATATGTATTCAAGAGTACAGATGATTCAATATCTTAGCTAATCAGTTAATATCTTTCTCCCTACTGAGAGAAGAATTAAGGAAACAAATTGTATCTCCTAGTTTTTCATTTCAGTGATACTTTGAGAGTCTTGCAGCACAAGGTTTATGTTGCAGATAAAATTCCCAAATGGTTTTCTTTGCTGTTTCTTATGCTAAATGTATTCTGGTCTAGCCTCAGCAGCAACAATCTGATCGGGTAGAGCGTGTCCAGTCTCTTAGCGCAGTGGTTGACATATTTTCTAGTCATATCCAAAACTGTTTTATAGAACAGACAAATATTACCGTGTGATAATGGAATAGAAATAATTACAGTGCTTTGCTGTCAGTTTTGTTTTTGTTTTGGCTTGGTTTTTGAGACAAGGTCTCTGTGTAGCTCTGATTGTCCTTGAACTTGGTGTATAGACCACACTGTCCTCAAACTCCGAGCTCAGCTGCCTCTGCCTCACACGGGCCTGGATTAAAATGTATGAGCTGCCAACCTTAGCATCTTCTCCGTTTAACAAGTGGCATCCCTGGGAGACTGGAAGTATGTTGGTGTTGAATCCTGTTTGATAGCATGTCATGAATTGCATACTCGAGACTTCCAGCAACTTTATTCAGGAAACCTCAAACTCAGAGGAAGACAACCTAAGTGAGATTTCCCTTTCAACTTTGTAACAAGAGCATTCTTAAAAGTTGCCCCCAATTCTCTGTTCCTGTAACTGATTTCGCAACTATGTTATCAGTTAAACTTCCTGACGCGAGGCAGTGTAAATGAATGATGCGGCCAGTGAGAAAAGAGCTAGTAGTAGCTGCTGTTGTGGCTGGATGCGCCAGAGAGTCCTGCCACCCTTTAGCGGGATTTATTTAGTTATTATAACTATCTCTCCATAAAAGACATTTGGGATTATTTAAGATTATGTTGTAATCTTTTTAATCCTTAGCTATTTGAATTTCAGGCTAAACACCACAGAGCAAACCAGCACTTAGCAGAAATACTTAAAACATGTGATTTGAACAAAAAATCTTTTCTGTCCAGGCCCTCCCTGATGAAAACCTAGCATTGTTTTTTAGTTAACTAAGAAAATGTGTCCAAAGTTCATCCCCAATTGTTCACTGGATAAAGGCTTTCTCAAACTGTATCAAATTTGTGATGGTCTATGATATCACCTTTTCTGCAGAATTAAACAAATGTTAGAGCAATGGACATTCACTAATCCACTTCAGAATTTGTATGACACTTTTATAAGTGCAAAGCTTCGTGTGTGTGTGTGTGTGTGTGAATGCTCACTACATTTCCTAAAATCGAGTAATTCAATATAAATGTACACCTATTTATATTAAAGTTATATTTATATGCATTTTGATACCTGTGATTACATGTCATAGGCAATGTATTACAGAAAAGAACAGCGCTTTTAAAATGTTATTTGCAGTTAAAAAAATGCCTATAAGACAAAATCAGTACAAAAATTCTGGTTCCAATGTAGGCAAAGGTTCCTGGTCTCAGAAAGTGAATATCATTTCAATTCACCAAGAGTTATTACATACTAAAGCTAGAATTTGTCACTAAGATCTTAATATATATTGCTTGAAGAAGACTGAATCCACATTGAGCTTTATTTATGAAAAATCTTGGATTTTGTTAAATACAAAAAATAAAGAAGTCAGATGTCTAAATAGTATAAACACTGAAAGAAAAATATTCCATTTTTCTGGATCAAAAATGTGTGTTTCTAGCCTATCTCAGGCATTCAAAAATTTTTGTTTGTTTTCCTATTCATTTCAAGATTGACTTCTTTAGAGACATCATAATTATGTGGTATATAATTGCCAATCCATCATCTTTTTAAAGACAGATTTCAAATTTTAAATTATTTCTAATTTTGCTCTTCTTTGATTCATCTGGAACTAAAAATCTCAATAGTCATTTGCGATCTGTAATCTATAATTCATAGCCTGAGATTGAATATCAAGCCCAATTCAAACTTGGAATCCTAAAACTAATTTTGATGTGATACCTCAACTGAAGTTAGAAGGGTCTTTCTCTGTAAGGAAGAAATGTTTCATTATTCAGTAGGTAATGAAACCCTTACACATACTCAAATACCCACCCCTGCCTTAATACCATGTTTTTGAGATATAATCATGTTTATTCTGATCATTTGAGACTTAGCCCAGCTAATGTATCTAATCAAATATTGATGCACGTCATCTGGACTTAGTTGTCTGGCAAATTCTTCCCAATGTTCTTTTTGATAACAGAACTATAAAAGTAACTTATGTTATTCTGCTCAAACAGGGGACTGTTCCAGTCTACTCTGTGGGTACATACACTCATGACAAGTCAGATGATTTATTCAAAATGAATTAACAGAAAGTTATCCAAGAATTTTTCTTTAACTTTGTTATTCACAATACTTTATAATAATCTTTTAATTCTATATATAAAATTGTCAAGAATGTATCAGCTATCAATTTATCTATCATACTATCTATCTGCATATGTACCAACATAAAAATCATCTGTGTAAATATTGAAGGTTCAAGGCTTCATCAATTGTCCAAGTGATATTACAAACAAAATTGATGAGAAATTTGTAAACAGTGAAAATAGACTTCAAAGTCATTGGAAGAAACTAAATTCAGAAACATAAATATAAATCAAGTGGAAGTTATAAAAGTTTGAGCATTAACAATATTTTGAAAAGTCAAGGATGACATACATTGTCATTTGTCTATCATACCAAGTTGACAGTAGTATTTTTGATCTTGTTGAAACTTTTTAGAGATGGAGAACGGCTGGCCTCACAAACTTATGGAAGGTTCTATTGTACAAACATCATGTTCTTTAAATTGAACTTAATCTCTTTCTTTTACAACCTTATTAATCAGGGAAACCCACAATATATGTAAGTTGACAACATCATGTCCTAGCTCAGTGGTTCTCAAGCTTCCTAATGCTGTGACCCTTTAATACAGGTCATCATGCTGTAGGGACCCCAAACCATACATTTATTTTCATTGCTACTTTATAACTGTAATTTTGCTCTACTATTATGAATTGTAAGGTAAATATGTTTGAAGTTAGAGGTTTGCAAAAGGGGTTGCAACCTGTAGGCTGAGACGCCTATAGGTTGAGAAGGAAGTACTATTATAGATTGTCAGAGACTAGGATTCTGACCCTTGCATGTTATTACTGGGGTTAGAATAACACCAAGAGAAGGAAACTTGAGGAGAGCGATATTACTGATCCTTACCTTCTCACTTGCAAACAAAGCTGATTTTATTATTTATACCTTGGTTTTCTAAATTCTACATTCTCTACCACTTGGCT
Source organism: Tokudaia tokunoshimensis (assembly GCA_036184795.1). Classification (NCBI taxonomy): domain Eukaryota; kingdom Metazoa; phylum Chordata; class Mammalia; order Rodentia; family Muridae; genus Tokudaia; species Tokudaia tokunoshimensis. The sequence goes on along the minus strand of BTHU01000004.1, from coordinate 17,819,162 downwards.
TGAGATCATTGCTCTCTACGTGTGCCTTCCTGCCTGCCTGCCTCCTTCCTTCCTCTTTCTTTTTTAAAATTTTATTTTTAGTTGACAGATGATAATTATATCTATCCTTTCACTTAATTTTTGGTTTAAAAACATCTCTATATTTAAGTTCTTTAAAACTAGAAACAGAAAGATAATTTCTTCTAGGACATGTGTGTGTAGTTTTTCTTTTTAAATCTGAATAGGCCCAAATTGTTTTAATACACACAAGTGAGTTCCCGAAGAAAGGAGCACATATTGGACATACTGAAAGTGAGCAGCTGTTTTCCTCAGATGAGAAGGAAGCGGTAGAGGTCATTCAGCTTTGCTGCTGTAAGTCCCAATACTGAGCTCATCCATGTATTTTATTACATAATACTAACATTTACTTAAAGAATACAATTTTACCAAAAATATTTAGTATTAATAAATATGTGTTAGTCTATTCCCTTCATTCCTAAAACAGAAAAATTTTAAAATACAACAAAATTATTTGATTCCGAAATGACAATACTATATACCACCTAAGACGGAAAAAGCAGATCAAACTTATAGCCTAAAATATTTGCTAACTAAAAATCATGTCAATTCATGACTTGGTAACGTCACATGTTTTCAGTCTTTCAAGGATTTTGTGGGTTTTTTTTTAAACATTCAGTGGATTATGCTTACGACTACTGATTAATCATAGCAATTTTTCATCTGAAAGTGAAAATCTTCAATATAAAAGGATCTGATTTAAAATTTATTATTAATTAAACTTGTACTTTGACAACCTTCCATGTATATAACGCGTTCTGATTACTCACCCACCTCCCTTTCATATCTTCCTGCCATCCTGTGAAGGGATCTCTCGTCATCCTTCCATACACTGGTAAATGTAATTAATGACGAGAAGGCACGGATGGCAATGAATGAGAGGAGCTTATAATTAGCTAATCTTAATTTGTGTATGTTTGAAAGTACTGCATTAAATCTATTTAAATGAAGCATTCTAGGTTGGCACCTCAAACAGCTATCAAATACATAGCAAAATTCAACGATGTTGTTTGTTGTTGTTGTTTAGACGGTAACCAGTCATCAGGGGAAAACACAAAAGAAATCCACTATTCCACGAGGAAGAGGAGCCAAAGTCAGTCTTTCATACTGACCTTCAGACAAGGAGTTCCTACGTGTGAAAACATCACAGGAAGGCTCAGATTTAGAGGAAAAGAGAGTAAACTGAGCACATATGGCATTCTTACCTGAAAGACACTCTTTCTGCTTGATTTTTCTTTGGCCCATTCTATATGTGCACCACACAAATCCACGCTTTCTGCGTTGTTCCTGGTTTTCTGTAAACAGAAACAAAATAGGAATAATGATCACACACCATTGAAGAAGCGCGTTAGAGAAAACAAATGGACTGACTGAGGTTGAGGGTATACATATCTCTGACCTAGTTTTACACACGTTTCATTTGTTACAGGTGATAAGAAGAATCAATACTTATAGCAATGATTGGACTGTTAAAGAGACAGAAGCATAAACATTTCCTTTTCTGTCCTGAATAGTGTTGTTGGTCAGTGAAGGCCATGAAAAATAACTTATTAGACCTAAAAGTAAAAGCGAGGTTTGAAAGTTCATAATGGAATAGAGAACGTTTTCGTTTTAGTTTTGTGACTTCAACAAAGTCACTTACAACCTAGCTACATCATCTTGAGTTTAGAACAAATGGATTCAATTAATCTCACTGTCTCCTCAAATGTTTGCATTTTTGTATGTTAAAAAGTTCAAAAGGTATCATTAGTTTGCAACAGTGAAAAATTCACACATCTTTGACCGCAGCACTCACAAGGCAGAGACAAACTAATTGCTGTGAGTGGAAGGCCAGTCTGGTCTACATAAAGAATTACTGTCTTCAAATAAGAAAAAAAAGTGAAAGAAAGAAAGAAAGACAAAGAAGAAAGGAAGGAAGGAGAGAGAGAGAGAGAGAGAGAGAGAGAGAGAGAGAGAGAGAGAGAGAGAGAGAGAAAGAGAGAGAGAGAGAAAGAAAAGATTCACATTTTAGACTTTAGATGTACATGAGTAAATTTTATGTAATAAAGTAAATCTATTAAGTTGATTTATTAAGTAGATCATAGTGTTTGCTTCCTTTTATACAAAGTACATAAGAAATGAAAGTCATTTCGTTTCAGAAATCCCAATAGCCAGCTAATGCAAATATTAAGTAGAGTTGCCTAATAATTTCACGTGACCCATAGTGAATAACACGGACACAAGTTTAAATTCACAAATCTTCAGGTATTAAAGAAAGGGGAAATTTGGGAAATTTACTATTTGCCAAGGAAATACTATAGAGAGAGATGCTTTACAACAGTTTTCATATGCTCTGGGTTACTCTGGGTTTCTTTACTAAGAAATTTAATAATTTCATCACTTTTCCCCTATAAAACATCTTGAACACTTAGGATAGAAATTAGATATTTTAGGCAGCTTTCAATGTCAGTAACTTTACGTTCAAACTTGAAATTAGAAGTGTAAAACTGTTAAAAGATACAGTCTGTCCATTATTGTAGCCTCATAACCCATATGTTCTATTGTATTGGGCTTTTAAAAAAATCCAATTCAGGAGTAACAAGAAGATTTTGTTTTGTCTTGTTTTTATCCCTATGTTATCATATAGGATATGTTTGCCTTTCAGTAACTAAAAACTAAAGACTACAGCGTGTTTGTGTGTGTGTCTATAAGTGAGTATTTGAGTGTGTAAATATATGTGTGTGTATGATTTTGTGAGTTCTGAGTATGAGTTTGTGTGAAAGAGTGTGTGCGTGTGAGTGTGTGTGTGTGAGAGAGAGAGAGAGACAGAGAGAGACAGAGAGAGAGAGAGAGAGAGAGAGAGAGAGAGAGAGAGAGAGAGAGAGAGAGAGAGAGAGAGATTTTTCTGGAGAGAGATTTTTCTGGAGGAAAAATTCACCTGGTTGGATAGCAGACCACAGCATTCCTTTTACTTATGTTCAGTAAGAGCCCTGTGGGAAACCCTTTAAAATCGGCCATGCCCCTCAAAATGATTGCAATCAGTGTGTTTTGCAGGTTCACTCTGCACTGACATCCAGGCTATCACTACTGTGGATCTCATGAAGAAATACCAACAGCAAGTTGCTTCCTGTAGAGTTTGTTAAAATATATTATACTCAGAACCCACAATAAGTATTAAGAGAATAAAACTAAAGGGCTTTATTTCCCCATGTAATGCAATGTGGCAGGAAAAGTCGTAGCAGAATTATGTTGTATAAGAAGCATTTTTCATTCATCAAGTATTTTCCTAACTAGCATCTCCCTATGACTATGTCATCAGTTAATCCTTGCAATAGTATGAGGCAGTTATTATTATTACTACTATGTTAAATGTTATAAGGTATGTCAGAATGATTCTGGCCTGCTGAAGTTTCCCAAGGCAAATGGCCTAAAGGGGGCTGAATTTGTTGTATTTCATGTGTTTGAGTGTTGTGCCTGAATGTATACCTGTGCATCTCTTGCACACCTGGTGCCTGTGGCAGAACAGTGCAGAGGACCCTGCAGAACTGGAGTTATACATGGATCTGAGCCACCTTTTGGTGGCTGATAATTGAACTCTCGTTCTCTGGAAGATCAACAAATGTGCTTGCATCTCTCCAGCCCCATGGGTCAGAATTTAAATGCAACTAGAGTCCCTACCTTGTGCAGTGCTGGGGATCAAACCTGCGGCTTTGCTCATGCATCGACAAGTGCTCTACCACAGAGATGTATCCACGACTCTCAGTCTGTTCTTAACCATGATAAAGCCCTTGACAGTGGATTTGACGTTGGAATGATACTCATGATATAACACTTCCAAATTTGTGGAAAACCATGGTTTGTTCATTAGACTGCAGGGCAGTCACTGGTCTTGTTTTCATCCCCTCTTCTGAACTGATCCTGCTGGAGATCCTTCATACATTCACTGTCTTTATTCACAATACTGACACTGCCTCCCAATCTTCACACAGTGGTCCTTTACATTAGCTCCCTGCGAAAGGCGCCTTGTCACCAGTGGTTTTTGAACCTGTTTCCCAGCACTCCTGGTGACCTCTACTCTAATTCTTACTTGACTTCATTTCTGCCTGAAAGGAATACATATATTTTTGTATGCTGACTGTCTCTGTTTCCATCCCTAGAACTGAGCTTCCTCAACTTGGGGCTTGTTTTCCTTTTCCTTCACTGTTTTTCCTGATGTATGGAGCAGTGCCTGGCACACACTTGCTTTTCTGTGAATATTTACTGAATTCCTGAGTGAAGAGAAATACCAACATGCAACTAACTTTTCTGCTTTGTGAGGGAGACTTGATCTTCTTTAGATTTTTAGTTTCACATGAATTAGGATGTATAAATCTTCTAACAGTAACCCAGCCACTTGTGATTTGGGAAAGTGATTACAATAGTTCAATGAATTCGTGCAAATCAAGTCTGAATTTTATGGAATCATTCTAAACCATTCATTGTGAAGCTTCTGTATCAATGTGGCATCTACTCTCCATCCTAAAACTCTAGGGTTATGGAAGGTATCCACTGTTCCTTTAAGAATTTCCTTGCTAGGGTTGGGCATATGGATCACGGAATCAATAGCATACATAAGGTGCTGGGTTCAATCTCCAGTAACACAAACACATGTACACACACACACACACACACACACACACACACACACACACAGACACACACACACACACACACACACACAAACCCACGAGGAAGACAGGCAGAAGCAGAGATAGTGACAGAAGTTTCCATATTAGAAACCCTTGAAGACTACCTGATTATATATAGAGCCTCTATGATGTTGAAACAGAGGAACTCAATAGGTAAAGAGCAAAACAAGCGTCCATATTCTTTACGTCGTTTAGCTATGCTAATCTCAGGTTGTCATCAGCATTATAAGCTAAACCCCATGGCTGTGGCATCTGGTTCGTAATTGTCCCAATCCAAATTCCTGTCACTCCCGGTCACCTTGCCTGTGCTCTGCCTGTCTGTTGACATGCCTTCCCTGACTTTGCCCATCCTGTGTCCTGTACTCCTCATGGTCCCACTCTCCCATTTCCTCTCTAATCTGTGACTTCACTTTGCTTCTCATCAATAGATCTGACTCTGAGTTCTGCATGTTTCCTTCCTTTTCTTGACAGTCTTTCTGATATTATTGAAAGAGTTTTGATATAACCTTCCAGGCCCCTAAGAGTCTCCTGGTTTGACTTCTTTCCATGGGTAGGCCCATGTTCTCGATTCAATAGGCACTTCAAGCACTCCATCATTGCTTCACACTAGCCCTCTGCTCACTCTCTGTCTGTTTAGTCATCTTCTGGAAGAACAATCCTGATGCACAATCAGGAATGCGTCTCACAGATAGTGCATGCCCTTTCCAATGGTCCATTGGCTTTAGTTAGTAATGTTTTCTATATCTAGTTAGCATTTTCTTTTCTTTCTTGTGACAGATAGTTACTTACATGACAATGTGTTTAACCTTTCCAACTCTGCTCCATAACATGGCTTGTTCCTACATCCCAAAGGTTGTAGTGCTCATATACAGGGCTCCTAACTCCCATCCTTTCCCAGGAACAAAAATGTTTTACACTAAATTCTTCTTTATTTTTTGCAATACCTTTGTGAAGCTAATACCAGTCACTTCAACAAGTACATGAAGAAACTCACACAGGAAGTGGCCAAGTATCTCACATAAGGTCACATATTTAGCAAGTGCCTGCACTGAGATACTAATTCACTTTTATCCAGCTCCATGCATCAAGGTCTTGGTAACACATCTTCTTAGTCATTTTTTCTTCCTACTAGTCTACTGGTTCAATGTAGCGTACCTAATTTAAATTTTAAGTAATTGTTAACATCTTCTTATTCCTCATCTATTCATAAAATTCTAGTTCTGGGTCTGTGAACTGTTTCTATCTGCCTAAAGCCTCATTCCTTGGTATGAGAGTGGCCTGTATGTAAGTCAAAAGTTTCTGAAATACAGTTGTCATTTAGGACACTGACAACTCTTTGCCCCTGGCTTGCTTCAGCTCATAGCAAGAGATGAACCTATCGAATTGTTTCCCTCCCTAACTCCTGATTCCATCCAGAGAATTCACACCCAGTTTGTTCCTTTGCTTTTACTCCCTCTATCCCTCTATATCTTCAGTTATGAAAAAAGAATGGAGAAATGCTGTTTTAAATGATCAACTCGAAAACTTCACCCTCAACCATTCCTGTCTCTTGTTCACTATTTCCAGAACTACCAAGTTCCTGTTGTTCATGCTGTACTCTCCTCTTGACCTACTATAGCCTGGCTTTTGTTCCTTTTTCTGATTAGTCTAAAGTATTTTAACTGTCAAGGTCAACATGAGTCACCAAATACCAAGAGTCTGTTACTTGGACCATTAGAACTTATAATGTAAAGTTTAGGCTGCCGTCTTCCAAGACATGTTCTTGTTCCTCAAGGGTACAGGCATGTTTCTTCTATGCCTTTGTCTATTATATGGCTCCTTGGTTTTTCACCTGTTTCTCATTCTCCCCAGATTCTCAATAATCTAGGGTAGACTTCTAAGTAATTTCTGGATTACTTTCCTTAGTTCCCACTATTTCCCATTCACCTGTATATTGTGGACTTTAGTCTTGACATTAATCTGGCCCTGTTATCTACAAATGTTGACTTCTCAATCAATTCTTGTGCTCTACTGCCTCCAGAGTCCAACTATTCTTTAAACTATGTAGGATTATAGCATGCCATAGGGATCTCAGGATGATGGCCTTCTTCTCAGACTTCCCTACTAGGCTCCCTATCGCTTGTCCTATTTAATTATCTCTTTACCAGTCCACCTGAAGTTTTCTTCCCTCCTTCAGTCACCTCCCTCATCACTCAGAGCCAGTGTTCAAAAGCCATGATTCCCAAACTAGCCTTGCTGTTTCCATCTTGTGGCTATAATCCTTTGAACACTTTTCCTTTCTTTTACCTGAATTCTTCTAGCTCTTTCTTCCGTGGACAGTCAAAAGCCTCCTCTATTCATTTCCAGCATGTTGTGGAGTTTCTTGATCTCCAAAGTTTATATTATTGGATCTGTGGAGTCTATTCTCTATAAAATAATGTCTGACTTCCTCAAAAGGTGTATAGACCCAATTTCCCAATGGACTGTCCCTTCAGATCTATTTGCTTTTCTTTCCCATGTGATCTATACCCATGGGAGTTTTCAAAATGAAATGTGTGTTTGCAGCCTTTAAACTACTTAAATCATGTATGAGCTAGATTGACAGGTACAATAGAAAATATTTAAATTTTGTCCAATACCTTAATCACTACAAATAAAGAGCATATCTTAAGAAAAATTACTTATAAAAGAATGAACAGTCAGGAACTCAGTAGACACTATCTTATGGCAGAGCCAGAGCAAATAATAATAGCAAAATAAAAACACTCTAGCTTGCTTTTTGTTGCTAAAATAAAAGATTGACCAAAAGTAGCTTGAGGTGGAAAGTGCTTATTTCAGTTCATTATCCAGGGAAGCCAAGGCAGGAACCTAGAGACAAGACCCAAGACAGAGACCAGAGTGGAACACTGGCTTGCTACTGTAGGATTATTCTAGTACCTTTCTTATAAAGCCCAGACTCACCTGCCCAGGGAACTATTATCCCCATGGACTTGGACTTCTATATTAATTTATCAGTTAAGTACTTGCCCCCACAGACATGCTCACAGCCCAGTCTGATGGAGACAATTTCTCAATTGAAGTTCCTTCTTCCTGACTGTGTCTAGGTTTGTGTCATGTCAAAACAATACAAAACAAAACAAAACTATACTAATGTGATGAATTTTAAATTATCACAGAAGACTGATTATTTGAGTAATATTAAAACATCAAGGATACTTCAAGATGAAAACACTACGGTAAGGAGAAGGAAGATCATGTGAAAAATAGTTTTAAATTAGACCTTGTTTAGTTTAGAAGAGACACAGGCTGAAAGGACAATGATGGGTGCTCGAGAACAGGAAAGCCTTAGTGTCTAAGTGCTAAACATCATTAAGCAGCTTTGGAAAAGGATAAAGATTCGATTCAGGAAGTTTGAATTTAAAGAATCCTTTAATAGAAAATGTATTTCTGATTCTACAGCATTGAAACACAAGCAAGAGTCATATAATGACCTACATGGATGAGAAAGTACACTGTAATAAAAACAAAGTTCATAAACTTACCAACTGTGAATTTAAATCTAGGGATATAGATGCTATGTCTTTTGTGGGTGTGTCTTAGTTTGCGCTTCTATTGCTGTGAAGAGACACCATGACCATGACCACGGCAATTCTTGTAAAGCGAAATGAAATATTTAATTCAGGCTCACTTACAGTTTCAGAGATTTAGTCCATTACTGTCATGGTGAGAAACATGGCATCAAACATGGTATGGCATAGTGCTGAGGAAGGATCCTAGATTTCTACACTTTGATCCACGGGCAGCAGAAGGAGACTGTGCACCACATTGGGTATAGCTTGAGCATAGGAGACCCACAGTGACACACTTCCTCCAATAAGTTCACACCTACTCCAAGAAGGCCTCCTAACAGTGCCAGTTCCTATGGGACAAGCATTTAAACACACGAGTCTGTAGGGGCATTTCTATTCAAACTACCACAGATGGTAAACTTAGAAATGACTAATTTTTAAAAAAAAATTTTTTTTGAGAGTTCTATTGAAGAATTCCTGCCTCTGAACAGGAAAGCATACAGGCTTCTTTGTTGGAGCAATGTGAAGTCATTAAAAATTGATCCTAGGCCTTAGCCACTTCAGATTTTTATTATTCTCTTAGTCCTTCTTCATTGTTTCTCAATAATCGCTGACAGAGTATTCTCTATTTTATTTGTCTTAGATTAAGCCTTTGGGTTTGGTTTTCTATTTTATGGGCTATTTGGGGCATATAGTTTTTGATGTGTATTAAAAAGTATCTCAGGCTGGACAGTCTTTTGCTTTACGGTGTTTTCTATGATAGACATTGGGCACATATGTGACAAATCATTGGGCCCCTTCTCCTCTCTGTTTCAATCCTAGATGTGTTTTTAAACAAGATAAAGCTCAGAGTTTCTAAAGTAGGTTATGAGCTACCATTTTTTATTTTGGATTAATTGCTGTTTTGGAATATGGACTGAGATTGTCCTTACAATTTTGAAACACAGAACACAAAATTGGTTTAGAGGAATTAAGTTTAACCACATAACTTGCTTTGATTCTGGAAAATCGTTCATGGAGGAGGACAAAACTCACTTATCAATTCTCATCTGGGAAAAATGATTTAGGAAGGAGTACAGAGTTGATACCTGATCTCATTAATACCTAAAGTATGGCCTCTGTCAACAAAGAAAAGGAGACTTTGATTATAACATGTGGGTTTTCTGTATATGAATATAAATGATGTTAATAATAACTGAAATTGCTACACAGTGAAATTTCTCAGTACATTATAGGACAAATCAAACTGGCTTCTCAGAAAAGTGAACCTTCATTGACAATTGTAATGCTAAAATTTTTTCAAGGAAAACGTGTTTTCTCCTTTAAAAGAAATAGACTTGGTCTTATTTCTTAAAGCCTTTGTAGAATGAATCTGATAGCTTCTCCATAGATTACTTGAACTTCCTGATTTTCACATTTATATTACTATAAAGCTAATGGGATTTTCCCAAAGTTAATTCCATTCACTTCCATCGGCTGTCACTTTAGGTGATCAACCTTACTTGAGCCATATGAAGGTACTCTCAGAGGACTTTTTTAGAAGTCCTGTTCTTCCCTCCACATGGTCAAAGTGTGGGTGAGTTCTTAGCTCCTTTTCTGCTTTGAGTGTAGCTAAAATGCCATTTCTACAGGGATTGGAATCAAGCCTTCTGAGGAGCTGTTAGTAGTGGGGACAGAATTTATGTGGATCAAGCAAGTAAAGACTTTGAGTCATGTATTTAAACCAAGGGGAATCAGGAATCTCAGAAGAAATAGGATGAAATGCTATTTTTTTTCCTTCCCCTATGTACTCTGTTCCTCAAGTTTCTCCTTGTGTTTGACAGAAAGGAGATCTGCCCAGCACACTTGCCCAGTAAGCCTTCCTGCCTTCTTGGACTGTGCAGTGGTAGTCAGTATGGTGATGAGTCCACCTTGACACTTCCTACATTGTCTGTCTCATTTGTTTGTCACTTCTCCCTGTGTCTTGCATGGATACCTTTCCAAATAAGTCATGGTGCCTGAACATTCATTATGAAAGGCACACAGACAGAGTTGTGGTAACTGGCATTGCTTTTATTGCGACCATATTAACACAATGTTGTAGCTGATATAACCAAAAGCTATCCAGAAAATAAAATGTGAACCAGGTATCTATAGCCAAGGTCATCTAACACAAAAGCTTTACATTTATCCTATATGCTATACCACATCTCAGCAATTCCTGTTTCATAAGTGACTTTTAAAAGTCTAAATACATTTATTGTACAACGTTCTTTTCTTATGTACTGTAGGGAAAATATTCATTTTATTCTAGAGGCACACAAACTGGGAAACATGCATTATGCTGACCAAGTGATAAAATACAAAGTCAAGTTTCATAATTAAAGTAGTTTTCTGAGACAGCCTAAGGTGAAGTTTATTGAGGGATGACAAACTATTATTCATTTATAATGCTTCCTATCAATTTCATTGATTTTTGTAGTTATTAAAAATTACATAAGATACAGAATTTGTTGTGGTTAATGGCCAAATCTTAAGAAAATGATGTCCAGTAAACTCAGCTTCATTTACAGTAATATTGATCATTGTGTTTTTTTCTCACAAAATTTATGTTAATAATACAAAGGAACCTACTTTTCTTTTTTTCTTTCTTTATCCCTGTCATCTCCAGATGTATCCTTTTTCCAGTTTTTAAATGTATGATGAGTCCACATGATGGTGCACTCTGAAGTTGCCTTAGTGAAGCCCAGTGGAGATAATTGTCCTGACTGCAGGAACATGATCGTGAGATTCAAATACTTGACAGAGACTCAAGATGCCATTGCCAGGCTATGATGTTGAGATCTACTCTTGCCTTTCCATTTTCTGGGTCTTACTGAGCAGGAGTCTGTGTGAGGGCTCAATAGTCACTCTACAAAGATAAAATTATTCTGTGTTCATTTTGCACAGATACTCAATAATTCATGCATAGTGTTTTCATTGAAACTGGTTCCCTCTTTCTGCTCGCTCCCATATTTTGCCTCTATAAGTTTATCTTGTTGCTAAGCTCACACTACAGTGAATCGCAATTAGATCTGGTGCTATGTAATTAATACAAAACACATTTTTAGCATTGAAAGTAAACAATATTAAAGAGAGTAAACAATTTATATGAAGCGTTTTACACTTCTCTTTTTATTTTTATTTATTTTTTGTTGTCTTTGAGAATCCAGCTGGATAGGTGGTTTGAGAAAGTTAATAGTTTACTGAGTATCTTAAAAACTTCTGTAATTAGAAGTAAACATTTTAAAGACATATATCTCACAGAAATGTGGAGTAGAATGGGAGTTATTTGGTGTCTCAAAGGAACTAGTCAAATTTCAGTAAGAATTTCCAATTCAAGGCACTAATTCCCACTGACAAACAGATTTAAAAAATTAGATATGTAGATGGTCATGGTAAAAACATATCCTATGTATTCCTCAGCTTCAGTTCATCACCTAAATAATTAAGCTTGCTGTTTTATAGCAAAGAATGTTATAGTAAAGGTCTGAATCTACCTCCAGGTATAGATAACATTATATATTCCTTTAAGAGATGGCTCAGCTGTTAAGAGTACTGGCTGTTCCTCAAGAGGTCCAAGGTTTAATTCTCAGCACCCACATGGCAGCACACAACTGTCTGTAACTACAGCTCTAGGATCCAATACCCTTACACAGACATGAATGCAGACACAGCATGAAAGCACATAAAAGAAAAATAAATAAATAAGTAAAAAGAGTCAATCTACTGAGCATGCACTCCTCAGGAAGGCAGGTCAACCCTCAGCTGTGCTAAAGAGGTAGGAGGAATACTTATCCCCTAAGATAACACTGGATTCTTTTCTTTCCCCAGATTCTCACTTTCCATCATCGGTTTCCTTAGCCACCATGAGGGTCTACTGAGACTCAGAAAGGCATAGCCTCTGTCTCTTCTGCTGTCTTCCTTTCAGAAGACCGCAGCATCTAAGTATGCTTTCTGAGGTACTCTGGGTTTCCTGGCTGTTCTCTGATGGTCTCCCAACCCTGTTCATCATGTGGCTGACCTCCATGCTGACTCAATGGCATGACTTTCTGTGTTTCATTCTTCATCTAATCTCTCTCCCTTTTCCAGCAGTTGTGGAAAATTTCAGCTTGCTTGCCATGAGGATTTTCTTTGAAAGGATAAAACAATTATCTTCAGGCTTCCTTTTTAATCTGTTCTTAAATTTTATTGTCATTGATACCAAGAACCCCAAGAAGTAAGCCAAGTTTCCTCAGTAACGTGTTACAATTCACTACAATTTCCAGTGACACACAGGCAGGCACTACTACAGACATGAAGTTCAAGATAGAAAGTTTACTTCTCTGTCTTGGCTCTGGAGTTCTCCCCTGCAGATCCATTAAGTTTTGTAGAACTGAGAGTTACAATGTTAGTTGTACTTTAAGAAAAAAGTAAAAAAGGTTTTTGCACTGCTAGGGGACCTGATGCATGCTAGACAAGTGCTTGGTAATCCATACCACTAGCCCTAATTTTGAGTGTTGAGAGCTAGGACCTCATTGGTCCACACAGCCCCTTCATTTTGAAATAATTACTAAAAGTGCAGGAATTTGCATTTTAAAGACATAGATGATTTCCCCCTAGATTCTATCCATCCCTGACCCAGAGAATACTAGTCAAGGCCCTTCACGATGTCAACCTCAGCCCAGAAGTACAGCAAATGTACTTAAAGGTTTCCTGACCTTCTTTAACTCAACACTCCCTGGTCCTAGCAGCCTGTATCTGGCATAAAGATGAAGTTTTAGTTCCTCCTTTCCTTCCTCCTCCAGCAACAATTATCCTAGTCTGTGAGCAAACTATAAGCTGTCAGCTTTCTGGAAAGAGCTATATCTCTTCTGTAGGTTTTAGTTGTCGTTTGTTTTGTTTTTAGATTGAATTTGTTCTGTGCAAAAACAAACAAAAGGTAAAAGGAGAAAAGTAAGTTCTTGGGGTTTCTTGTACAGCATAGTGATTATACTTAATAATCTATTCAATATGTGAATACTTAATATGTTAATAAATACTTAATATGTGAATACTGTAGAGAATATGCTTTAAATGTTCTTACCATGAGTAAAGTATGGGGGTGATATTTTCATTACTGTGATATGAACATTCCATGGTATATGTATAACGAACATTACCTTCAACCTAAATACATAATTACAGGTTAAGTTTGAGAGTTGGGAGGAGGTGGCTGGTAGAGCACTTGACTATCACGCATGAGAGCCTGAAATTGATTTACGGCAAAACGACCACAAAAACAGCCCCCCCCCGAAACCACCAGAGCATAAGTTTATAGTTGTTATTTCTGATTAAAAAGTTGAATGTGACCTGAGAGTTCTTTATGATCCAGTTCTTTAAATGGAAAAACCACTCCTTCAGGGCCTGTTTCTGTGCTTTCGGAATCAATTTAGAACTAGTGTCTCCTGTTCAAGCTTAACTCTAAGAACACATTGAAAAATTAAAGGCTGCTAGAACATAGGTGGAAAGTTATTAAATTCCTCATTTTGATAAATAAACAGCATTATAAGGAAAAAATAATTAGGAGTTTCATTTATTTAATATCCATGGCAGGGCTAGAGTAGGGGCTCAGAGGTTAAGATCAGCACCTGGTACTCTTGTAGAGAACCCAGGTTCAGTTCCTATCATCAAAGTAGAAACATCCATTTTAGGAGATCCAGTGTCTTCTTCCAGCCACCTTGAGCATCAGGAATGAATGATGCATTATGTACATGTAAGAAAAACATTCATATGCACAAAATAAAAAAATAAATGTTTTTAAAGAGAATAAAATATCCATTCCATAAAAAAAAAGTTGCACAACAGAACCAGACAGAAATTTTAATATGAAAACCTTGTATTGGACTTCAGAAATTTGAGGGCATAAATACTCCTGAAACTATGTATAAGGCTCTAGCGTTTGTGTTTTAAATGACAATAAGTTTTCTGAATAGTATGCAGGGATTAATCCAGAAACTATCTCATCTACCTAATTGAAGAAGGAGACCTACCTGGCTTGATCTGCCTGGATGTAGAGACAACAGAAATTAATCCAGACAACCACAAGTGTCCTGTTTAAAGGCATTGAGCAGACTTTCTGGGTCTGCAGCTTGTGCTGACTGATGAGCTCCCTTTCTTGTACCAGCACGATCATTGTTCTTAGACTAGTGGTCCTGCCTTTCTCTTCCATCAGAATCTCTAGAACACTGGCCATCCTGCCAAAGGTCAAAGACAGGTGAGAATATCAAACTGCTCTGCCAGTGAGATATGGCCTGAGGTTTATTAAAGTTATAGGGATGACAAACAGCAATTGAGAAATTTTCTTTCTCAAATGAGAATGACCTTTTTGTTCTCATCTGCTAGAATAGCTTTAGTACATGTCTGTAAGATCATTTAAGTTCTACAGTTCTACCCGCATAGAAGCAGGGGGAGGAAGGATGAGATAGGTGCTTTCTGGGAGTGGGGGAAACTGGGGAAGGGGATAACATTTGAAATGTAAATAAAGAAAATATCCCCCCCCAAAAAAAACATAAAAAAAAAGTTCTACAGTTCGTTACAACTAAAAATATAGGGAAAAAACTTAGTTTGTCAAATACGTCCTGAATCACACTAAGGCTTTCTTTTTTCTCCCAAAATTTTTATTGAGTATTTGGGAGTTTCACATAATGCTTCCTGATCACACTCACTTCCCAGTCCTCCCAAGTCTATGCCTCCCAGCTGTGACCTCGCCAAATCCATTTTGTTGCCTATTTACATATATTCATTGATGCATGGTCAAACTCCCAGTGGCAAGCCCCTTAAAGAAAACTGAGTCCTTTCCCACCCACATGCCCAAAACCCCAGAAACCAATAGTGGAGAGCTAAACTTCAGCATCCTTACCACAATTTTTAAGACTTTGCTTTGATGGATTCTTGTCTAGGCTGTTACTGTTTGGGTGGTGATGGGGGTGGAGGTGGCAGTGTGGGTAGAAGTTGTCACAGAAGCCTTCTATGACCCTCTTTCTCGACTGACTTTTGTCTTATTCTGGACACTGGGTATGAGAGCTCTCCTTACCTGCATGGTGAAGTCATGTCCTTACAGTTTTACTTCTGGTCCTCCCTAACTAGATTACTCTCTCTAGAAGCCTTGATCAAAATGACTGAGCCAGCCTAAACAGTGCATGGAACAAGGGGAAGAACATCAATCGATAGTTCCATGAAATAATTCAATTAATGAATTTGATTCTCATAGTTTACCATTCCTTAGTCTCTTACAGCAGCATAAGATATTTTCTCCTACAATCTTTGCCTCAAAATATAACATCTTTCAAAAGAAAGCTCATTGTCACTTCATCTGAATATTCTTAGAAGTTTCACTAACTGAAACCAATCACCTTCTCCTCAAGTAACGGTAACACTAGCCCAAGTCACTGTCATGAGCTTTAAGGCTAATGACCAAATGTCCAGTTTTACAATATATACCAATCTATGGGCATATTTTCTCTGTATTTGTTTTTAGATTCAAGAGAAAGGTTTCAATATCTATTTTTCTGTCTTACTTCCTTTTTTTTTTTTTGTGGTTTTTCGAGACAGGGTTTCTCTGTGTAGCCTTGGCTGTCCTGGAACTCACTCTGTAGACCATGCTGGCCTTGAACTCAGAAATCCTCCTGCCTCTGCCTCCCAAGTGCTGAAATTAAAGGCGTGCGCCACCACCGCCCGGCTATAATTTTAAGATTCTTTTTTTTTTTTTTGGTTTTTCGAGACAGGGTTTCTCTGAGTAGCCCTGGCTGTCCTGGAACTCACTTTGTAGACCAGGCTGGCCTCGAACTCAGAAATCATCCTGCCTCTGCCTCCCAAGTGCTGGGATTAAAGGCGTGCACCACCACCGCCCACTTTCTTCCTTTTAAAATGTATTTTTAGTCAATTGTTTTAGAATGTCATACAATGTATTTTGATTATATTCATCCCCTCCCTCACCTCTTCCCAGATGCACCTTACCTTCCTAATAGATTCAATTATATGTTCTTTCTATGGTGTTATCTCTGTGTCTCTGTGTCTGTATCTGTCTGTTTCTGTCTCTCTATCTCTCTCTGTTTTTTCTCTACCTCTATTTCTATCTAAATCCCTATCTCTCTTTCTCTTTCTTCCTATCAAGACCAGTTTGTGCAGACTGGATACTCTTAGGTACGGTTCTTGCTTTGGATCATTGACCTACCAGGGGTCACACGCTTAATGAAAACTGGTAACTCTCCCAGACAATAGCTCCCAAGCTAGAGGCACAATGTTTTGGGAGTCTGACTTGACCTTGCTCAGGTCTTGTACATGCTGTCATGATCACTGTGAGTTCCTGTGTGCAACTGACCTTTGGTGTCCAAAAAATTGTCATGTTTTTCCATCCACCATCTCTGACCCTCACAATCTTTTATTCCCCTTTCACCGTGGTCCCTGAGCCTTGGAGGATGGAACTGTTGTATTTGGAGCTGAGTACTCCATAGTCTCTTATTCCTTGCATGTTGACCCATTGTGTGTCTCTATATTAATTGTCATCTACTGAGTGAGTAGATTCTATAATGAGGGCTGAGAGATGAACTGAGCAATAGATATAGTGATAAGTTGTTAGGAGTCTTTCACATACTATGTTCTATTAGTAGAATAATAGTAGTAGATTAGCCCCAAGGCCTATGGCATGTCTTAGTCCTGGTACCTATGCCAGGAATGGGTTTCATCTTGCTAAGCTGGTCTTAAATCCAATCAGAAAATCTTTGGTATTCCCATAACTTTTGTGCCACTATTGCATCAGTGGACATGTCTCTCCAGGCAGATCATTATTTTACCTCACTTAGAGGTTTCACAGCTGGGTAAGACTGATTATTAATTTTGCCTCCAGTACAGTGCATTACACTGTTCATGACTATCAAAGATAGATAGTGGGGATGAAGCTCCTGGGTCAGTATTTACTTCATTTCTCCATGTGTTATAACCTTAGTGTTATGAATGAGGGGATTTCAAACAAGAGGGTCTTATTCTTATGTTCTGGAGGGTAACAAAAAGCAATGGAAATGCAAGTAATATTTGGCTTTCGTGAGACCCCAATTGACCATCAACTCAAAAAGAGAACCTGTTTCTGATTCTGAGTTTTTTATTTGTTAGCATGCAGTATACAGTTGGGATTTTGTGCCTTGCCCCATTTTAAAGTAACTCCTTTTAAACTGTTTATATGTGTATATGTATAAATTTAAGGGAATTTCTACAATGGTATGTTTTCATACATTTTCAAGAGGTCTTTAGTGTCAGTTACCCCTCTCCATATTTACTCTTCTACCCTGATATTCCACCCTCAAACTACTTAATCCTTCTGGTTTAATTATCCTTCTTGCCTCCCTCATATATCACTCTGCCTCTGTTCTCTTGAAAGACTTTCCAATCTGCTCACTAGTTTCCTAACATCTATGAAACACCAATATCTAAAGATTCAAAGATAGCATCCATATATGAGAGGAAAAAAACGCGTGGTCTGCTTTTATGGTTTAGGTCACCACACGCAGAATGATTGTTCTTTCTCAATAGCTGAATAATATTGCATTGTGTAAATGGAGCACATTTTCATTATCCAGTCATAAGTTGATGGACATCTAGGCTATTTCCATTTCCTGGCTATTATGATTAGAACAGCAATGAACATAGATGAACAGTTATCTCTCTGTAGCAAGATTTGGAGCCCTTTTGTGTACATGCACAAGAAGTGGTATAGCTAATCATGTTATATATCTATTTTCAGCTTTTGAGGAATCTCTACACCAATTTTCCCAGTGACTGCAGTCATCTGCATTCCCACGAGCCAAGTCATTAATAAATGTTCTTCATTCTCATATCCACGCCAGCATTTGTTCTTTGGTATTTTTGTTTGCTTGTCTGCTTTGGAATCTTAAATGTTCTGATCGCGTTCACATGGACTCTGAAGGTAGTTTTAATTTGTGGAGGTGATCAAGCACCTGCTAGGAAAAAAACCTGAGTGTAGTTCAGATGGATGTCCTTATGGTAAGGATCTGTGAGGATATTCATGCAGAATCTCCTGGCCTTTCCTGGGAGAAAGCTTGGCTCACTTTAACTTTACATTTACATGATTGGATTTGAAATTAGAAGTTTTTACTTTCACTTTGTCTATGACAAACATTTCCCCAGAAGAG
Organism: Tokudaia tokunoshimensis; assembly: GCA_036184795.1. Classification (NCBI taxonomy): domain Eukaryota; kingdom Metazoa; phylum Chordata; class Mammalia; order Rodentia; family Muridae; genus Tokudaia; species Tokudaia tokunoshimensis. Next base: position 17,800,706 of record BTHU01000004.1, on the reverse strand, counting down.
AGAGAGAGAGAGAGAGAGAGAGAGAGAGAGAGAGAGAGAGAGAGAGAGAGAGAGAGAGAGAGAGAGGCTTGAACTATGATTTATTTATTCTTGTTTGTCTCTGAGGACCGTGGGAGTGGAATAGATCATTACTCCTCTTTTTGTTAACGATGGTGATGCGGTTGAGTCAACACAAGGCCCTGGGTCTGGGTACATCAGCTAATGTTAAGATGTTCTCATCTGATGGGAACTTAGTTCTGACAACAATCTGTTCATCAACCTATTCTAAACAGCAGTTAGTTGATTATAAAGAAGTTCAAATGGTCTTGCTGGATCATTGGTTCCAAGATTTAATGGGAACATTCATAGGTGAGCCAAGCAAGGACAAGGAACTGATGCAGGCTACTAATTTGTTGAGAGCTCTGGACATTAGAATAATTAGATCTCCTGATTAGGATATGGGAAGACTGTGGGTGTCAATAATTAAATCTGCATTTTCCGGGTATGCAGTATATCACCTCTCTATACTGTAACCACAATTGCTGCAACCATGGTCACTTGGTTATGTAGCAATAAGCTAGGTTAGATATTATCTGCTTGTTGAAGCTATGTTTCCTCTTTCTTGATATAGTTGATGGGTTAGCATGAAACTGCAGACATTGAGGAGAAGTAAGGGGAAAAGTACAGAGTGCACATTATTGTTAAACGTAGGAAATTCTTAAAAGTGACTGTATACGATAAAATGAGAAAATGAATGTAAACCTTTTCAGCTGTGAAAAAAATAGGTGTAAAAAGTATGATGGACTGAGCTGGTCAAAGATTCCTTTGCCTATTCCACACATTGTCTTTTGGGTTCAGAACCCTGCCAAGACTGGGCCCTGGCAAATTTGCATTTCTCAGATAGCTAAAGATGTTGAACGTGTTAAACGTGTTTCTCAGCCATTAATGTTTCATCCCTTGATTACTCTCTGATGAGTTCCTTGCTCCAATTTAACTGGATTTTTTTTTTGAAATTTAGTTTTTTGGCTTTTGTTTGATTTTTTTGTTCTTTTGTTCTTTGTATACTCTAGATGTTACTCCTGTATCAGATATATGGCTTGAAAAATTCTTTCCATTCTGTAGGCTCTCTATTCATTTGGACAATGGTATCATTTGATGCAGAAAACTTTTAGCTTCCATGAGGTACCATTTGCCAGTTGTTGCTTTTAATTCCTATGCTGCCTAGCTATTTTTCAAAAGTTATTTCTTGTGCTGTAAGTTCAAGTGTATTCTTAATTTCTCCCCTATGAGATTCAAGGCATCGGGTTTCATTCTGAGGTCTTTGATAGAGAAAATTTGTGATTTTGTGTAGGGTGAGAGATAAGGATCTAATTTCATTCTTCTATACCCAGGCATCCAGTTCAACCAGAACCATTTGTTGAACATACTATCTTTTCTCCAGTGTTTAGTTATTCAGTTTGCCTCTTTGAGAAAAACAAACAAAAGAAAGAAGGAAAAAGGAAAAGGAAAAAGACAAAAGGAAAAAGGGGATTGTAGATGTGTTTGGTTATCTGTGGGTCATCAGGTCATCCATGGATCAATGTCTCTGTTTTCATGTCAAGTGTCATGCTGTTTTTCTTATTATAACTCTTAAGTATAATTGAAATCAGGGGAGGTCAAGCCTCTATTAGCTCTGTTATTGTTTAGGACTGTCTTGGCTATTCTGGATATGTTTTTTGGTTTGTTTTATTTTTGTTATATGTGTGTTTCTACATAAAATTTGAGATTTTTTCAACTTATGTAAATAATTATATTCAACTTTTATTGGGTTAAATCTGTTAGACTGCTTTTGGTAGAATGCCTATCTTCAAAATATTACTCATACAAATCCTTGAGTATAGGAGGTCCTTCCATATTCTGGTGACTATTTCTTTCACTTCCTGTGTTAGATTGATTTCAAGATATATATATATATATATATATATATATATATATATATATATATATATATATATAATGTATGGTAAATGGGATTGTTTTATATATTCTTGGTGTACTTACTCTACATATGTAGAAAGGTTGCTGACTTTATTCTGCTATTTTACTTAATGTTTTTATCAACTATTTAAGTTTTTGGAGTGTTTAACTCTTTTATGTGTAGAATCATATCATTTTCCTTATTGCAGTGCATGTTGATAAAGAAGAAGCAGAAAGATCATTAGTTCATCCTCCTCCTCTTTATCCTTCCATTCCCCCACTTCCTCTTCTTTTCTACTCTTCGTAGTAATTAGGATAGAATTTAGTACCTTCACCAAGCTTTGCACCCCAGGAAGGCTTCAATTTGTGATCCTCTTGACTCTGACTCTCAGGAAAGTCACACTGTAGTCCTGTGCACTCAGCATGGCCCCTTCAGGTTTGCACTTTTTGGAACACTTGGTACAATAATACAAAGCTGGGCTTGCAGAGTAGTACTTGTAGAGTGATCAAATAGTAGGGTATGTAGAATGAGGATTGGCTTCTTGGTCATCATCTTTGAGAAAGGACCACATATACCAAACTCTCTTAGTCAGTGTTCTGCTAAGAAGAGACAATGACCTTGGCATCTCTTATAAAGGCAAGAATTTAATTGGGTCTTGTTTTCAGTTTGAGAGATTTAGTCCCTTGTTATCAGGTCAGGAAGCACAGTAGTAGGCAGGCAGACATTGCAGGAAGGAGGTTGGGGAAGAGACTCAGTCAGCTTGGTTTTTTGAAATTCCAAAATGCATCCTGAGTGACAGACTTCCTTTAACAAGGCCACACCTCCTAATCCCTCTTAAATAGCCACACTCCCTAATTACCAAGCATTCAAATATATGATCCTTTGGGGTCCATTTCTAGTCAAACCGCCATATAATCCTATGGTTCTAGAGAACAGCTTTTTAAAGTATCAAGGAACTGATTTTTGGTGTGGTGATTTGAAAGAAATTAGCCTCCAAAAGCCCATAGGGAGTGAGACTTTTAGGAGGTGCAGCTTTGTTGAAGAAAGTGTGTCACTGGAGGTGGGCTCTGAGGTCTCAGATGGTCAAGCAGGCCTGCTGTCTGACGATCGGGATGCAGGACTCTAGGCTACCACTCCAGCACCATGTCTGCTTGTGTGGCACCATGCTTCCCACCATGATGGTAATAGACTGAACCTCTGAAACTGTAAGCCAGCCCCAATGAAATGTTTTCCTTTATACGAGTTGCAGTGGTTATGGTGTCTCCTCACAGCAATAGAACACTGACTAAGACAGTAGTGGGGGTCATGAGAAATCTGGCTATTTTTGCTTTCGGATGTGTAATGAAAATAATTTTTCAAAATGCAATTGCAGTGGTAATATTTCTGGCAACAGTTGCCTGTACTGTGTCACAGGTCTTCACCTCAAACTTGCTTGTTCTGAGTTTGCATCACACGTGAGCACTCAGCAATACACATGCATTCACACCCCTAGAGTCAGCAAAAGCTCCCTGAGAGCACTCTGCTGACATTTGAGGCTAGTAGCCTTAAGGGACAAACTAAGGGCTCTGCCCTCACAGACGCACACGAGGAAGCTTATGAAAACTGACTATTCTTACTTTCCTGCCATTTCTCAGGTGAGTGTAAAATTAATGCATCCCTGGATTGTATTGTTTGCCCAGGGCTTGATTTTCATAAAACCCAGATTTGATTTGTTAGTTTGAATTTCATTTTTTTTAAAAAAAAAATCTCCAAATGAATTTTGACCATAAGAGTGTCACAAAATTCCTACCTATTTCCAAAATGTGTCTAAATGATACTCCTGCTAGTTTGAACTACCTATTATACAAACTGGCATTCTCAGAATTGATGATTATAAAATCAAACATCAATCATGTCTGACAAAAATGCTCTAGGTCTTACAGTATCAAGTGCTCAGCCAAGATTTAGTTCTCTATGTTAAAAAATACAAATACATACATCTTATTATGCAAAGTTGCTTCCATTTTAATAAACAGTAAAATTATATGCATACCAAAGAATTGTGATAAAATAAATTTCTCTGATTTATTATCAGTGAATTTTTGATTTGTATGCTTATTTTATATTCCTGTATACCTGGTCTGGAGCTGGCTTTCTTACACTTATAGCACAGTCATAGTTTATTCTAATAGGCTTATTTATGGGTCTGTCATTTCTACCATATCACAACACTGTGAGAGCAAAAGTCATATATTATTCATTTGGATCTCTCTTTGATTAAAATGATCATGTGATGCCTGGTAGGACTTATTGATTATTCATAGAATAAATGAGTGGGGTCCCTATACTTAAAAAAGTTGTTCTTCATTTTGTCACTTGTCACTATTTCTGGAGCAACCAGAAGGAATCGTAGTCAGAAATCCTTACTTGAGGAGGGGTTCATAAAGCTCCACCTCTCTCTAAGAGCTCTAGGCATTTCATGGTTGCTAAGCAAGGAAGTCAAATTCCTTAGTGGTGTAGCCACTGGTACATTGCCCTTGTTCAAGTAAATAACCCCCAACCATACTCTTGCAGGTGACCCCAACTGAGTGCGGTTTCTCACATACAAAGGATACTAAGTGGGAGGGGGACTTGTTGGTGCTCTTATATATTGTAAGTGGTTCAATGGGAGAGAGAAAGGGTAAGGAAACCTAACGGTGGAATTATGATCAAAGTACATTATAGGTATGTGAAACAGTGAAAGAATAAATGAGTTTGTAAGAATCTTCTATACAAGGTTGTCTATCCATGGGACTTGATTAATCAGGCATGTGCATCTCTAATGTCCCATGAACACAGTCAGGTGGTTCCCTAATATATCAAACAGGAACTCTAAAGTCACAAAACACAGCAAGTATCTGGGTGCTAACTTGGAAATGAGCTAAAAGGGCCCAATTGAAATTGTCCAGGAACAAAATTCTATAACTACACCAGAAAAATATAGTACGTTTTAGTCAAGGTCTCAGAGGAAAATCCAACTGGCAGCAGGATCTGAGATAATAGCAGTGAGTGCCCCTACTTGGAAGCAAAGATTTTGCTCTTGCATGGAGGGTGACCTATGACCTTAGGAGAATCTTTTCCCTCTTGTTTGAGTCCCACTTTAAGTTCAGCTCCTTCCAGACCTCTCGCGCCTGTCACACTCCTTGACAGTATACGTTTGTTCAAAGCCATTTAGTTTATTGTGTGATACAGATGCCTGGATTATATACCAATATCACATTTTAGAGATTTGCCTCCATAGCACATGGACCAACTCACAGACTCCCCTTGAGGCTTATTTTATCCTGTATTTCAATGGGATAGAAAAGTTCATGTATGTTGCAGTGTGTGTATTCCATCCATTCTTAGTCATTGTTCATGGATCTCACTTCCCAATGTTTTCTGCCTGCAACTCCTTATATGCAGAAGTGAGAATCATCTCTCAAGGCCCAATTCAAGTCCTTCACAGATGTTAGCACTCCTTCCTTTAAACCTTGAAGAAAAAATGGAAGAGAAAGAAACAAACACAAAAACAAACATCTATTCTGTTTCCTGTTTCATCTCATCGTTACTGGCACGATTTGCTAAGGCAAAGTCTCTATCTTGATTATATCTCTATGCCTTATATGCAGCCTTAACGAGCAAGCTGTTCATTGTGGGATTTCAATACATATTCTGATGAAGCCTTTTCCCACCAAGGCTGATATAAATAGCACAAACCTGATTAACTGACTGCATACTCACATTAAAGTGAAGTAGATTATAATGAGTCGAAATGTTATTTGGATCAACTCTCCCACCAAAAACAATGAAAACGGTTGGATTAAAAAATATCTTTTAAAAATTACTTCAGAACTGAAAGTCTGAAATGACAGAAGGAAGGTCATGGTAAAGTTTTTATTTGGGTGTATGAGGAAGAACTCTAAGACAGGAAAACTGAGTATAAAAATAATATAACTTCATGGTCTTCTGAGGTCATTTATTTACACTACACATTTGAGCTTTGTTCTACCTCACAGTTTAATAGAACAAGGTCCTTCCCCAGAACTTATGAAAAGATAAGCAAGAACCAGTATTGAAACTGTGATGGTTTGTATATGCTTGGCACAGGGAGTGACACTATTAGGAGGTGTGCTCTTGTAGAAGTAGATGTATCAGTATGGGCTTTTAATACCCTCATGTTAGCTGCCTTGAAGAAAGTCTTCTCTTAGCAGCCTTCAGATGAAGATGTAGAACTCTCATCTCTGCCTGTACCATGCCTGCCTGTATTCTGCCATCCTCCTGCATTGGTGATAATGGTTTGAACCTCTGAACCTGTGAGCCAGCACCAATTAAATGTTATCCTTATAAGAGTTGCCTTGGTCATGGTGTCTGTTTACAGCAGTAAAACCTGATCTAAGACAGAGACTGTTTCTCTCTCTCTCTCTCTCTCTCTCTCTCTCTCTCTCTCTCTCTCTCTCTCTCTCTCTCTCTCATTCCCAGACCACAGAAACACAATGTAGGGTAGGATACAATGTTGAAAAGGTGGAAAACAACCTGGTCTCTGAAGAGTTATAGTGTTTCTGTGGTCCTGCAATTACACAGATACAACCTGAGGCTATAATACCCCCCTTTGAGATAAGGAGTCCCTGTTTCACACCCAGTTTGACAATGCTCCAGCACATAGGACACATTTACTCCAAGCCACAGGGAACCTCCCATGATCATATTTCAATCTCAATGATTAGTTCATAGCCAAAGCAATGGCATTTAGGAGCCACAGCAACAGAAGTGAGAGGCAGCAGAAATGCATAACACAGTGAGGTCATGAGCAACTGCTGTTAGATCACAACACAGGTCATAAAACCACTGTTCTTCCTAGTTTTACAAAAAAATAATATATAGTACCTTAAGGAAACAAGTAGCTCTGCCTGCTGATGGAATAATTAAAAAACAAACTCCTAGAAGTGAGAACTATATTATTCAAAATTAAGGAAAAATGTCTTTCACACAGAGACAGAAATAAAGAACTAAAACACACACACACACACATACACACACACACACACACACACACACACAGTATTCTGAACTCAACTCAAGAAGACAAAAATATGGGGGGGAGAGGAGAATCAGAATCAGAGGAAGAGGAAGAGGAAGAGGAAGAGGAAGAAGAAGAAGAAGAAGAAGAAGAAGAAGAAGAAGAAGAAGAAGAAGAAGAAGAAGAAGAAGAGAAAGAAGAGGAGGAGGAGGAAGAGGAGAAGGAGGAAGAGGAAGAAGAGGAAGAAGAAGGAAGAAGAGTGGGAGGAAGAGGAAGAAGAGGAAGCAGAGGAGGAGAAGGAGGAAGATGAAGAGAAGGAGGAAGAGGAAGAGGAGGAGGAGGAGGAGGAGGAGGAGGAAGAAGAAGAAGAAGAAGAAGAAGAAGAAGAAGAAGAAGAAGAAGAAGAAGAAGAAGAAGAAGAAGAAGAAGAAGAATTTGGAGAATACAGTAAGATGGTTTAGCTGAAACTTAGACTGAAAATGACAAACTATAAAAAGGGCTACATCTGAAATAAGGAAGCCTTGTAGACTATGCTCAGGACTATAGTAAGTGCAGCATTACCACTGATCACTACCTCCAGCATTCACCACTGACCACTAGGTCTGGAATCTACCACTGACCACTAGCTCCAGCATCCACCACTGACCACTAGCTCCAGCATCCGACACTGACCACAAACTTTATTTAGGACTGTAGTATGTGCAGCATCCACCACTGGCCGTGCTCTCCTCTGAGATGAAGTGAATATGCAGGAACCAGGATGCAGGTAGAAAGCAGATGGCTCCTTTCTCTGTAGAGACTGATTTCCATTCTATACTGTTTCTCACCTAGGTGTTCAGATGGTGGCAATTTATAGGGTCCTTCTGTTATGAAATGCTGACACTAGGTGATCAGTTACTGTTTGATCTTCTTTATCAAAACCCAGAAGTAGATAGAAGTCCTTTGCTTCCTTTATCAAGTCACTAAGGAACCAAAGCAAGGTGATCCTGTTCGTGTTTCAGGATAATAATGTGACTAGAATATTGCTATGGAATTGACATGTTCATATGAGAATCCTAAACCCTTGTAATGGTGTGGAAGTTGGGCTTGGGGTTGGAATCTACTCAGAAGTGCGAAGCTTTAGTGTTCTGCTCACTACCTGTGGAACTACAACAGTGAAATGGAACCCACACAGGAAGGACATCCTCACTGAACACTGGATATACCGGCGCCAACCAGTCCAGTATTCTGGATTTTCCAGACTCTAAAATCACAAGAGCTTAGCGTTTGTTTTTTGAGATGTGCCATCAGTACTATGCTGTTACAACAGCCGTAAGTGGAAAAGACAGACAGAAACTAAAACCACTTCAGTGAGAAAAAAAGCTTGCCAAATATGGACTGTGGGATCCATTAGAATATTCTGTGAGATGACCCATCAAACAGCAGTAGTGAGGATACACAGAAGATGACGGTGTCTGGAAATACTCATGGGCATCCAGAAAGGTACGAGTCCCAGGTGGACAGCTGCCCTATCATTTTGTTACATAGTTTTTCTCTTTAAGAAAGCCTTGCATAACAGTAATTATTTTTAAGTTTATGCCATCTTTCTAGGCAGACATGGTGGTACAGGCCTTTAACACCAGCACCCAGGGGGCAAAGACAGATTGTTTCTGTAAATTCAAGACAACCTGGTCTATGTAGCAAGATGGTCCAGACCTGCGAGGATTAGGCAGTGAGAATCTCTCTCTCTCTCTCTCTCTCTTTCTCTCTCTCTCTCTTTCTCTCTCTCTCTTTCTCTCTCTCTCTCTCTCTCTCTCTCTCTCTCTCTCTCTCTCTCTCTCTCTCTCTCTCTCTCATATATTCTCTGTTCTATAAATGTGTGAAACAATTCATATAAAATTAATATGGTATGATAATGTCTTAACTATACTGCTGCCTTCTATATTTTGCATCAAATAAAATGTTTTAATATTTTAAAAATCTTTTGAAGATTTATTTACTCTTACTTTATGCATATGAATCTTTTGCCTGCATATATGTTTATTACACGTGTGGTTGGTGTCAGTGAAAACCAGGGACACCAAAGTCTCTGAAATTAGAATTATAGATGGTAGTGAGTTGTAATGTGGGTACTGGGAATTGAACCTGAGTCCTGGGAGAGAGTGGACAATATTCCTAACTACTGAGAAATCCTTTCAGCTCCAAATATTTACATACATTAAGATGACTCTGAAAGACTATAGCACAACATATTCTTTAGACCACTTATGGCTTCTTCTGGCCCAGTGGAGAAGAGGACAGGTTTTTCCTCAGAAGCAGCGAGAACACTGGGACTTAGCTAAAGGGTGTAAGGGAAATTCAGAAACTTGAACATAAATCCTTTCCAGAATAAAACCACAGCATCTTTAATCAAGGCCTGGCAACCATTGTATCATTTCTCTGAAGCTCTAGTTGGTAAATGCAGCCATCCCACTAGGCCTTTAATACTTGGTTAGAAATGAATCCAAGAAGTTGACTAGCAAGACAATTCATGCGGTACAAACACAGATCTGTAATTCTCTTTCCCATTACCACAGAACAGTTAGCCCCTACCCAGAATTTGCTTTGAAGACAATGCGTGCTTGGAAGAAACTAGGCACACTGAAAATGCGGCCAGAAGTAATAAATAAGGACTGCCAAAAAAAAGTCAATGAATTTCTTCTACAAATCAAATCCATTGTCCGTTTGTGACAGTTCTGAAGGTTGAATTGGAGGCATCCAATTAGTGAGCTAACCCGCATGGTTTGTCGGCAGTGGAAAAGTGGGTTTTCTTTCACCTTTGTATAATTAAACAGCTGAGAGAATTGTGTCTCCTGGTATGAGGAGATTAAAAATGATAAAGTAAATGCTTTAGCATGGTATTAATCCCTCCCATTATTCCTGCATTCCCATGTGACACAGCTTCTGCAGGAATCTTCTCCCTCAGCAGGACAAAGATCATCTTCTTAGCAGTCAAGCCCAGCCAGGCTGGCTTCTTCCCATTTCCTACCTTCCCTGTAGAACTCATTGAAAGAGAAGACAAAAGCTCTGCAAGGGGCTGTTTTGTGCCCAAGACCTATGTGGTGTTTTACGTTTCCTCAAATATTATCTCAACCTCATTGTAGACAAAAATTAAAAGCAAAACAAAGCCCTAAAACAAATTTTTGAAGCAATTTAAAATCCTAACGACTAAGATATTTTTAATTTATTCTTAATTAGTTTGTAGATTGCACCTTACTGAGATGCCAAAATCAGTAAGCCACTTGCAGACAAAGGCGATTTCAATTACGAGGAGCAAGCCATATGCCATCCTTTGTTCTTACTAAATTTTACTCCTTTAAAAGACATCTCTTAGCTATAGGTCCTATTTTATATTAAAGGAGTACTATTCAACAAACATGACAAGTGACTGTAGAGAAAAGAACTTGTCATTAGTTTATCACCTGTCAAATATAAACCAATTCGTTATGGTTTCCTCCCTACCATCTATCAGACCAATGGGCTAAGGCAGGTTAGTTCTTTATGGCCTGGAGTCCTCCCTGATCATGGCTGAGAGACAGTCTACCGATCCTTTCTTGCACCTCATGGTAGATGTAATATTTGGGCAGCTGGAGTGTGTTGTCAAGGTTTCACCAGCAAGTAACTCCAAACTGCTCCTGGTGTAGCTGCCAATCTCTGTTGCCTGTGATGCCTTCCTTCAGGTATAAAAAAGCAATTCTGCAAATCTCACTTTTCAATTTCCACAAGATACAGAAATTGCATTAAGCTGATTAGGTGTAGTAATAAGAAGTATTCAGAAAAGTTAGCTGGATATAGTGAATGCCGTAGTTAGAATAAGATAAAAAATCACTTCGTTAGCTAAGAGTGTTTTCTCATTGGTAACACCCTATATTAAGGTGCCACTTATGAGCAGTTTATTATTATTTATTAATGTGTGAGGCACTTTATAGAACATAAGATAACAACTTAAATCCATGTATTAAAGATGCACATACATGGTTTAATACGATTTACGTCTTACAATATTCTTTAAAGCAGCCTCCCATAGTCTCATCCGTTAAACATTTATTACTAACGCATTTTATAACATGCTTTATAATGCATTATTTGGGAAAGTAGCAGCATTTAGTGATTATTTCATAAATAAAAATAAAGCACTTATAAATGGCACCTTAATTTAGAGTGTTACCTTCACATTAACAGAGCACTGCTCACTATCCATCTCATTCGGGAATCTTCTCTAAATGCATTGCTTAATAAAACAGACACTACATTCTATTTTCCCTCCATCTGATTAAAAGGTTACTGAGTCATTTCCTCCATCCACTTTCAGATGTTGGTAGCTCAGGGTCTTTGGTCCTCTTCAGTCTGATGAAACCACACATTCGATTCAAGGCTATTTCTGAAAAAACGGTAGCAAAACAGAGAACAACCTACCATGTTAGGAAGAGCTTGCTGCTTGGAGTCTTTGTAAAATTCAATTTTTCGACCAGAAAGAACAATCCAGGAAGTGGACCAGTTTTTCCTTAGGGGAGAAACAGATGAGTGCATTATGAGTAGAAAGAACACCCAGCAGCCATGTCAGGGGCTTTGTAGTGAGTGCAGACTATTTTTTTTTTAATGAAATTTTCTAGAAATTTATTTAAATCTGGTAAGTGGTAAAACAAATTCAGATAATAATAAAAATACCAATGAAGTTAAAAATCTGTGATGCATAAATAGTTTTCTCAGCTTGTAAATTTGCCTTGATACTCTTTAACTAATCAATGTCCGTGTTTTGAATATCCACACCTGTGCCTCTTCCCTGGACAGAAGCTGTAAGGTCAGTGTGGGAGGACACCCCATCTCTCAGAATTGTGCATCTCAGAATCTGAAAGACTGACCAGATACCCCATCATTCTTTAAATCCAAACACTCTTGATACTCACCAGCAATCAAGGAATTACAAGGGGAAGAGTGGCATGCTTCCCCGTGCTTACTCCTCTTTCCCACGTGCCAAGGATCAAAAGAATCAACTATAGATACATTATTTCATACTATCTCCTCTGGAGTACAATTTAACAATATATTTTCATGAGATTTCAAAAATTTATATATAAATTTTGCCTAGGAATGCTTATTTCTACAAATTTAAATTTATCTTAAATGGGTTCCAGGTTTCCAAGGCTCTGGCCATTAATGTGAACGGCACATTGCTTGGTAATTCTGCTGCTAAAGTACGAAACAAACAGACAGAGCCAGACCTCAAAATACATTTGTACATTGGAAGAACGACCCCCATGTTTAAGGATACTGATGTGGGAAGATTTCAGTGTTACCCATATTATGCACTTTATTTGTTGCCGAGCAATTTACCCAGGACCTTTCTCACCCAGCTCTGATTATTAATTCCATCCATCAGGAGTCCAAATATCGCTTCCCTCAAAGTGCATCCGTGACAAGTAAGATGATGAATTAAAGAAAAAACTTCAAATTTTTCCACTTTCACTGCCTTCATTAAAATATAAACCCCCAGGCAAAGAGATCATTTCAACATCATTGGGATATTCTCAGTCTAGCACAGAGACCTGGAGAGTCTAGGAACTAAATGTACATTTATTTAACCAATGAGCGCTTTGACTGGAACAAGAGTCTCTAAGTCTCCATAGTTAAACAAGGTGGTGAGAGCTTTTTCCTTCCTTTTGTATTTCTTAGCCCATCAACTGAACACAAGATTGCTTCTGTAGTTAACATGTGTATCAGTGTGGGGGAAAGACTTTCTTTCATAGGTGGAAAACTATCAATAAGATTGACATGCACAAGTTTCTAGTCAATAAATTATAGTATTACAATTTCTCAATTTAACTTTTATTTAAACATAAATGCATTGATTTTACAAAATGTGATGGAGAAAAGATTTCCAAAAAGCCTACATTCAGAAAAACAGAAAACCACACAAAATATTCCAGTGTGATCTATCATCATGTGTCCATATACACAAGATTTTGTGTGATTTCTTTGGACTTTTCCTTTAGAATCTAGAGCTTTCATTACAAAGATACTTTTGCTTTGGTATGACTAATGATGCCAAAAAAAATAAAAAAATAAAATAAAAAATGGGGTGGCTCGTACTTTCCTGAAGCTTTCCTTTTTAAGAAGTTTTATTTATTTTTAGTTTATGTGTATTCATGTTACGCCAGGATGTTTATGCATATACCTTGTGCCTGCAGAGCCAGAAGAAGGTGTCAGAATTGGAGTAAAGTATAGTGCGAGCAACCACATTGGTGTTGTTAACCAAACATGGTCCTCTGGAAAAGCAGACAGTGCTCCTAAGCACTGAGCCATCTCTCCAGACTCTTGAAGCTTTCTTTTTTCCCTTCCTTCCTTCCTTCCTTCCTTCCTTCCTTCCTTCCTTCCTTCCTTCCTTCCTTTCTTCCTTCCTCCCTCTCTCCCTCCCTTCCTTCCTTCTTTCCTTTCTTTCTTTTTAGATTTATTTATTTAATATATATGAGTATACTGTTGTTTCCTTCAGATCAGAAGAGGGCATCAGATCCCACTACAGATGGTTGTAAGCCACCATGTGGTTGCTGGGAATTGAACCCAGGACCTCTGGGAGAGCAGTTAGTCCTCTTAACCACTGAGCCATCTCAGCCAGCCCCTCCTGAGACTTTCCTAATCATCCACTATTTAATTAAAAACAAAAGAAAGAACAGATTAAACAAACATGCAAGAAACCCATTCAGAATTTCATTATAAGTGACACCACGCTGTCAGACCCATTTTTCTCCAGATGCTTGTCTTCCATCTTCAGTCAGTGTCTCAATCAAATCAGTAAATGTCAGAGAAAACTTAGTATTTTATGTCTGGATTACCACACATTTGTTTTTGTAGATACTGGCCATATTAGGGATAATTGAATCAGTAGTAACCTTCCCTTGATACGGCATCAGATGATTCCAAAAGGAAGAGTGAGAAGCATTAGTGCATTAGGTCCACTGGTCAAGACTAGTCATCTCTGTCACAGTCCTTTGAGCGAGGCATCCTCACACATGAGAGGCATAACCCACCTGTTATGCCTCTCACTACAGTTTCTATCTTCTGGCAGGCTGCTCGTACACCGTATTTGCTTCCTATCTATAGAAGTTCCTAGAGAAATGGTTCTGGTTTGAATCTGTTTCAGATGTTGATCATTTATAGAACTTGCTGAAAAAACACTTCTATTCTTTCAACTTCTAACTGGAGCGGGTTAGGCAGGAAGTCCATAAATTTCAGTTACGTCATCCTTCTGTTGTAGGACTTTCAATGTATCCCTGCTAGGTAAACTAAAAGGACAAGCACCAATGCCTAAGGACAAAGATCTGGGAAGCTTAGTCATGCGACCATCTGCAATACCTATGTCTGGTGCTGTGATAGCTTGGCTTTGTCAATCTCGAACATCATCTTTATTGTATCAGAATGAAGAGGAAAGCTGAATCCTTCAGCTTGAAAATCATTTCATATCAAAAGAAATAATAAAAGGCAGTAGATGTCTTTAAGGACTCCCTTTCACTTCAATTTCTCTCATGGTATCTTTAAAAAAAATATCAGTGACATAATTACGTTGAGCAATTAATAAAAGTTTAATAGTCTAGCTAAAGTTTACACCCTTAGAACCAAAATAACAGATCTCCTAATATCCCCATGTACTCAAACAGAAAACTAGTCTTAGAGTTTATTAACCTACTTAAGACCTACTTAAGGACACATGAGAATTTAAGGTCAAGTCCAATTTACCTGAAAATAGACCTTGTCATATGTGTAATCTATCTTTATGCTGTATTCTTTAACGAGATTTAAACATTGTCAACTTGACTGAGGTTATCATCAATGTTGGTGACATAATCTTGGCTGACTTCAGTTTATTAAAAGCATTTGTAATTTGTAGAAATATGTCAATACATTTCTGTATTCTTTTGAAGAACACTAATCATCTTACCAGCCCCCAACTAGATAGTTGAGACTCTTCTCTCCTGAATCTTGTCAATACTAGGAGCTATTTTATTGCTTTGGTTCCACTTGGTACACAGAATGCCATCTGGTATTTCACATGCATCCTGTATTCTAACAATTTAGCCAATAATGTCACCACACACTTTATGCAACATAATTCTAAGAGCAGACTAGAAAAATAACTATAGTAGGTAAAAGATAAATGTAAAATAAGACAGACCTCAAGGATCTCTATCACTGACTAGAAGACTAAAGATAGAAAGAATCCATTCCTCTTAGTAGCTCTTCATAGTGAATGAAGTGTCAGTATAGCTGAGGAGAAAAATGAAGCTTACTGAGACTGTGTCCTACCTAAGGGCACACAGTCATGCAGGAAAGATTTAGGGATTTATCCCTGAAGCCCACCCCCATTGTGAAGGATCAGCTGTCTCTGGAACAGGACCATGCACCTTCCTCTTATGCATACTCCATGCCGAGCCTCATGGCACAAGTTAGGAGAGAACATGCTCTAGGAAAAGCATTAGACCTCTTGCTCCCAGAAGCAGAGCTGCCTGTATTGGTGATTCCAGATTTCTGTGCCACCTTCTGCAAACCAAGTGTGTTCCTACACCAGTGGGGAGCAACTAAAACTTCATAAAACATTGGGATACTGAGAACAGTTTTAACCCTTCCATGAGTCCTTCCTTCATCTTTCCTTCCTTCTTTCCTTCCTTCCTTCCTTCCTTCCTTCCTTCCTTCCTTCTTTCCTTCCTTCCTTCCTTCCTTCCTTCCTTCCTTTCTTCCTTCCTTCCTTTATTTTTTCACAAGAGGACAAAATTTAAGCTGTGAGAAAACACGTAGCTTAAGAAATCAGAAGTCAGTAGCTCCTGGAATGAGCAGGTCCCCACCCAGACTTTCAGGAAGTCAATGAAGAATCACAGCTAGTCTTTCAGTGCACAAAATAGATCAGTGGACAAGAAATGAAAACATGTTTTACATTTTGACAAAGCATAGGCCATCTAATAGGATGAAAGGTTCTGACTATAATTCCAAAGTCAGACCTCAATTCGTATCAGAACAACGGATTTTGATATAGGCAGTTGCCAAGGTATTTTAGGCAAGTGGAGTACTTCACATAACTTACTAAAAACAAGTTGTGAGTTGTAAGGGGGAAGAAATGGAAGAAGGTGAAACCAAGCAAAATCAAAACAAGAAAAGTCCCCGACACAGACAGCAGCTTGACATTCTACCAAATGGACACCGGATGGCAGCACAGAATAACAGCAGCATGTACCTGCTTGGCTGGAGGATAAAAATGACCCTTGAAATAGTCACCAGCATCTAAGGTTCTAGGGCCTCCAGCATGTTCATTTCTTTTCACATCACAGCTTTTTGTCCTGTCCTCTGTCCCGTGTTCTTTACATATAAACGAAAAGCCAACAAACCAAGAAGAACTTATTTTAAGATGACTTCATCAATTTCTGACTCTCTTTGGCTCACTTGCCTCTGGTACCTGGTTTCCTTACTGTGGAGTTGATTTGATTCTGGCACATCCTCTGAATGATTTGTCATAAAACCCTCTAGACTCTTAGACCAGCAGCTTTGAGAACTTCTGTCTCCTCTCTCATATTTTAAGCTTCTATAATATACTAAAAAGGTGAACCAATGAGAGAGTAGGTGTAAAATACACATTTCATTTAGTCTTATAAGAAGAGGAAAGGAGAATTGGAGGAAGGGAAAGAGAGACCGAGATAGAAAGAAACAGAGAAAGATAGAAAGAGACAGGTTAGGTTTGTGTTGATTTGTTGACACTCTGAGCAGAAAGTGTCAAAGACATTAAGAACAATTTTAACCCTTCCTTCCTTCCTTCCTTCCTTTCTTTCTTTTGTTCTTTGCACAAGAGGATACAAATCAAGCTGTAAGAAAACATGTAGCTTAGGAAGTTATTAGGTTCACATTGGAAAACACTTGGTATATATTAAGAAAGCAAGCAAGCAAGCAAGCAAGCAAGCAAGCAAGCAAGCAAGCAAGCAAGCAAGCAAGAAAGAAAGAAAGAAAGAAAGAAAGAAAGAAGCATACTGATGGCAATATCAGCACATGGGTGCACACAGGCACACCCATGCAATCACAGTTTAAGTGCCCTGAGCCTCTGAGGAATGCAGTGCCAGTAAATGTGGACACTGTAATGTTTTCATGCTCATCTACCATCCATATTCACACAAGTATTTCTGTGCCCTTCAGAAGGGAAGAGCAAAGTGAGATCTAAATGTGAGGAGATGTACAAAGTCACAGAGGGACCAAAAAGGAAGGATGTGCATGATGAAATGTGTGAGATGTTGAGCTCACATAAGCACATAGGCAGGTGCCTTTTTGTAAAATTAAGCTCTAGGGACTAGAAAAACAAAACATAACAATCGAACAGAATACCCTCCCTCCTCAAAAAAAAAAACTATTAGTAAATCCTCACGGGGCTTCAGAGAAGCCAGGGATCCTTACAGCTTTGAGTATGAAATTCTCCAAATAAAAAGATTCCTGAGATTCATCAGAAAAGCTGAAGCATAATTTCAAGGTTCATAATTAAAAATTAAAGTTGAATGCTGAATGAATTCTGCTTTCAAGCCTGTCAGTATATCACAAGGGAAATGTGTATAACCTCATTTCAAAATAAGGGTAAGTTTTGGGTCCTTTATGAATGTAATATTAAGCCAACAGCTTCTCCCTCCTGCCACCTTATCCTATTCACATGAGCAATGCTTTTTTTTTCCCTTACAGAAAAATACAGCACATGACAGAAACTGAGACAAATAAATAAGGTAGGAAATAAATAAGGTATCAAAATAAGGAGCAATGTCAGATGTAGATGACACAGTATGGTTTTATACAGAGAAAACTTTGCTGAAGTTCTGAAAGTGATATTTATTAAATGGCAGTTGAAATTCTTGGGATCAAGGGTGGCAAGAAGTAGAAGAACAACTCTTGCTTCTTGGCCGCCCACTAGAAAGTCCCAGATGCCAGGAAAGTAAGAGGCTCCTAGGACCCAACAAGGATGACATTAGCTGAAATACCAACAAAGGGGAGATAGAACCTGAAGAGATCACCTCCAGTAGATAGGCACAGCCCCCAGTTGAGGGATGGGGCCACCCATCCCATCCATCTCAAAGATTTTAAGCCAGAAATGTTCCTGCCCAAAGAAAAGTCAGGGACAAAAAAATGGAACAGAATGTGAGGGAAAGGCCATCCAGAGACTGCTCCAACTCGGTATTCACCCCATCTGCCAACACCAAACTCAGATTCTATTTCTGATGGCAAGAAATGCTTGCTGACAGGAGCCTGGTATGGCTGGTCCCTGAGAGGTTCTACCAACACCTGACCTATACAGATGCAGATACTCATAGTCAACCATCAGACTGAGCCCTGGGACCCCAACGGAAGAGCTAGGGGAAGGACTGAAGGAGCTGAAGGGGATTGTAGCCCCACTGGAAGAACAATATCAATGAACTGGGTCACCCAGAGGTAAATCATCAACCAAAAGGTATACATGGAAGGAGCCGTGGCATCAGATACATATGTAGCAGAGGATGGCCTTATCTGACATCAATGGGAAGAGAGGCCCTTGGTCCTGTGGAGGCTTGATTCCCCAGCATAGGAGGGTGCTAGAGCAGTGAGGAGGGAGTGGGCGATTGGTTGAAGGAGCACCCTCATAGAGGCAAAGGGGAAGGAGGAGAGAGGGGATGGGATGGGATGAAGGGTTTGTAGAGAGGTAATGAGGAAGGGGAATATCATTTGAAATGCAAACAAATAAAATTATTATTAATAATAGTAATACTAATAATAATAGGAACAGGAAGGAGGAGGAAAAGGAGAAGGAGAAGAAGGAGAAGGAGAAGAAGAAGAAGAAGAAGAAGAAGAAGAAGAAGAAGAAGAAGAAGAAGAAGAAGAAGAAGAAGAAGAAGAAGCAGCAGCAGCAAACACCTGTATTTCAAGCAGGCCAGGGTTAGATGCTTTGTTATATCTGTAAGACTCTGGAGGATGGAGGAGTTAAGAAGACAATGGTTTTTACATTTGAAAACAGGAAATCACCATGAAGTCTATAACCTAATATGACTTAAGTACCACTACTACCACAATCAACCATGTGCTTGACAGAATAATCATTTATTAATACTGCTTATTAGCTCATTAAATTTTATTAAAATGATATAAGATCCTTGATCTTAAATAGGAAACAATCCATAGAAAAATCTCACACAAGCAATACAAATTATGGTAACTAGGTGACATCATTTAATAATTAATAAGCTATCCATGGGATAAAACTGCCGTAATTTTTCAAAGCTGTGACCAAAATGACCCTTTTGTTGCTGCTGATAAAAATATAGATTTTGGGCAAGCAATAGCAATATATAGTAAGAGTAGCAAGGTCCTTTTATTTAATGGGTGGGTGTAGGACAGGATACATATGGATGCTTACACTTGTGTGTGTTGTGTAACATGTGCATACATGTGTGTGTGGGGGGGTACCTACTCCTGTGTGCGCTGGTATGGAGGCCAGAAGATGATGCTAATTGTCTTCTATAGCTCTCTCTTTTGTTGTAGCTAGTTTGACAGGCAGGGAGCTTCTCATATACATTCGCTCCTATCTTTGCAACCTTTTCCTGTGTGATGTCGGGACTGGAACTCAGGTTCCTGTGCAAGAAACAATGTTACCTGTTGCATTACTTCCCCAGTCCATAATATTCTTTAGCTGCCATGCAATTTGGAAAGGTCATCTCAGCTTAGAATTAAACTTTAGAAGATAATTTTAAAAGACAATGATTATGATGAGTAGTACAGTTATAATACTTTTAGCATAAAATTTGACTTGAGTTAAATAAAAATGAGAATGAAAATTGTTTGCCATATTGTCGCGCGTGAACAGGGAAGAATAGCGAGTGTATGTAAAATGGTGATTATTGCATTTAACATGTTCAATTTGAATGTATCTATGTTAAATGCAAAAAACCTCCAGAAATTTAGAGAAGATATTTATAATATCTAAAACTAACAATTATCTATATAATATATTGTAACATATTATGCATTCTCTCAAACAATAAGAAGAAAATACTCTTAATAAAAGCTCATGAATAAGCAATCCTTGAGACGCAGAATTTGAGTGACTCTAGATGAATAGAGTTACACCCAACTGCAATAGCAGTTAAATGGGAATGAAAGCAGCATTAAGGGAATATTTTGTGACCAGATATTTGACAATATTGAAAGTAGACTGCTGGATGGGATTATAGAGAAAAGGAATCCCTTTTGGCAATGCAGAATAAACTTGTGTGAGATGCTGCAGTCATTCGAGAGAGCATGGCAGTGGAACACAGCAGATGCTCGAGGAATCTTAACTGGTGGGTACACTTCCCAGCGAGAGCTTCTAACTGGGTCCAAAGAATCAATCATGGGTGATTTATTGTGATGTTTTAGGTTTTCTAAGAGTTAGAGATAACTTAGAGGAGTTTGTGCCTGTGAGATTTCTGACAATAAAATTTGGTAGATACGTAGTAGCAAGTGGACAACACCAGGAAGGAAATGGTCTTTGACTGTGGCACCGCAACACACATCTGTGTACTAATATTGAATGAATATCGCAAGAAACACGAGGTCTTGAATACAAAGCTGTTTATGCCATATAGAACACATCAATATACACATTATTGCAAACAATTATTTTGTTGATTTGTCCTGAGTACCATAAATAAAAAGAAATAGGTATCTGGATAGGGGATTTGAAGTCCACGTATACACAGGAGACTGATATTCAAGTAGAAGAGAATACAAGCAAAACCACCCAGGGGTCTTGCTCACGATGATAATATTGCAGGGTTGCAACTGAAAGATATCATCAATTCAGTTCACTGCACCTGAGGATTCTAAAGCAAGAAGTAAAATTTCCGGAACTTTCGATGAAAAATTCTGAGGAACGCATGGCATGCAAACTGAATGAGAAACCGACGACACAGAATACAGACCAAGGCAGAAGCTTCTAGGAATATCAGCTTCAATCAAGACAAGTTCAGTGTGTTTTTATGCCAACAACAACAAAAAAAATACAGTAGTACCTACACTGTTGTGCATTGTGTTCCTGAGAGCAGGTCCGGAAAGGCGCTACTCTGTCTCAGTGTGCTTCAGACCCCTCCTTCTAGGATGGCTAATGGAGTACAGATGGAGGGGGTCAGAGAACCACTGTAGGAGGCTGTCACCTTGTTTTATAACCTTCCTGTTTTCTGTGAGGCTGGAGGGTAACACTGGCCAATGTTATCATTTCTGGCCACTCCAAACCCAATGAAGAGTGTATTCAGTTAGGAATGTCTTGAGTGAGGTTAGGGTGGGAGCTCAGGTGGTTGGTCAGGTAAGAAAGGGTCTTGGTTTACTCATCTTGACTATGGTACTGCTGCACCCTCCACACACCCGAGCTGATGACTGTGGAATGTGGTCTACGGAAGAGAAGGGCGCGGAGGCTGGGCTCTGCCAATTATTCTCTCCTGTTGCTCTGTGAAAGCTTGGCTGAGGGTTCTCTGGAGGTAGAGAAGGTCAAACTGCCATGTGTTTGATCTTATACTCTTCTGACGCTTTTGAGGGAGGTTGACTGCCGGGCTACTGACAAGAAACAGTCTTTGGGAAGATTCTAGCCCTATTTACTATTTAGTGCTAGACTAGCTATTGTGAGCGCTGGAATTACGAGTGACACTTCCATTTTCCTTCTTTGAAATAAATATAGACACTGCCCATGATAGCCATCAGTACAAAGCATATTTTCTCTAATGTGAGCCAGAACATCTTTCTAGTAACATATTGTGTAATCCAATCAAGTATTGTTCCATTGTGTAGCTAATTAGAATATTTATTCTACTTAGTTATAATAGTAACACACTCAAAAGGAAATGTTTTTTACTTTGAGTACTTCCATGCATCATTATTATTTGCATATTCCATATTATGAATCTAAATATAGAATATATTTGATGTAAGTATTAGCAAAAATTCTAAAACAGACATGACTATTTTAAATGCCCCTATTAACAACATAGCTAGTATCTTTCTTGACCCAATGACCACCCTGTTCTTTTTTTCTTGAACATCTCTGTTGTTTCTGCCCCTCACCCCAGGGAGGTTTTCTTTTTCTTTTTTTTTTATCATTTTTAAATTTCCCTCACCATACTCTGTTCATGATTTTCTTTTTCTTTTCTTTTTTTCTAAATGATTTTATTTTGAACTACAAATATGGTTCAAATTTTCCATCCTTCAAAAAAAAAATTCCCAGGCTATTGCATAGAGATCTTTATATACTGCAAATGAATTCATTCAACAATCCAATCTGTTGATCCAGAAATCATGTTTCCCTTTTTATGTTTTAAAGATTTCTAGTCCTAAGAAGACGAGACATCAACCACTTTTACATTCTGGGCAACGCTATAGAATGCAATGTCTTTCTTTGAAAAGTATAATTATTTTACCAATAAGGGTGTCAACAATGGTAACAGAAGGGACTGTTCTAGTTAGGGCTGGATGGCCTTGCTTCTCAGACAAAAGCACTGACACAAGCTGAGGAGGTGGGAGACTGTGTAGTTATGTAACAGAGTTGAAGAACTTTCATTACCTTAGTTTCTTTCCTCCATCTGCAATTTTGGCTTTTTGAAGATACCCTTCTTTTTCAACCATCTGCAAGAAGAATGCATATGTTAAAACGGTGACAAACCCTTATGCATTTCAGTATGAATGAACCCAAGCTTTCTAAGCAACAGTCCTTGCAATGATGGAAGCTTCCAGTCACAGAGCTTTATTAATAATGCATACAAGACTTATGGGAAGTGCATACCAGATCAAAGTCTTTACAAGCTTTACATATCAGATGATAGATTGGGAAGATGTATGTGAATGGATCATTTGATAGTGATAAAGCACCATTCGCTCCCCTTATGTGTCAGGAAGTCACTTGCTTAAAACATTAACTTCAATGATAAAAAGAAATGCAAACCCTTCCTAAATCTTAAAGCTCTTCCTTTGCACCCTCCCCATACACCTGCCAAGGCTAGGAAAAAGGAAATGGAACAAGAAGCTGAGCCCGATGAATCTTGGGAAAACATCACAATGGCGACATTTTGTGCGTTTTGGACAGTTAGCCAGAGGCAAGGTAGCTACTCTCTCAATGCCATCTGAGCTATATAACTGCTTTCCTTTGCTCATTTGTATTGTTGGCTTTCATCCTCACAGAGTTTCAAACTCCCTAAAGGGCAAGGAACAATTTAATATAACACAACAGAGGTGTTCAGTAAGTTCTAACCAAAATACACACAAATGCAGATCATACTATTTGTGCCCTCCTGACTTCCTGGTTACCCTATTCTAGTTCTTGGCATGTGCTACCTTTAAAGGAGGAGCACACTTTCCTCATGTTCCATATCTAACAACTGAGGGCCATATTTCCTCAGTGCCAGTTGTGTGATCCATATCCCCGACCATAATATCCCATCCATTATATCTTCATCTCAAAATTCTTATATATACAAAACACATTTTTAACCTGTTTTAAATTCAAGCTGTACAGCTTTTATCTGATGGTCTTTCCATTGTTTGTTGGGTTGTCTTTGAGGCACCCCACGCCCAATTTCCACTCCATTATTTCCTTATCATTCTACTAAGACCCTCGGATAACGTTGTAATAGTTGGATTGTTTACTACACCCGTGCTCTGAGTCCATTGAAGGCCAAGGATTGTCCCTTTCATATGCTGTGGGAACCCAGAGTCACACTAATTGGATTGTATGAACAAAAACATATGTGAAAGGATACATGAATGCTATTTAAACTTTTTACAGAGAACTGTAAAAGTCAAAATGATTCTCTGGTAAAAGGAAAAAGCACTTTGGGGTAGTGAGTTGTCCCACAGAATAACATGGTACCAAGTAAAGAATTGCCCCTTGTAAGATTTGCTCTGCTATAAATGATGCAGATGTGATCTATCCCTGGCTCCTGTATTGTTCTATTCCTAATGCATTGGAAAGTACTTACCTTTCAAATTACATTTGCTAAATGCATTTGTAATGGCTAAACGGTAGGAAATTATTAGGATAATGACAACGGTGGCAAAATATTTTTTCCATGTAGGTTTAGAAAATGTCTCTTCCTTCAGTATGTTTGCCACAAGTCTCAATTTCAATGTTGACCTTTAGAACTATGGGGTTCATAGAGTTATTACAGAGTGTTACATTTAGTTGCAGCTCTCCATGTACTGAGCCCACTTCCTTATTCTATGTATATTGTCCCTGCCTTGGGTACCAGAGAATTTTGTTACCCTATAAATCTCAACATGCCTTCCAGTCCATAGGGAGAAGCCCCTAAAACTGTAACTTTGCAGTATTCTCTGTGTTTAATTCACTTAGTACCACCCTGAACAGTAGTTGTACTTATCTCAGTGTATGGTGTGTGTACACACTTACAATCTAAATGTGTGAAGTGTGTACTTGAGCTTTATAGCCATGTCTTAATTCTCTCCTCTCCTCTCCTTCTCCCTCTCCCTCCCCTTCTCCCTCTCCCTCTCCTTCCCCTCTCTCTCTCTCTCCTTTCCCCTCCCCCTCCCCTCCCCCCCATACATGTGCCTGCTTCCTCCAGGATCAGCTGTTCCTCTCTATACCATGTTTCTCTTCCATAATTGATGCATACTTACATTCCCTCAGCAAATTTTCAATTAATCACACTCCATTCTCTCAAATATCAGCGACTATGCATGAACAAGAGTTGAAAGATTAACAAGACAGGTCTGATCTTTCTTCAGTGTAACCCCTAGGGGCACACATCAAGACATCCCTTCTTTTTAGTAGACTGATCCAACTCTTCTATGCCTCTGAGACCCTGCTCAGTCTTCACAACAGTCTGTCAAGTTCAGGTGCCACAATGACAAGAAAAGCTTCCAAAAGGTAAATTTAATTACGTGAATATTTAAGGGATCGCCATCACACACCTGAATTTCTCAGTGTTCTATATACCAGGAAGCAGTGATTCTGACAGGCTTAGGCAGGGTGGACGGAGGCATTAATGTAAACAGAAGATTGCTATGTATTTTACATCTGGGTTTATATGTGGTACCTTATTAATTGTTTTCTTAGTCCCGCAGTCTGAAAGAATAATGATCTGTAAATTCCATTTTATAGTTTAGACATCAGGTTGTCTAGTCTTTAGTGATTTACACAGTTATATATAGGCTTTAAATTTAAGTTTAGATTCCTCCCATGCCAGATTGTAGGCCAAACTGAAATTCATTAAAGGAATAGAAGCAAACTAACCATGTAGACTTAAAGAAATATCAGCCAGTCTTTAGATGTTAAATGTGGCTTTTGGAGCTATTTTTTTCAGTGTCGGCTAGAATCCCTATTTAACATTGTGTGGCAGGAAAGATCAGCAATTTGTCCAGGCTGGATGCCAGCCAGTCTGCCAGTACTGAGGAAGTGCGTCCGTAACATCCTGTGTGCTGAGATACAGCTGAGGAGAATGAATGGCACTGGAATTTCAAGATAGTACCTGTTTATAAACCTAGGTAGGACACGCAGACAGGCAGAAAAGAAGAAAACTTTTGATGAAAGGTCACAATTGTAACAAACATGAGCCTATAATTTCTCATGCAGACATTGCTGCTTTTTTTTTAAATGTGAACATCTCATGTTAGCAGATACCAATGACCACAATAGGTTTCACGGACCTATAGTGGTCCACTGGACAGTTTTGCTAAAATAAAGTGAAATAAATTTGATCGAAACATTCACCCAATTTTGTGGACAATTTGGCTTTCAGTTGCATAACTCTTTTTGCTTTATAATATTTGCTCTACTGATGTGTTGAAAGTTTTGTTCTCTCTCCTTGGTTCTTCATTTGTTTTTATTGACAACAATTGAAGTCATATTTAGCTATGTAAGTTATCTGATAAAGAAAGTCAGTGACTTAAGTAGTGAGAGTCAGAATATCCCCCTCTCCCTTTGTATTCTTCAAGGAAGAACTGATGAGTCTCTATAAACACTGATGCTATTGGCAATTAGGATTTCTTTTTCATCAAATAAATCTGAGACATTGTTCTCAGTTTACCTTGTGATGTTCATCTTGATGGCTAACTTGAACTAGATTTAGGAATGACTGTGAAACTGCCCAAGCACACTCTGGGTGTGACAGTGCAGGCATATCTTATGACATTAAAACCTTAATTCAGACTTTAAGACTTTAATAAACTATTGAAAAGTTCTGGGACTGGGGCAGGCTGTGCCTGACTTAAGGAAGTAAGGCAATGGCAGGAAGCAAGAAAAGACCTAACACAGGGTGGGAAGGAGTGGGGGACGGAAAGAATTTGGTGAGAGGACGGAGAAGTTCTTGGAGACTGTATTTTACTTGCCGCCCTCTTGCTACTGTTCTGATCCTTCTTCTGGACCTCTATGAAGTGAAGAACATCTCTACTACATATCTTTGCTGCCTCCGAGGCCCAGCATTTGACACTTGGCCCCTTGTAAATGTGACATAAATGAAGTGTTCTCTGGGGTATTTTCTCAGGTTGTTGTTTTTGGTTGCTTTTTTTTTTTGATTGTTGTTATTGTTGATTTTTTTGTTTTTTTGTTTTTTGATCATGACTCAAGTGAGCCAAGAGACATATAATCACATTCACAAACACAAATCTACATATACTCACATACATAACACACACACACACACACACACACACATACACACCAAAAGTAAGCAAAAACATGAAGACGTGGAGTTCATTTTGTTCAGAACAGCTCTTCTTGAACATAAAGCCTACCCTGGGGTGTGGTTGATGTCACACTGTCACTTCATGGACAGAAACTGGTTTCCCCTTTCTTGACAGTTATTTGTGCAAATAGTTCCTTGGTTAATGCTGTGTCCACTTCCCTGCCTCTGGGTTGGGGTTTTGATGGTTTGAACTTGTGTAGGTCTAGTGTGTGCTGTCACAGTCTCTGCGAGTTTGTACACACATCAGTCCCATTTATCTGAGAAACACTCAGTGTTTCTAAGGAAACACTGTTTCCTTAGAGTTATCTGTTATTTCTGGCTTTCACAACATTTCCACCTTTTTTCTGTATTGTATTTTGTTTTTGTTTGTTAGTCTGATTGCATTTAGGGCTCACTCTGTAGGAGGAAGCTCATGTCTCTTCCTGGAAACTTAGTCAAGAACCTTATTTGTTCCTGTGACAGAATACTATGAACAAGGCAATATATGGTAAGAAGAGTTTGGCTTATGGTTCCAGAATTCGCGGCAATAATGGTGTGGATGTGTGGCAGTGGGTGTTTACAGTGGAAAGCAAGAGATCTTCAGTCACAAACACAAAGCAGACAGAACAAACACAAACACAAAGTGGGTGAGGTCATAAATGCTCAACATCTGCCTCCAAGGTTGAACCATCTCCCCAAACAGCACCAGCAACTAGGGCCAAGTGTTGAACTATCTCACCCTATGCAGTCATTCTCATACAAACCACCACAGGAACTCATGACCTAAGGTAAACCTATCATTCTTAGTTTGCTAAATAGATAAATGCTTTCTACGTACATTTTTTTTCTATCTGTAGATTAGTGAAGCTGTAATTTCTCAGCAGCGAAGTGCCTTTGTGTGGAGGAGAACAGTTAATACAACTGAGCAAACTGAAGGAAAAAACAGTTCTGTGGCATGCTTAGTCATCAATGGGACGTCTTTCTCACATCTTTTCCAACAGTGCTCAGGAAATGTTGTGTAAGAGGGGGCAAAAAGACTGTCAAGAGGACCTGGGCAAAACGGTGGTTGCCGATGTAAGACCTACACAACATCAAACCAGATAACATTATTGCATGGAATAAAGGAGGGGACATAGGAGCTTCCACCCCTACTAGAAAAGCAATTGACAGTTGATTGCTGTTAAGGGAGGGAGAAGCCATTTTCTTAGGAGTGTAGTGTATGGTAGATTGACCATGCTCCACTGGCCCTACACCGATGCATGACGGCAGCAACAATTGGATTTGGTGAACAGAGAGAGAGACAGAGAGAGAGAGAGAGAGAGAGAGAGAGAGAGAGAGAGAGAGAGAGAGAGAGAGAGAGAGAGAGAGAGAATGAGAATATGAAGGGACCCGTGAGAGTTTCTCTGAAGATGCTATCAGAGGATGTGCTTACCTCATGTAAATTTGTAATATATAGTATGTACATACCTTTAAATTATCAAGCTGGATGCAATGATCACATAAAGAAGAGTGAAGCAAAAATAGTTCTGTGTATCACACACTCGCAAATCCCACAAAACAGCTATACCTTCCTAAAGAAGTTCTTGAAGCATGGGGTGGTAGCTAATGACTGTAACCTCAGCACTTGCAGAAACAGGCAGGAAGAGCAACCCATTCACTGGTTTTCCCAGTGAGTTGCAGGTAAACCAGGGCTGTATCATTGTGAGAGCTTGTCTC
Organism: Tokudaia tokunoshimensis; assembly: GCA_036184795.1. Taxonomy (NCBI): domain Eukaryota; kingdom Metazoa; phylum Chordata; class Mammalia; order Rodentia; family Muridae; genus Tokudaia; species Tokudaia tokunoshimensis. The sequence continues at coordinate 17,772,340 of BTHU01000004.1, read as the reverse complement.
AAAGAAACAAAGGCAAGCAACCAATCACCCAAAATGAAAACAAACCCCCAAACTCATGAGAAATGGATCTGGCTTCATGGTCTGGCTTTGATGATACTTACTGTCTCAGATCCTTTGACTCTAGTTCATGTTTGGAGTCTACCTCCATGTGAATACCCTCTCCTTTTGTCTTAGGAGGGTGTGGGATCATGTCTCACTTTAGGTTTCCACTCGTAGCCTAGCTGTTTTCTAAACACTGGGCTTGGTGAAGCGCATGCTATGTTTTGCCAAGCTATTTGAACCCTCCCCTTATTAAACCACTGTGTATTTCAAGGGAAATGCTATCCTTGTGTTGTTGCTTTCTTTACCACTAATTCATCAGAAGATCATTTTGAAAATGACATTAGAGCATTTTGTGTTTAAGATCTCCTGCGAACTTTCATCCTGAGCCTTTCATGCTGAAGCCAGCAAGTCTCATTCATTCACCATCAAGAACTCCAGTCTCTGTTTAGGAGATGGGTTTACGAAAGATCTCTGTGTAGCTGGAAAACTCCCTTCAGTCTTCTGAAGGTTTTTCTTAGAATTCAACTTTCAATATGTTTCTGTTTCTCTGTCTTTGCTTTCACCGTTACTTGTTTTTTGACCATCATTGTAGTTCACCGAGCATGGCCTTCCTTCTCCTTGCTGTCAGAGAGTTTTATTATTATAATTCATCTGTGTTATAATTTGATTTCACTCTGTGAAGAGAAAGTTGCTCAATTCTAATAGTCTTTGTTGATGTGGGTGTACATTTTTCTCTATTCTAGAATTAAACGAATTATAAGTGGAGGACATGGATCAAGGACACAATCGAACTAGACTCTGATTCCAGGGCTTTTCCAATTTTTCCCATCACCTGAAACTTCTTCCCCTGGGGAGTGTGCCCTCTGCTCAGGCACCGTGTCTCTTCTGATCATCACATTCTAGTCCGTAGGGAATTTTCCTTTGTTTTTCTCAAACACAGGGTCTATACTCCTGGTTGGCTGCTAGTCTGGATCCCTCTATGTACTCTAGACTGGCCTTGAACTTGCAGATTTCCTCTTTCTTCGTTCCAAGTGTTTGTATTACAGGCAGGTTCCAACATGCCTGCCTCATCATGGCATTCTTGAAATATTTCAAATACAGTTGAAATAAACCTGTTCTACCAATAACCTGAATGTACTGTCTTTTCTTGATTTTTTTTTCTTGGTCCCATTCTTTGTTTCCACAGTTCTACTTATGGTGCAAATCTTATTTTAAATGACATTTTCAAAGAGTACTTGTATGATGACTAGTGATTCCAAGATGTAAGCCTTTCCTCTTCCACAGACACTGGTGTAGGACAAAGCCTTTCTCTGGTTCTTTATGCTTCTGCTTGTCCATAGGTCTTTCTCTAGGAAAGGCCATGACTTGTTAATCTCTCATCAGATTCCTATAGCCTAACCCTCTTCCTGAATGGCCTTGGCCTAAACAAATACATTAATGAATAAGCAGACTCCTGCTTAAGGAAATGAAATACTTAATTTGAAATGGTTTCTATAATAAAATGATTCAACTATATAAGTTATTATTATCTTTAACTTTTGAGACTATATTATTTGCCAAACCTAACTCTAACTTAGTAAAATAACATTTTGAAAGATTAAAAAGGTTTTTGTTTATCTTTTTCAAGTTAAAGAAACCCCAGCTGGTCAATAGAATGAGTCCTAAAAAATGACTACTCTTTTTTCTTTAAAATAAGGAAGTACAATATCTTTATAATACATTTCATCTTCAAAGTCCCCCATAAGTATTAATTAATTCACAGAATGATATGGTGCTTGAAAAGGTGACACCTGTGACTTAAGTTTATCTGCAGAAGCCTGATTTGCTCTGAGCCAGGACAACTTCCTGAGCTCTGCCCTCCAAATCCTCCTTGCTCAGGAGGAAGCCGATAATTCTCTAAAACCCACCAGAGGCTTTTGACCCCTGCAAGGTTATCCATAGACATGTCTTACAATGTTTCAATGAAAATAAAGATGATAATGATTTAACATGCTGTAATCAGGGTTATTTTTCTTGAATCTTTGTTTAGGGGGAAAGTGCCTTGAAACTAACTGGGTCTCATGGACAGTAGCAATGTGGAATATATTAATAGAAGATCAAGCAACAAATGCACAAAGTGTATCAGAGTTTTGTGTTAGGATGTTTCATGTTTAAAGTCACTGTTTCATAGCTGTGTTAAGCAATCACAGACTTCCCTGCTCTGATCCTAGCTTCCTTCACTGAAGCTTTGTGATATGCATCTGTGTGTCATTAATGCTATATTTCTTCCTGAACTGGGGCCACTGTGAGCATTTTTAGACTCCAATTAGGAATACTTCGAAAGTAACTGTCAAAATACACGTGCCGTTCTTTTAATTACTCACGTTGATCACAATCAGCTCTATTATAAGGTAACTGTAAAAAATAATACATGGTTTCCCCAAAGGAAAAATGTACGTACTCATTGGAACATCGGCAATGACAGTTTTCATTTTATAAAGTACAACATTTTATTCCAAAATGGGGTAGACCTAATAGATAATTTGAAAGCTGTAACCAGAACTGTAATCTCATGATTCTTAAAAATATTTGAAAATTCTTTGAATAGGAGGTAAAAGAAGTGAGCCTTTTTACATTACAGCCAATGTTTTGAAAATAAATACACATGAGAATTCATATGTTAAAGACATAAACATAAATAACAATATCGACTTAAGGAATTTAAATAATTGCTCCAAATTATTCTGGTAAATTGTTTCAGACATGACAGAGTGTCTCGATAGATACTGACAACAGGACACTGTGGGTGACTTGGCTGCTGTGCAGAGGCATGGAGGAGGTGATACAGAGACAGGGAGAGATGGAGGAGATAGATAGGGAGACAGGGAGAGATGGAGCAGATAGAGAGACAGGGAGAGATGGAGCAGATAGAGAGACAGGGAGAGATGGAGGAGATAGATAGGGAGACAGGGAGAGATGGAGCAGATAGAGAGACAGGGAGAGATGGAGGAGATAGATATAGAGACAGGGAGAGATGGAGCAGATAGAGAGACAGGGAGAGATGGAGGAGATAGATAGGGAGACAGGGAGAGATGGAGGAGATAGATAGGGAGACAGGGAGAGATGGAGGAGATAGGAAGACAGGGAGAGACACAAAAAACTCCAAATTCTGGGAAAGACTCTGCAGGAAAATGAAGAGTTTGGGTTCATCAGATTTAAAGAAAACTTTGTGTCTTCTAGATAATGTCTTCATGAATGGTAATGGATAGCTTAAAATGTATAGATTTTCTTTTTGAAAATCTTTCCTGGTTCTTTCATTGTTACTCTTCATGACAGTCTACTCTCCAGATGGAAGTTTACATAACTGATGGCATTTCTGCCTTTAAAATAAATGTTAGAATCCAGTAGACGTCATAGAGGAAATGTTGAATGTTCCTGGTGCTCAGAAGACAGAGTAAGTTAAGTGTATGCTCAGAGAGAGGATGCAGGGGAGCCCACATCAGTACCAGGAAGCAATTAGTTGATATTTTTAAAAGTCCGTGGAAGTAGTGGCTACGTGTATCTGTGTATGTGGAGATGGAGGAAGATAATCTCTGTAGAGAGACTTCAAACTAGAATTTTACTTTAAAATGAATGCTTTGCTTTGCTTTATTATTTCTTTTCAATGTCACCTTCCAAAGTAACACATTTTCTTTCTTCCTTTTTAAATTGAAACTGCAAAGATAAGACAGCTTACCACTTATTAGTTAATAAAAATAAAACTTGAATATTAGAAAGATAAATTAAGAAGAATATCTCTGACTATCCTAATAGTTTATATAAGCTTAGGTTCTGGTTGATATGAAGGCATGGCTATGAAATTGAAAATTGGATGCTAGTATTAATTAAATTTGAAAATAATCATGATTAAAATCCTTAACTTCCATAATTCATAGTTTTATTGTATGTGAAAATTTGTGATGCTTTAATGTATCACTCAAACATAATTTCACAGACATTTGTGTATGTATATGTGAGCATATTTGTACATGCATATATATTATATATGTATACATGAATAATTATTTGTATATATTTATTTTCTTATTTATTGTGCTCTTACAATGTGCTGAATTCTATATAAAGTCCTAATAGTGAAATGGTAAGTCATGGATGACCCTCTTCATATAAGTTATAACTCAGGATAAGAGAAATAGGGAAGTAAGAAATTTCACTGCTATTTATCTGGAAAAGAGACAAATCCAAGTTGCTCTTGGAAAGCAGACTATACAAGGGCAAATTACTTCAAATCTTAGAAACCATGGAAATAGTTCCTTTAAAAATGTAAAGTTAAGGACTGATAATCTTGTCAGATTGTGGTGGCATATGCCATTATTTCTAGCACTTGGGTGGCTGAGACAGGTGAATCTCTCTGAGTTTGAGGATTCCAGGACAGCTAAGTCTACACAGAGAAAGTCTTGTCTTGAAAAAAAGAAACCACAAAACTGATAATCTTGCAAAACAACTACAAATACATCTAATTTAAGTATTGAAAATATTGAGCTTCATTTGAATAACAAGTATATATTTATTAATATTTTCAACCAACATTTTTATAAACTCTTAATATCTGTATTATATCAATTGGTAAACATGCCTTTCCAGAACAAATAATAATGTCAAAAGTAGTATACATGGAAGCAGGACATAACATAGTGAGCACAAGTCACAGCCTCTCACTTCTAGGCATTTACAGTGCAGCCATGGAACAAGTCTATTACCCATGAAATAAGAGTGGACAGCACAGCAATATTTGAACATATGATAGGATGAAAGCACCATAATTACTAGGGAAAACTCAAGCTCCTTCAGGCCAAAAGCCATGTCTCTATCATACTTCTATTACTGGCTTGAGGGTGTATATTTGGGAGTAGATAATATATAGCATAAATCAAGACCATGAGAGCATTCTATAAACTTGATGTTATAGGTAAAAGGAAGCCACTTTGTTTGGATAAGAAAAATGACATATTGAAAATACTGCTTTAAAGTAGGTTGCTCTTGGGTTACTGCCCATGTTTGCCCTTGTTTGATCTGTGTGAGACATAAAGGAGTATTAGAGGTGGCATTTCAAAGTCCAGATGATGATATGTGTGGTCACAAAGAGAAGCGTGTGGTAACATGACTACCAATGTGAGGCTAGTTCATAAGATGGCTGGCTAGGTTAGGGCTGAAGAGATGTCTCAGTTGGTTATATTGCTCACCTATATATGTGCACATATACTCTCACATATGCATGCATTAGCACAGGTACATGCACGCGCGCGTGCGCGCGCACACACACACACACACACACACAGCTCTATGTAAATGGTGGTAAGGAAAATAAACATCAAAAGAAAAGACACTTGAAACCTAGAGAAGTTTGTTGTAATTGGAGCTGGTCTGATGAGGAGGGAAACAGTTCAGGGAGATAGTGATGATGGGTATATTTGTTATATTTTACTTCTTGCTTTTAGTGAGAAAGAAGTCTCAGAACAAATGAGTAATTAGTACTTGAACATTTATGAAAATAATGAAATGTTGCTCTTCTTATAACCAAAGTCATTATCTTTGCACTATGCCATATACTCAGAGGATACCTACAGAGTTCCCCCATGGTCAAGAGCAATAATGAGAAGTACAGAAATAGAATAGGTGGAGTCCAGAAGACAGATTGTTGAAGTCAATTCTCTTTTTAATACATGTACCCCAAATGTAGAACTTAGGTTGAATGTGTTGGCAGCAAGTGCCTTTACCAATGAGCCATCTTATCAACCCAAAACTCAATTTAAAAAGTGATATAAGAATAATAGCAGGTAAATGAAGCATTATTACTTAAATATAATGGTCACAAATGAATTGCAGTTTACTGGAAAGATCATGAACAAATGGAATAACACTTCAAAGGAAGAACTAGTTTTGTTGGAGCAGAATAAGCCAAAAGAAGGACGTTGTATTAATGAGCTAACTGAATCTTTAGACTTGGTAACTTCAGTTTGCTTTCTAACTTCAACCCTGAGAAGAATAGAAGTCATCGAGAGATTTGAGTCAAGGCGTGATACTGTAGGCTGATAGACACAAAGTGAACATTTTAACCTCCATCACGACTTTACAGGGGATGGGAAATGATTAGCTCATGAGTGCAGACCCTTTATGGATGACATTTCATGAAAAGAGATGTCTCTCCAGGTTTAAAGGCCTGGCACATAGAAAAATTAAAGAAGAAGGAGAAAGGGGTCCTGTTCCAGGCCATCAAGTTCCTAGAATAGAGCAAAGGGGTTTTGTGTAAACACATATTTAACTGGGTGAGGGAAGAATACATACATTTGAATTTCTTGTCCTAAATACAAGTTTTATAGTATTTGATACAAAATACTCACATCCAAGATTTCTTACAGAAGTGAATCCTATCAATAACTGTATTAGTGAGCTTTATATTACCTCAGTCAGCCATCCAGATATGATCCCATTCTGAGTGACAGGCTGTTGTAACCTTTGGCTGTTACGGAGTTAGGCATTAATAAAATATACTTAAATTCTGAACTCCCACAATGTCTGTTAATTATGTGTGCAGTTTCAAGTCACTGTGTTTAGGCAACTTTTATCAGTAGTAGATCCAAGAGTACAAGAGTATAGTAAAATTTGTCACTTACTGGATGTTCTAGTGGTGGAATGACATCTTTCAACACATGCTGTGAATGATTCCTTCTGTGCCGGGAAATCTGCAAACACATTGACATTTGATACTATTACGTTGCTTTTCTTTACGAATTTGAAAATCATTTTAATGAGTATAATTTTGTCGATATGCAAATGAAAATGAACATATTAAAATGCAATCAAATAATGATAATAGCATATATGTAAAATGAATAATGTATTAGATGCTAATTAATTTGAATAAAATTTATATTCCAAGATGGCTGGCTGCAAAAATAGTTATGTACTCTTCTAAACCTTGTATTTCCTCTTATCAAACAATGAGATCAGTATTACAATATTGGACATCTTCAGACCTTTATACCTGCTTTAACTAAATTATATGATGTAAGTGCCACTACATGACATTAAAGGCTAGAACACAAAATGATATGAATATTCCTGTTGGAACTCTTAGCTTGGACACTAGTCTCAATATTATGAGGAAGCTTAAATCATTCCATAGAATATGTTCACAAGAAGAGGCTTGGCCATTTTGTGATTTGGGAGATGAGTGAGGGTCTAGAAACCAGCTTCAACTATCAATAACATGAATATGAAACTTCCAGAAGACTCATTCATCCAGCCATGGATAGACCTCCACCTTCAAACTCCCAAGCCACTCTGGAACATTAGGGGGAAGAGACAAGTTGAGTTTATGCTTTATTCAGACAAGCATTTTTCTTTTGTTACCAGACTGAAAGCAAAATAAAATAAATATTTTACATCTTTGTATTTCAGCATCTTAAAATGCAGTAACTGGGGAAAATATTTCATGCTAAAACATGATGTATTGCTTATGCTGCCAGCCCATAATTCTCTGGATATGTGTTGTGTTATTCTCACATCTTCCTTTATTGTTCAGATGCCATTAAATACACAAAAGTCACATGACACATTGTCTTTGAGCAAAGAAGAGTGAAAGTTATTGTTCTTTCTCCAGAAGAAGCATCATGAGCAAATTACACCGCTAAAGAAGAGAGGGGGAATTTAGGATTTAATATGCTTGACAGATTAAAGGGTTTCATTAGATTACATCATATTTTACATGAAAGATAAAGGGAGAAAAAGAAATGGATGAAAGAAATAAAGTAGGTCTCAGTACTTTAATTAGATATGAAAAAGGAATGTTTAACAAACTGAAGAAATTAGATCGATGTTTATGAAGATTTTGTGGTAATTGTATTACCATAGAAAATGGAAGCTGGGCCTAAAATCCAGAAACTCTATATAATTCTGGAACCCCATATTTATTCCACAAGAACTAAATTATAAAGAAAGCACACTTTGAGATAGTTCTCTCTACTGCCCAACTGGTGTCTGGATGGAGGGATGGACATAATGTACAGGGAAGCACATCTAGAAAGCAGACTCAGACTCTATAGAATACTGGGCATGAAGCATTCTCCCAGGCAGAGAAACCAGAAGCTGTGTCTACAACAGCAAAGGTCTTCCAGGAACTGCCCAGCAGGATATAGTTTGCTACTTTTCCTGTTACCTGGTTCTAACCCCACCGTTATCTGTTAAACGTGGCAGATAAAGTGAAACAGATAACATGAATTTCAAGTTCAAACTCAATAAGCTCTTCAGGGAAACAGTGATTTCATGAAAAAAGAATATTTATCACCAAAGATTGTGGGATTGTGGGAATAGAGCTTGATGCGATTGGAGTTGTGATGATTTAGCTTCCTTTTCAATGTGATTGGATCTGCAGTTAAGTAAGAGACACTTATCTGGCCTAATCACTATTGGTATTTCCAGGAAAAATCAGCTGTGGGTCAGGGAAGAACCTCTAAACAGTGTGTGGAACCTTTGGCCTGCATTCCACGGGTCAAGAGATCGACTGGAAACGCATTGCTGTTGCCTACCTGCTTGACTTTTTGTTGGTAGGCTTTTTGATAGATTTATGTCCTACTGCTGTGGCCACTGTGGCTGCCATTAGAATCCCAGCTTCTGGGACCTTCCCAGGTGAGCTTGAAGATCAGCAGCATTCCAGGAATGCTCTAGGTCCTCAGCACTAGAGTGGGACTGGAGGGACATCTGAGCTCTCAGCCTGTCAAGTATACAGACAGTCACTGCTGGAGGAGCTTGGCCCTATCATGTAAGGCAGTCTAATCAGTATTGGTTAGAATTGACTAAGGGACATGGACTGACTTGGAGATGTCTTTTTTTGGTTAGGTAGATGAATATGATTCTAAGTGTTGAGAAATATGTACAAAATAAGAGAGGTAAGGAAAGAAGATATTGTACTCTTGATCCTATACTTAGCTTATCTGACAGTTAGAGCTTGCCATTTGACTAGATTAGGCTAAAGGAAGGTGAGGAGGAAAAACATAAATCAATGTCCAGAGCTCTTACACAACCAGATTTTGTTTCAAATGCTCTGTGTCTTTGACACCGGTTAAGACTCAAGATCGAATTAATCTTTGTGGAAGGAAGACTCAGGATCCTGGGCAACAAAGAGGAGGCAACTACCAAGGTTCCCAAAGTTTACTTTCATTAGCTATTCAACTTTAAATTTGGGAGGAGGAATAGTTTTATATTTAGAGAAAATTTCAGAGTTTCCTGTAGAAAACAGCCTTCTCTTGCATAAGTGAGAAATAAATTCCTATTTCTTGGAACCCTCATATGGTTTAGAGAATTTGAAACCTGGCATTACTTCAAAAGTATAGCCACATTAGGCACTAAAATGATCTAAAGATGCAAGACCTTATGTGTAAGGATGCTGAGAACAAAAGTAGTCAATGAGAGGAATTCTATAAACTTCAGCTTCACAGTGGCTATCCACAACTCCACAGTGAGAAAGAATCTTTTGTTATTTAGTCCTTTAAATAAGTGGAATGTCATTTCATGATGCCTTACAGTTAGAATTATATCTCTGAAGCACATACTATACTATACTATACTATACTATACTATACTATACTATACTATACTATACTATACTATACTATACCTGCATCCAAGCTTACATGTAAGAATGGAAGATTCCTGAATGATAGAAACTTTCATTTTTTTTTATTTCCTTAAAACCCAACTGTATTTCTAGCTTGGGGGTAAAAGTCAATTACCTGGAAAATAAAATACCTTGGAGTGTTAGAGATAAAAGTACCTAGTAAATTGCAAAGTTGACTCATGGAACCTGGTCAGACCTATCACTTCATGTCCTCTTTAGTTCCATCATTAGTAGGTTGTTGTCAGGAGAGTGGCATATCACCACCTAAATACTGCCTGTTACTCACCTGGAGAACATGCACCTCTAAGGCAGACTTTCTATTTCTGCTTTGTTCCCACTATTAACAGTAGTAAGTTTGTTATAGTTATGACAGTTTAACTCTAATTATTCTTATTTAAGTCTTAAGGTTTGGTAGAAAGCTTATCATATCAAAGTCATTTACTAGTAATCTATTTTACTTTAAAATAAAACTGTTGAAATTAAATGAAATAATATAGGAAGTAAATATGGAAAACCTCATCTAGTAAGCCAATGATTAAAATCAGAAATAAATGTTAATGAGAAAAAATGAGAGAAATAACCATTTCTGAACACACACTTGCTTTTTTCTTGAAACGGACCACTGTATTCATGATCTAGCCAAACCAAATTTAAGTTGCAAAATGATGAAACGATAACATCTTATGCTAACATTTATGGCATACCAATTTGCCAGGTACTATTGAAGATTTGAAGATTTTAATATGCATCTGCTAAGGAATATATATATATATATACATATATATCAGTTTGTAAAGTCATGATGAGCTGAAAAGTTGAATCCTTTTAGTGTACAGAGAAAAAAATGCTTTTAAGATAGACATGTAAAAAAGAATCAAACTCGTAAATTTTCATGCATTTAACAGGGAAGCTATAATCAGTTTCAAATCTGTTATAAATCATTTTAATACTTCTTTGGGGGAGGTAATACTCATGATCATTCTTAAGTCTATAAGCTCCTGATCTCTCATATTCAACCAAGTTATGAGGGTGTTGAAAATACAGAACTTTCATCACTCATCCTCACTGAAACAGTCTTCCCAGGAAAGCAATAAAACATGTCATTCCAAAACACATTAGCCTGACCCAGAGTTAGGGTTTTGAAAATTATGTGTTCATAATGGCTTAATTGCTGCCTATAGATATCAGGAGAACTTAGAGTACATCAGACTGTCTCTCTATGACATACTTAATTGAAATAATAAATGCAATGAAAACTTGGGTTCAACCAAACTTCTCATGAAATAAGTTTAGAGGGAACAAGACTATGAAATTGTATTAGGCTGAGAAGCACCTAAAGAGATGTTCATCATCCTTAGTCATTAGGGAAATGCAAATCAAAACAACCCTGAGATTCCATCTCACACCAGTCAGGATGGCTAAGATCAAAAACACAGGAGACAGCAGTTGTTGGCGAGGATGTGGAGAAAGAGGAACACTCCTCCACTGCTGGTGGAATTGCAAGCTGGTACAACCACTCTGGAAAGCAGTCTGGCGGTTCCTCAGAAAACTGGGCATGACACTCCCGGAGGATCAGGCTATACCACTCCTGGGCATATACCCAGAGGCTTTACCTGCATGCAATAAGGACACATGCTCCACTATGTTCATAGCAGCCTTATTTATAATAGCCAGAAGCTGGAAAGAACCCAGATGTCCCTCAACGGAGGAATGGATTCAGAGGATGTGGTATATCTACACAATGGAATACTACTCTGCAATTAAAAACAATGAATTCACGAAATTCCTAGGCAAATGGTCAGAACTTGAAAATATCATCCTTAGTGAGGTAACCCAATCACAAAAGAACACACATGGTATGCAGTCACTGATAAGGGGATATTAACCCAGAATCTCAGAATACCCTAGACACAATTCGCATATCAATAGATTTCTAAGAAGATGGAAGGAGAGACCCCTGGTCCTGGAAAGACTGGATGTAGGGGAATGCCAGGACAGGGAAACGAGAGGGGGTTGAATGGAGAAAAGAGGGAGGGAAGGGGGCTTATGGGACTTTCTGGGAGGGAGGAAACGGGAAAGGGGAAATGATTTGGAATGTAAATAAAAAAAACCTTAGAAAATAAAAAAAAAATAAAGAAAAAAAAGAAATAATAACAATTTCATAGTACCTTTATATACATTTATGAGTGATGAATTATTGTCTGGTATGGCAAGTTGTCTTGGGATATCCCTTATACATGACAGTTTAAGACAGTAGCTATCCTTATGATCATTTAGTGTTGTCAGAACAACCTTCATGCTTGATATATCATTTCAGTAAGTTCTGAGTAGGTCATTAAAATACACCTGTTTCTGTTACCAAATCTCTCTACTCTGAGCACAGCAAAAAGCGTAATTCATTTAGACCATGGGAGTTTCTCTCAACCAGTTTCACACACCTATGCTTTGTCTGAAGGTATTTATGCCATGTTCCAGGACCTGACACAGTCTGTTCTGATTATTTTCTGAATAGTTGATGAATTTGAGAAATTGAATATCAATAAAATGATGCAAACTTAATACAACTTTCTTTCGGCAAGTTATTTTTCCCACAGAATTATGAAAGTTTGAGCTCTGTGTGAGGCATTCTTATCCCATATGCTTCTCTTTGGTTCTATGTGGTCTTAAGCCTGGGGGAACATACACGTCATATGCTGACCACATAGAAGAGAGCACAGCCACATTTATTTTGTTAGATTTTTTCTTAAAAAAATAGTTCTGAATTATGAAATATTTTCAGCATCATTTTACAATTCTACTTGGAAATAATCATGAACTTTGACATGGATTTATTTCCAACACTCTGAACAAATAAAATCCTGACAATTTAGTTTTTTCTGGCCTGTTTATTTTTTTAATGTGTCTTTTAGCTTATTGGATTTTTACTTCACTTTTGTTTTGTTTTTTGTTTGGGGAGTTGTTTTTTGTCTTATTATATTATTTTATTTATTTACATTCCAAAAATTGCCACCCTGCCTAGTCCCACCTCCCTGAGTTCTTCACCCCATCCCCCACTGAGAGGGTACTCCTCCACCCACCCACCAAATCCCACCTCACTTCCACCAGCCTCCCTTTTCCTTGGGTCATCAACTTTCCATAGAATTAAGCACTTCCTTTCCCACTGAGACCTTACCAGGAAGTCCTCTGCTACACATGTGCCCAGGGCTATGAACCAGCCCATGTATGCTCCTTGGTTTTTGGCTTAGTCTCTGGGAGCTCTGAGTGGTCCATGTAGGTTGGCACTGTTGTTCTTCCTGTGGGGTTGAAATCCTCTTCAGGTTCTTTAGTCTTTCCCCTAACTCTACCATATTGGTTCCCGACCTCAGTCCAATGGTTGGCTGTGAGTATCTGCATCTGTCTCAGTTAGTTGCTGGTAGAGTCTCTCAGAGGACAGCACACCAGGCTCCTATCTGCACACACAATATAGCCTCAGTAATAGTGTCAGAATTTGGTGTGGGCACATGGGATAGATTCCTAGCTGGGTGGGTCATAGGGTGACCTTTCTTTCAGTCTCAGCTCCATTTTTGTCCCTACCTTTCCTTTATACAGGGACAAATCTGGGTTAAAAATTTTTGAAGATGAGTGAGTGAACCTCTGCCTCAACCGGGGCCATGTCTTTTGACTGGAGGTGGTCTCTTCAGGTTCTATCTCCCAACTATGGGGCATTTTGGCTAATGTCATCCCCATTAAGTCCTGGTAGGCTCTCACATGACATGTCTCTGGGACTTTCTAGAGGATCCCCCTGCCCTTTAACCCCACTGCTGTATATTTTGATTCTCTGGCCTGTTTATTAAGAATGTCATCTTAGTTTCTGTTGAAGTGACACGATTATGTCTTAAGCTCTTTTTATCTCTGCATTCTACCTCTTTAAACAGTGAAATTGTGAAAATGAATGTTTGAATTGATGACAAATTTTCATTTGGAGAAGAAAAAATGCTGTCATGTTTCATCTTTCTCTGTGTGAACAAACTATTTACTCAATGATGGTACTTTCCTACTGAATGGTCTATAAATGGGAATGATTTTTAGTAGGTTCCATTGAAAAGCATTTGAAATGCAAGTGTCTTGTGACTTGGATTCTCTTAAAATCGATATTAGATTAATCTATATGACTAAACAATTCTACATCAAAGCTGTATTTTTCCTTCACAATCACTGCACATCACTGCACAGCCCTCTCTTTTTTCTGCAGATTTGTAACTGTGAAAGGTTAAGTGGAAACACGAAGTACCCAGAATGCATAAAGCAAGCTTCCTTCAAACCCCTCTCATTTCTTATTAGAATAGGCACTATAATTGTTTTTCAGATATTTAGCTTCCAAGTGGAATTTAAAATTTACTTTTTCAAATATTCTTCATTTTTCTTTCATTTATTTTTCATTTTTAAGAATCTATTTAAAACACATGAAGCCAACGAGTGGGATTAGTCTGTGATATATTGCATACTGTAAAAATAACAGAATTTGGGCACATTATTTCCCCTGTGTGGGAGGGTCTACCATAAAAGTTATACATAAACATGAAACATTCCACACAGCTCTGATTTTAACTAGATTACCATTTTTGATGAAAGTTTATATCTTGTGGCTCAGACTTGAAATAAAATCACTTGAAAAGCATTAGTATGTTCCAAGGTTTTCACAGACGTGCATTTTCTGAGGCATACCTCCCATTAGCAACCTCCCTGGATACGTGGATGAAAAGCAGAAATAAATCTGTGGTTAAGTTTAGTCTTTATCTTCACAGTTTCTCAAGAAAATTTTTTTGGTGTATCCCAAGTCTTATATTCAAATTTTCATGTATTTTGCCAAATTCAATTTCTTAAAGCTATCACAATCAGAAATTGAGGAATGTTAGTGGATTCTTTTGAGAATGTGTGGATGTGGCTAATATTTTTAGTACTTGCAAAAATTTAGTTGTTTACAAATAATAAATACTGCCTAAATTATGACTACTTTTATAGCACATGGATGTGTCATCTAGCTTTGCAGAAAGAAGGCTAAGATGGCAGAATTGGACCCTCTCATTCTCTGAATGTGTTGTAACTCTGTGGAAACCGAAAGCTTACCCTGTACTTAGAAGTTTTCTGCAGTGCCATAAACAAATCTTTCAGTAGTCTCAATAGTAGGCAATCTCATAAGCGATGAAAGACCAACTTACTTGACTTCGTACCTTATTAGTGTATGACAGATGCATAGCTTAGCATGTACATTTTCATTTCCCCTTTGGACCACTGTACTATTGAAATTTCATAGTAGGCATTCATAACCAAATCTGTTCCCCACACATGATATTTGACTGTTTCTTAATCCTCTTCTTATTGTATAATATGAATCAGAAATACGACACTGCTTATTACGTCTTTCATCCCCTGAGAAAAATTAAAGAGATCCTTGAGACATGCTACAGCTAAACATAACCATAATTTCCTGACCCCCAAATAGCCAAAGAGAGGCACCTCTGGGATGGTATCAAATGCTTAATACCTTTCCTTGCTTTATTTAATCCCAAACATACGTTTTCCTTCAAACAGGAAATCAGACTACCTACTGATCTTATTTAAGTACAAATTAATAGAGCACAGTGATACCCATTGACTTGCTTCAGATCAATATAATTCCTTTTAGCCTCTTATGGGGGTTGTTTTCAGTATAATGCTTCTCTCCAAGTTTCTCAAAATGAGAGGTACCATTTCAGGGAAACTTGATATACCACAGTTTTCATCTATTCATAGACTGAAATAATCATCAGAACCAATGATGAGGTGTCTATATTTCATTAATGTGAAGTATATTCATGCCTTGTATTCTTTATTAATATTTTATCTCTGGAGGAGCACCTAAGCTCTGCTAAGGATTTCATTTTACATATATTTTAAATCTCATTTTCTTCTAGATATTTTAAATTTTTTCACTGATATGGAATCGTAGCACATGTTTATGGGGCAAAAGTGTAAAATTTCAGTTCGGACATATAATATGTATTGATCATATGAGAGTAATTGATGCATCCATTATGGTTAATATTTCTCAAGTCAGTGTGGAACATTCAATTTTCTCTTGTTCACTATTTTGGCATGTCCACATAATTATTATCAATCCCAAGAAGGTGCTACAGAATCTCAGAAGCAACTTCTATCCAAAGTAGCATCTATCCAACTACACCTCTCCTCTCACTAACCACTCTCTCCCTTTATATCTGTTAAAGTTAACTTCTCTCTTTGTAAGATGGACTTTTTAGATTCTGCATGTGTAGTATTCAGCCTTCTGTCTCTATAATGAAACACCTGTGATAATTAACTTAGGAAGTTTATTATGGGCCAGGGCTTTGGAAGTTTCAGTTCATTATCACTTGACTGCATAGGCTTGTGGTGAGATAGCACATCCTATTGGAAGCACATGGCAAAACAGAACTACTCAGTTTAATGGGAAGGAAACAAGAGAGAAATGGAGCAGACCAGGACCCCACAGTGGGAACAACCCCAGTGGCATAAGGATTCCCCAGAACACTCCCTATATAAAATCCTACAGCACCTTCTAATAACACGGCCTTTGGGCAAAGGCCTGTGATATATTTTATTCCATTTGTGACACTATTAACAGCAGAGCAGGATTTATTGAAGTCACACTTACAACTTTTACTATTACCACATAAAATAACTCTCTCTCCCCCCCTTTACTCTTCATATCAGAGATATTCACTCTGATAGAAACCAAAGGAAAGAGCTCAAAGAGTAGATTATGAAACTATAGATGCATATTCCAGAATGTTTGAGTAAAAATTACATTTTTTTCTGACAAGTGAAAGCTAGGCAATCTTTTAAATAAAACAATACAAGCTAATGCTGAAGATACTCAAAATTATTTCATAAACACCTCATAAGGTATAAAATACAATATAAATAACAATTGTTAAGGATCAGAAGTTTCATGATGCTCTAGTCGTGTTTACCAAAATGAAACCCAGCATTGTTAAATTCCTGTTTCGCTCTTTTGTACAGACACATTCTACATCTGATTTCATGATATCTAACTGCCTGAAATTCCTGACAAATTAAATCAGGCTCAGTTTCAATTTTTGAGAATTCTTTTACTCTCCAGAAGGACCCAGGTTAAAAAACCAAGGTTTCTTTTTTACTTCTGCAAGCTTATTTTGATCACTAACAAAGAAACCCTTTTTGTTTTAGAACACTGTGATGCATTATGTATGACATTTAGTCTGTGGCGTGTAACGTTAGACAAAGATACCTACCTGCTGTCTACCTTCTATAGTCTCCCGATCCTCTTTTTTTTTTTATATAGATCTCTATTTCTTAATTCAAAGGTAGATATGTACTTAGTGAAAGTGGTCTGCCTGTATTGAAAGTTGTTTTTACAAATGTTGTGGGAGGTAAAGATTTGAATAGCTACGACACTCTTTCGAAAATTAAGACTTTCTGCCAAGAGTTCAAAATAAGCACGTTGAATGAATAACTTCAGCATCTTTAGTCAATACCCAATAATTGCACCTTGACAGATTGCTTGCTTCACCTGCTCTTTGAGGTTCTTAGAGAGCCCCAAATTCACCTTCTGCTGCTGAAAAAAAAAAGATTTCATTTTGAAGGTTAATCCGACTCAGCAGGATTGAAGGATAGCACTTTTCCTTGGTTGTAAGTATGTTGGCTCAGGCCAGACAGCTGTTAGGACATTCTCCTCTGGGAATCGTGCCCTCAACACCCTCCATTGATGCACATACATGGTCTACTGGCTGCTGACTTTCATGCCCATCTGCTCAGATGGCCTGGTGCCCACTCACAAGTTGGCTGGATCCTTGCCGTTAGTGTGTAGGTGCCAAGCAATGATGGGTTTAGATGGGCAGCCTGCATAATACTACAAGTGACATTTTTTTTTCTTTCCCTCTGTACAATATCTATCCTCTGTGCCTTCCGTGAAAGAGAAACTTGTGTTTCTCCACCCCCTGACCATACCCATGGATACATTCAGCCTTGTGCATGTAGATTAACATGTGTATTCAACTTGTCACCAACATTAAGATGAGAGAATTAAGGGGATAATTCCCCAAGATCCAAGTGACAAGTTCCAACAACGAAATGGGTTGGATTGTGAAAATTCAGAGCACCTGGAGTCTGTCAGAAGATATTTAGCAAGGGTGTAAGTACAGCAGGCTGGTAGATAGCAGGGAACCAGGACATGGCTGAGGCTGCAGCAGTGTGCTAGTGTGGTTCCAGCACATGCCATTCGACTTGCATTGAAAATCAAGCAGAAAGAACAGGGTTAATAGGAACACAATTTTTATGTTCAGTGGGGGCCAAGGGTGGATGCTGTGATAGTCAGACCTCCAAAATGACCCTAACAAAAAGAACAAGAAACAAAAATAGCATCATTCCTTCTAAGCTACAGCCAACCCACGAAGAGGAATAGATTGGCACAGAAGGTTGCGACTTTAATGATCCAAAGCATATGAATGCTTGTTAGCAGACAGCAGACAGACATAAGTAAGAACAACAGTAATGACAGCATCTGCAGCCTGGCCTGTGGCACGAAAACCAATCAGGCAGCAGTGGAGAGAAGCACCCGAAGGTATGTTAAAGCTGTGCTTTCCTTGTGTGTTTATTTAAGGGTGATTGAATTCAGGGTGTTGTCAGTCTGCCTTGGAGAATGGTTATCCAATGTGTAGGCATGATCTTTCTCTCTGAATATGGTCTGTTGAGTCAGTTAGTTATGTGTGACTACTTGATCTGTCCTAGCCTTTATAGACTGCCAAAATTGTCCAGTCCCAGTTCCAAAGGAACAAGGCCTAAAAACTTTTGGCTCCAAAATCAAATTAGGCTTCTCTACTTCCTTAGCCAGAAATGCATAAATACCCGATGGCCAAAACCAAAGAATTTGACATTGTGGAATGGATAGAGCTGTCATCTACCACTAAAGTGTGGAAATATCTACTGTTTGAAGTCAAGACTAGTTCAACATCTTCAGTAATCAGAACAGACTTCTTGGGACACCTTTCTGGGGTATTCTGGCATTGGGCTAGGAATGTTTTTGGCAAGCTGCCGATTTCAGATATCAAAAAATGTAAGAACATACGGTTTTTAGAAGAAAATCTGCCATTTTTCCTTGCCCAAAAATTTCATAAAAGCAGCACATTTACATATTAAAAGTGGGTCACTTATTCCATGTTCAGGTCACTACCAGTTTCTTAGATGCATTGAAAGACAGCATAAGTCAGGAGGATTCAAAGGAAATGATCATGTGAATAATATTCTGATTAGCTTTCATTTGGGATTATCTCAGGAATTTCCAGTGAAAAGTAGAAAAAAATTCAGGATAAAGACCCAAAACTCCTTCATCTGACTACTCTGCTGTGGGTGAACCATCAGAGTTCCCTGAGCAATCTGTTCTCAAGTACCCTGTCAAGAGAGCCCCAAGCTAAGAAGTCAGTTTTACACTTCTTGGTGTACTTAACACACAATTTTGCAATGCTATGAGACCGATGTTTTCAATATGTCATTGAAATAACCATGAGCATTAGCTTTGGCCCAAGGTATGTTACCAGAAATGTGTTCCTAATTCCTTTCAAACAATGAGCCAGTTGAATTTCTGGTCTCTTCCAGATGAGTTTCCTTCATTTCTCATAGAATATTTGACATCCATTTTGACCGAACTAAGGTCAAATTTGCAAAAGTAGCCCTTTACTGATCGTAAATGAAGAAAACTCCTGGGTTTGTGTGGATGGCCTGGGATCCAGGTTCTTCTCTAGAAGGAAAAAGTGAGTAGATACACAGCCACTGCTATAGAAAGACACAGATGCAGTACTGTGTGCAAGGTAGGACACATCTACGGTAAAACACATTAAGTGCATCTACTGTTACAAGACATGAGCTATTTATAATTACAATTATATATTGTATAACCTATAGAATATAGAATTATAATTGTATATTAATATAATTATTTGTCAATGTAATTTAATTATATATTAATATAATTATTATTGGGTATATTGTATATGTACATGTGTGCATGTACTTACTCAAGAGCACATGTGGAATCCAGAGGTTAATATTGGTAGGTATTTCTCAATATCTTCTCTGCTCTAATTTTTGAGGCAATGTTTCTTACCACACCTACCACTTACTGTTTTGACTAGACTAACCCACAGGCAAACCTACAGGCACACCTCTCGGATCTGCTTGCCAGTTGGTAGCACTGGTGTTATAGGTGCATGCTACCAAGGCTAACTTTTTATGTGGATTTTGGGAATCAGCACTCGTGTTTTATGCTTATGGAGCAAGCATGTTCATACACGAAGCCATCTCCCCAGGTGACAAATCTAAGGCATGTGGAAGTGGGGCATATTGTTTATAAAGGGTCATTGGCTTTTGGTTATCAGATTCATTTATTAAAGAATATGCATTATGTCTAATGATTTTCAGGGCTGAATTTTTTTTGCCTGTCAGAGTAGTAACTGAACAAATATTGGTTGCCTTCCACAGGCAGATAATTTATAATTATTTTGTAAATAATCAAGCATATCTTGTATGTCGTCACTATATTTCACTTAAGTATCTTAGAATATTATAGAAGATGAACTAATAATGGCTTTGGAAGCCTGGGAGGTACATAAACTATGTGTATGTATGCTTTTGTGGAATCTACTCAGTACAGTGGCTTTTACTGGGTGAATCCTAGCACAGGATTATATTTGCCAATATTCTTTCTCCTCTAGATCTTATAAAAGAAAATAAAAATACTGTCAAAATTAGTTTACAACCAAAATGAAGAAGTTGGCAAAATATCTTAATCTCTTCTACTCGTTAAAATTCCACTGAAGCTGCAGAAGAAAGGCAAAAAACAAAACAAAAAAAAAAAAAAGAAAAAAACTTTGTCAATAGAAAAATCTTAGAAATGAAATTGTGAGCAAAAGTAAAAATGAATCAAAATTTTAAAAGATAAAATGTATTATCTTTTCCAGCTTGGTCTGTGTCTATTTATATTCTAAGCACATAGAAATATGAAGCAGGAGAATTTTGAAGTTGAGGCATGCTTTCACTATGCAATAAGACCAAATCCTAAACATAAATAAAGGTGCTAGAAAGGGTCCATGAGAGAGGTTAGGGAGAAGAGCCTCAAGGAGGGAGTGGGGAGTAGGATGCATGGCATAGAAATACAGTTGAATACTGCTGGTGGAGATGAATAGGCAATTACAGAGGTGGGAGGATGGGGAGAATGAGATGGAGAGGAAGATGGAGAGAAGAAGAGACGGTGGAGAAAGGAGGGACAAAAACCTTACAGAGTACCCTGTGGGGACGTACCATCTTAGTTTATTTTCTTTTGCTCTGACAAGATAAAATACTCTGACAAAAGCAACTCAAAGGGTAAATGGGTTATTTCAGTTTATAGTTCCAAATTGTAGAATATTGTCTGAGGGGATATCACAGCAACAGAGCATAGTCACATTCAAATCAGGAAGAGGGGAGAGATGGATGCATACATGCTCTCTATCTTCTCCGTTAATTTAATCTAGGATCCCAGCCAGAGAATGGTAAGCCCACAGTAAGTGGGATTCTCACCTCAATGGAAGAAAGATAATTCCCCAGAGATATGCCCAAGGCACATCTTCCTGGTGATCATACATGTTCTTAAGTTGACAATTAACACAAACCATCATGACTACTATATTCTCAATCTACTAAAAATGAAATTAAAGGTATTTATCCACTAGCATGGATAGATAGTAATCTTCTCAGAAGTAAACAACTATTAAGTGAAAGTCCAAGTGCTGGTGTGAGTTACATCCCTACAAGTTGTTGGTAAGATAAACAGACTCTTGTTTTCCCTCAAATAATGCATTCTCTTGGTTACCTACAAGAATGATAATGTAAAACAACCCATGAAGACATCACACATTGGGTTGCAGGACATGGAGAAGAATATCACCTTTTGTTGGCTTGCATACACAGTGCCAGAACTTACTAAAGAAGCTTCTGGAAGAGTGAATTCACCATCAGTCCTACACAGTTGGAGATACTATGATCTACAATAACTGTCCACAGTGGAAGAGGAGGTTCCCATTGTCACAATAGTAGCAAAACTGTTATAGGGTAAATGACAGCTTTCAGACTGGATTGTCAGCTCACTCCAGAGAAGTTAGCTCATGGTGGAGAGTGTAAACTTGGTAAAGAGCTTATAGTTGGTGCATGTCATAGAGCTTAGAATAAAATTGATATTTTTGCATCAAAATAGACATTGTGTCAAACTACCTTCCACAGACATATGCTTTTAGCCATAGATTAGTGTTGTTCTCAACATCTGCAAAAAAAGCTATTTCTTGAGTGGCAGTGGTTATTACAGAGATTCAAGCATGTTAAGATGCTGGAAATAAGCAACTAACTACGGACTATGGAGTATGGCATATCATAGCAATTGATTAATTGTCCAGGTTTCCTACTCATTCTCATGCAGCCAACCATAAGGAAATTTAGTGGATCTCAGATGTGCATACACACACACACACACACACACACAGTAGGAAGGGTGGTAGTTGGAGGAAAAAGACTGTTACCAGAGAGGAAAGAGGACAAAATGGACAAATATTACCATAAATCAATGTATGAAATTACTAAAGAATTACAAAGAGAGAAACTAGCTATAAAGGAATAAATATAACAAAAATTAGCAACCTCCTAAAACATCATAAAATGAAAATTATTAGCAAAAGTAAACATGACTGAGGTATTTTTGGATGATTGAAAATGAAAACATATGTGGATGCATTATAATGACTAAAGAAGATGCAACCTGCATTTGAAAATGTGGAGAAAGGAATATTAATGACAGAAAAGAAAACTCAGAAAATGAGACAGAAGAATTCTGATGAATGCACTTGCTCATTTTCCTGACAGACCCTCAAAGAAGCTCATCACTTTGTAGTACCTGGTACCTAGATAAAGAGGATATTAGTGCCAGTAACAGCCATCATTCAGAAGGAACAGACTCCAGACACTATAACCCATTACACATACCCATGCAATCACAACATTAAATCAGAAGCAGCTTAGAATCTAGAGTCTAGACTCAAAATTGCCTGCTAATGCAGAGGGAAGAGGGGCATGGTTGAGAAGTGGACTAAAATCTTCTTCCTAATAATCAATGGACCTCTAGCATCTATTATCAATCTTACTCCAGAAATTCAGAGGCAAAAATGTATTTCATCATCTGGAAGACCAGAGGACTCTTCTTTAGCACTGCGAATAGCTCCAAGTTCATGTCTGTACTGAATATAGGTAACCTCAAGTGAAAAGGGGATTTCATCATGTAACTGTTCTATAGAATAGCCACATATGGGATGATGGTAGCACACTCATTTAATCCCAGCACTTGGGAGGCAGAGACAGGCAGATCTCTGAGTTTGAGGTTAGAATGGTCCATAGAAAGAGTTTCAGGACAGTCGGTGCTACACAGACAATCCCAGTTTTGAAACAAACTAACAAACAAACAAACAACAAAAAAAACAGAAACAAAACAAAAAAGTCAAAATAAAAAATGAAAAGCTTATTAGGGAAAAAATAGTGAAGTCCCTACTCTAGAGAGTTCTATCAACATTTTAATCCCCTTCTTTAAAATGTCAACTAATAGTCACTGATTATTAAAAACTAAATAGTTATTAAGTACTAGCTAGTCATTGTAGTTATAACTGGTCATCGTAGTAGTCATATAGTAGTACTATAACTAGCTAGATATGTATAATACATTGTTCTGAGTGATAAAATAATATTACGTTTTCATGCAAAGTTATAAAGATGAGTAGAAATTACCAAATAAGAAGATATGAAGATATGTATGTGTAGGTGACTTGGTAGAAAACTACTTATAAACAGAAATAGCAAAAAGAAAACAAACAAGATTAAAAATAAAAAAAAAACCAAACTTTTCAGAATATTTTCAAAAGAGAAGAAAGATAGGATTCACAGAAACACAAAACCATGATAAGCAAGAGTGGTGTTAGGAGGTAACATATTTCAGATCAATAGAATTTCTAGAGGAAGACAGTGTCATGAAACCCGGAACTAAAGGAAACACATTTCATCATTAAAGGAAACATTCATCATTCTGGACAGTGAGTTGAAAGGCTGGGAAAGATGGTCCTGTTTGTTATTACTGCAAGAGATGCTGTTATTTCTCTTAGTATAGAGTTTGCAGGAATATTTTCATGTTTATGTTTCTCAGAGATATCTAGAAAGAAAAAGAGAAATCCCTTTTACCTGTCACTTTCTTAAAACTTTCTTATTTTTCAAAGGAAGGGAAGATGCCAAAATAATATAAATTTTTTAGAAAGAAAAAGAAAAACAACCCCCACTAATGCTCCCCTAAGATGAATAAAGATGAGTGGATTTTGAGGCATTTAATTCTCCATTGGGTCTTCACCACAATGCTGGAGTTAGTCATTAGTGCTCCCTGCCTGTGCTATCAGTAAATGATCAAAGTGTTTGTTTGGGGAGAAATCTGTCATATAGCATAATGATTCCCAAATTGTAATGCTGGGCATTTAGAGTAGACTCCTCTGTGTTCATTTAGGAGGCATTTTAAGGCAAAATTGGATGATAAGTTACAGGACCAATTGGGAATTTTTTTTCAGAAATCAAATAACACAGAATGGCACCAATATTAGTTTGTGGACTCACATTCAAAGGCAGTTGTGAAGCATTCCCAGAATGAGTAAGGGAGGGGTTCATGAAGTTCCACCCTCAGCCTGCAGCCATTGGCAACTGAAATCTGCTGGGGGAGGGAGTTGGTTTTCTTCAAGCAGGTGTCTATTACACTTTAGTAGATGATGTTGAACCCATCCACATACATGCAGGCATCCATCAGTGAGCTCAGTGAGGTCTTCATAAAGTGGAAAAGAGAGCATGAAGGTGGGAGAGAAAAGTGAGCCGTCAATCGGGCAGGAATTGGAAGGCGGAAATGGGGAGGCAATTTTCTCAAAATGCATTATATGCATGTATGAGATTCTCATACAAACAAAAGGTATGCCAAAGTGACAAGCAAACCAAACAAACAATCAAATAAAATTGGCATACGAATTGGCTCTTATTTTGGAATTAAAATAAGGCATGAGAAAGTTTTAGGCATGAACAGGTGTGGAACAAGTCTAGCTCCCAATGGTTTAGGTCATATGTTACAAAAGAAATTCTTTTTTTTTTTTTTTTTTTTTTAATTTTATTTTATTTTATTTTTTTAATTTACATTCCAAATCACTTCCCCTTTCCCGTTTCCTCCCTCCCCGAAAGTCCCATAAGCCCCCTTCCCTCCCTCTTTTCTCCGTTCAACCCCCTCTCATTACTCTGTCCTGGCGTTCCCCTACATCCTGTCTTTCCAGGACCAGGGGTCTCTCCTTCCATCTTTTTAGAAATCTATTGATATGCTGATTGTGTCTAGGGTATTCTGAGATTCTGGGTCAATATCCCCTTATCAGTGACTTCATACCATGTGTGATCTTTTGTGATTGGGTTACCTCACTAAGGATGATATTTTCAAGTTCTGACCATTTGCCTAGGAATTTCGTGAATTCATTGTTTTTAATTGCAGAGTAGTATTCCATTGTGTAAATATACCACATCTTCTGAATCCATTCCTCCGTTGAGGGACATCTGGGTTCTTTCCAGCTTCTGGCTATTATAAATAAGGCTGCTATGAATATAGTGGAGCATGTGTCCTTATTGCATGCAGGTAAAGTCTCTGGGTATATGCCCAGGAGTGGTATAGCCGGATCCTCCGGAAGTGTCATGCCCAGTTTTCTGAGGAGCCGCCAGACTGCTTTCCAGAGTGGTTGTACCAGCCTGCAATTCCACCAGCAGTGGAGGAGTGTTCCTCTTTCTCCACATCCTCGCCAACAACTGCTGTCTCCTGTGTTTTTGATCTTAGCCATCCTGACTGGTGTGAGATGGAATCTCAGGGTTGTTTTGATTTGCATTTCCCTAATGACTAAGGATGATGAACATCTCTTTAGGTGCTTCTCAGCCATTAGATATTCTTCAGGTGAGAACTCTTTGTTTAGCTCTGTACCCCATTTTTTAATAGGGTTACTTGCCTCTCTGGAGTTTAACTTCTTGAGTTCTTTGTATATCTTGGATATTAGCCCTCTGTCGGATGTAAGGTTGGTAAAGATCATTTCCCAGTTAGTTGGTTGCCGCTTTGTCTTTTTGACAGTGTCTTTTGCCTTGCAAAAACTTTGTAATTTAATGAGGTCCCATTTGTCTATTCTTGATCTTAGAGTATAAGCTATTGGAGTTCTGTTCAGGAAATTCTCCCCTGTGCCCATATGTTCAAGGTTCTTCCCTAGTTTCCCTTCTATTAGTTTCAGTGTGTCTGGTTTTATGTGGAGATCTTTGATCCACTTAGAATTGAGCTTAGTGCAAGGAGATAAGGATGGGTCAATTTGCATTCTTCTGCATGTTGACCTCCAGCTGAGGTCAACATGCAGAAAAGAAATTCTTATATGAATAAATTTTATAATTTACTCTTAATAAAAACTTCATACTTAAATCTTAAGACAACAACAACAAAAATATAATGCTCTTTTAAAATAAAAAATGTTCACATCACAGGTGTTTGAGTTTTATAAAAAGAGAATTTGGCAATTTAATCATAAAGAAAAGATTGCTTTGTATTTATGTCATACTCTCAGATTTCTCTGTGGCTTTAGGATGGATTTAATTTTCCTCAGTCACTGTGAAAGACCCAGCTTCCTCTTCCACAATGAAAAAGGAAAATAACTGAGAATACTTTTGAAGTGTCGGTCAGAAGCTCATCGGAAACTTTATAATGTTTTTGTGACACCTGAGGAGCCCTTAGGAAGTGTTCTTTAGGAGAACGTGGAACTTTTTACCGTGGGATGCAGGGCACTTTGCAGAGAGCACTGGAGAAGGTAATTTGGAACCTGATGTGGAAATGAAAAGGAAGGAGAGGAGGCCTGGTAGGATTTACTAGGACTAAGGAATTAGAGTTTAGGAAAATTAAAAGGAAACTGACTATAACTTTTACATAAACCTAGTAAATGAAAGTTTTTATTTTACCTCTATGACGTTTCAGTTTAGGGAAAATGGCCCTCATGGGAGATTTGGGAGCTGCCCAATGTTGCTGACATAGAATAAATAGATTTCCTACAGCAGCAATTAATAATGGGAGGATAGGATACTCAGTGAAGGAGATGAGAATCATTCTGACCAGAAAATCAGGAGGACTCCTAAGGAGGTGATCTCTACCTTTTTTGGACATCCTAACAAATCTGAAAGGAAGTACTCCTGAAAGCAAAGGTTACTTACATTGTCATGGCTAAAAGGTTTGGCTAGAACCCACTGGATGCTCATAGAACCGCAAGGGAGCCAGCTGCATTGCAGAAAACGTCCCAAGAGATTCTAACCTGCTCATTCCCTCATCTTAGACTTAAAAACCAGAATAGAATCAAGAAATTCAGAGGGAATGTCCAAAGTACATGGATGTCAACTTACATGTAAGAGGTTAAAAGTGACAGGACAATGAAAATATTGACAGGGGTAAGATAAAATAAAGAAGACACTTATTTTTATTTATATTAGAAGCCATATTCACCTCATCATCCTTGCAAACAAAATTGCCAGCAGAATATTTAGTGTATAACAGTTGTGGAAATAATGCCAAATTTAATAAGAAAGTATTAATAAAAACATTTCATTTTAAAAATGGTTTCATAGACAGTGTTTATTTCACAAAAGCAATAGCAATGCACACATAAAGGAAATCGTTGGATCTTTTTGGTATACAAGAGAACTGAGCTGCAGTTTAAAGATAATATCGTTGAGTAGTTTTTACGGGCCAAAAAATTCACTAAGAATCATAAATGCCAAGCAAGGTTTCTATTATAGAAAGTTACAATTTTTGTGGCTACATGTAATACATCATTTGGTCAACAAAATCAATATTTTTCATAGGTACCATTGATTTCTAAACAGAGATTCAAGTATATGAAGTAAGTCAACATTAGTAGCTAATTTTCCAATCACATGATGTTCCACAACATCCAGGAGGCACTCAAAGGGGGAAGCATTGATTCTTTCCTGAACAGTGAGGTATTGAAGAGAAAATAGTCTAGTCTCCTTCAGATAAATTCCACCAGGGATAAATGTTAGGCACCCTAGTTAGATAGCAATACACTAGGTCAGATCATCCTGTTGGTTATCCCTCTACTAGCTCTGCAGGGCTGTCCAAATTTTTTGAGGTCATTTTATAAAGTAAGACTTTTTGCTTCCTGCTAAAGGCACTTGTCCTTCAGACTTTTGCCTTACCACGAATCTTGCCTTCTCTTCAACGTAGTCAACCCTTCACCCTGTCGAATGCTATTCTCTGTAATTCAGCTCACAGGATATACTTCAAAATGTAAGCATGCGGAGCAACAAGCTGCCTCAGCGATCATGTCATTTCAGGTTACATGTTTCTCTTCTTTCTTCCTAGGACTTGGGTTGCTGGGATGCTGACCTCCCCAGCTGAGCCAACTGCCCTGGGCGATGAGCCATGAGAGAATGAGCTGTGAAGAGCAAGGGCAATCGCAGCAGAGGAACTCTGGATTTGCCGAAGTTTACATCCCTGCCTTACTCCTGCCTGGCAACTTGACTTATAAAGATTGCCCTTTTAATGTGGTTTCAACTTTAAACTTCAATTTAAGGACAGTGGGTTTGTTTCCACTTTTGGTTAACTCCGTTTCCAGTAAATAAACTTATAAGACAGCAGTTTTTCACCTTTAGCTTTAAACAAGTAGAAACTAGGAAAATCTCGAGCAAAAAGCCCTGGAGAGTGAACTATTTTTAAACAGTATTACTTGGCTGTCCCATTCTCACACTCTGGCTGGAGCTATGTGACCCTTTCATCATTAGACACTTTTAATTCCCTGGGTTTATTCTTCGTGACTGTTTTATCGTTTACGCACTTTAATGTATTTTTTTTAATTTTTCTTTTCCCTCAACAATGATGAGTTCAAAGAAAGACAGCGCACTGGGCGCTGTCCTGTGAAATAATCTGTCCCCTTTTCTTTGGTGATCATTGCTCACTTTACACAGAAGAACCCAGGCTTAAACCAGAAGGACAATTTAGATATCAGTAATTCCAGTAACATCATCTTGATGACTGGTAATCATTGCTCTGCACAAATGGCTCATAGTATAGGTAAAGAACACACCTGGAAATACCCAGCAGCATAACTGCCTGCTCTTCCCATTGCCCATCTTGGTCCCTGATGACCAGTCTTCAATAGTATCCAGTTCAGCTCCAGAGCCTGCCAGAGAAGGAAGCATTTGGCCAGACTTTCTGTTCCACTATCTTGGGAAGATAAAGCTTCAAGAGGCTTCATCTACTGTAGAGTTAGAGGCTATCTGACTTACGATACTGCTCAAAATTTAAAATATCCAGTGATTATTCTGTTGTCTTTATCTGACTCTAATGTTAAAATTGACCTCCCATCCTTGTCAGGTAGCTTCCCTTATGGTAGAGAGAAGATGGTTGATGGATGATCTCCTCTGATGACCTGCTTTTTCTCTTTCCAAAGAGCAGGCTATATTGTCAGGAGCCATCTACCTGGTGGAAGCCCCACTACATATGCACAGACCTTTTTTCTTCTTACGTGACACCATCTACCCAAAATGTTGGGGACTTGACCCTTGTCAGAAGTTTGGTCCAAGTGGTAGGAAAGACTGTCGCGGCCATTTCAGAGTGTTCTGTACCCTCTAACATTTGTCTTTCCACATGCAGTGTCCATACTTAATTAACTCCCATTCTATTGAGAGCAGTGTCCCATAGTCTCCTAGAAATCTCATAACACCATTTCTAAGAGATGAATCTAATTCTGTAATAGCTCAATCTGTGATCATCCTCTTTCCTATCTTTCCTTCCTCTCCCATCCCTTTATACATTTTCCACGACTCCTCTTCCTCCATCTCACATACATTTCATCTCTCCTTTCCCTTCATCTCTATTCTTTCTGTGTCCCTATAGTCACCCACTTCCTCTCTCCACTTTACCTCCACTATCTATAACACGTGCGCGTATGTGTGTGCGTGCACACACACACACACACACACACACACACACACACACACACACACCATATAACATTGAGGAGTCTCTGCTGAAGAAAAATAACTGCACAACAAACAGTTGAAAGGGTCAGATACAGATATTTACACCCAACCAATGGACAGAAGCTGCTGACCCCTGTGGTTGAATTAGGAGAAAGCTGGTAGAAGCTGAGGAGGAGGGCGACCCTGTAGGAGGATCAGCAGTCTCAACTAACCTCTCAGGCTTGCCAAACAGACACCGTGGATCATCAGCTGATACGAGGCCCCCAACACATATACAGCAGAGGACTGCTGGGTCTGGATTCAGTCAGAGAAGATGCAACTAACCCTAGAGAGCCTTGGGGTCCTAGGGAGTGGGGAGGTCTGGTGGGATTGGGGTCAGGAGGTGGGGACATCCTAGTGGAGATGGGGGAGGAGGTGTGGGATATGAAACAGAGTCAGATCAAGAGGGGGATAAAGTGTGAATTGTAAAAAAACAGATTAAAGAATAATTTTTTTAAAAAAAGAAAAATAAACGTTTAAGTTTCCTAGATACAGATGAACTGTGACTAGATAGTTTTTTCTCTTCAAAACATTAATATTTAATAATATCTCATCAGTATAATTTTATAAAGCACTTATCAACATTTTTTTTGTATCTCTAATTCTGAAAGACAACCAAGGAGCTAGAGATAGGTGTTAGTAGGCAAGATGACTTCCTCTGTACGGTGCTATTGGTTTCATAGGCTGAGTTTCAAAGTGAAAGCTGGCCAGTGAGGGAACTTTTGCTTTGTCTGTTTGCCTCGTTTTGTTTGCTTTGCTTGTTTAAGCCTGAGACATCAGGCCCAAGGAGAAGAACAGGTCAGTTTGGGTTTGAGATCTAGAATGAGTGCAGAGACCTGTAATACTAAATATGCTCAATTGATTTTTCTCGCCCATTGAACTTGATAATCTCTGGAATAAAGAATAATGGGACTTTCCCAGGGTGGGGGATGTTAACCTACTGTGTGCTTCAGCACGAGAGCAGAACCCTTGTTAGTTAAGCCTTCAGCTCAGATTCTGGTGTTGCTTTCTGAAGACTCCAAAATTATGGCCAAAATAAATAAATGGGTAATCTCAGAGGATGGAAAGGACTGCTTAGGTTTAGGTTGCAGTTTATGTCATATTATTCATATATTCACTAAAAAACAAAATACATCCTTAATAACAGAAAAATTCAACCTGTGCTGTAAAAAAATCAGCCTAAATATTGTTTGCAGATTCGTAGCCATTGTAAAATTCCACTTAATAAATTACAGCTGCAATTACATATGACATAGTATTGTTTTTCTGAATATAGTGAATTCTATAATATTGGAGTACTTATTTTAGTAATTATTAAACATTTATTTAGAAAACATATTTGAGATAAACCTAAGATTTAAATGAGTACTTTTAAACTAATCAATAATTAATCAATTTAATATTTTAATACCTTAGAAATAAATTAACAACTGATTTAATGTCTCGATGGTTCATGAATGTATAAAATTAAACACCATACTAGGTCTGTTTATAAAAGAAATAGATATTGTTTTGATATTATTTGTGAGAATAATACATAGCTGCTGCCTTCAGGAATGGAATCTTTATGAGCATTAGACAGACACGCACAGTATGGTATGATATATTTTATCATCTCCCAAAACATCTTTTCCTGTGTCCTCTGTAGCAGTTTGCATTTTCAACATAGAAGAAGGTTCTCAAATATTTATAACAGCACATTACACTCTTAAAAAGTTTAAGTTCCTTTAAGACATTGTTAATGTAAGCTACGACAATTATTGTTTATCAGAAGGGCCTAAAATTGAGTTATTTTAATAATATGTAAGTACCAATTAATTTAAACACAACAATAAGAAACACTTTGCCTGTTAATATGTTTTTTTCAATGAAAATGACTTGTTTCAGAAAGAATTCTCTGACCGAGAAATGGTTTAAAGTTTTGCAAATGTCTTCCATGTCTATCATAGAAGGAAAGGAAAGGAAAAGGGCTCCTCAATGCAGAAATCTGCACCTAAACTTCTGTGACAGTACATCATGGAGCCTCTGTGGCACCTCACCCTACACCCAGATGCTCATGTGCATAAAAATGTCAATGTACAGCTTACAAATACTATGAAGATAAGGTTAACCTTATGGACCTGAGAAGCTGAGGAGCCTCCACCCCTCCTTAGCTTGTCCCTGACAACTACTGATGTGCCTGGGAGATATTGAGAGATAGTGAGAATTGCAAACAGATGAATGAACAAAACAGTAGACAATGGGAAATAAGATGTAGAAATTGCCCAAAGCCCTTTTCTCTGTCACCAAAACTTCTCTGGTTGTTTTATGCTGTCTCTCCTGAAGCTTCAGTATTAGTGATGATAGCCTTTCTTAATGCAATAGAATTGTTCTGCTGGGTCTTGCTCAAATCAGTCCTTAGAATCACTAATTTGATGAGCAACTGAGTCCATCACCAAAATACAACCAAGTAGAGACCTTGACTATAATTCTTTTAGTTCAACTCTATTTTGGATGTGTATGTGTATGTTTGTGTGTGCATGTGTAAAAGACCATGCAAACTGTAAGCTCCCTTGGCAGATGAATGCCTTAGCAAAGGACAAAAATGCCATCTCACAATGGCAAATAGAAGAAAGAGGCAGAGTCTGGAGTATTTCTACATCCCTTTTAGTATCTTATTTCATTTTCTAAGTACTTCAAAGCACAACTCACATGAACATGTTCCTTTAAACTTAACAGACCTGTAATTACTCACAAAAGTGACTCTATAAAAACTTCTAAAGCTAGTATGTAAGCATAATACAATTTTTATTTTCCATTCAAGGAACACCAACTCTTAAAACTTGTCCCTAGGTTAACAGGTAGCTGAGGCAGGCTGATGTGGAATAAAATAAAACCCTAACCCCAATCCTCAAGCCCAGTTAATCCTTTAGGAGACAATGACATCTGCTTTCTAACCTCATGAACAAACCACCTAAAAAGAAAATCTTATAGTCCAAAATTGACTGGTGCCACTTAAGAATATGGAACACAACTGTGTAAGTTAAATAAACATTTAATAGTAGTTTATCAACAATATCTAAATAGATAAGTATAAAAACTTTAAATTTATTCTTTTATGGTTTAACTATTTCAAAATGGGAGTATATGTGTAAAAAGAAAGATATCTAGTATACACGACGTATATATAAATTTTCTATGTTTTCTGTATTTGATATTGATATTTCAATATTTGATATTAAATGACAAAGTAGCCATGAGAAATGATATTTCCTTTTGCTGTCATAGAAGGATTTTAACTAGCTGCCTGAAGCTGAAAATTAAGACATATAATAATTAGTTTATTATCAGTTTGTCTTCTGCATATGAATAATAACGTGAAGCATATAACCTAAGTTAATAAGTTAATTTTATTTTGTTGTGGAATAATTTTCTTAATTGCTTTTAGAAAATTACACGGGAGATTTTGAAGGAAAACATTACACATATAAATTGTTAAAAAATTTCATAAATAGTTGCCTATTTAACGTTTTCATTAATATAAAATCTTTATCAATAATTATATAACATGATATCAACAGTTGTCATTGAAAAAAGCCTTTCAAAATTAAAGAACTTACTCAAGCCTAACAGAGAGATTATTTCCTTGAAATTTGTCAATATTTAAAATTTCCCAAGATAAATATATAGTTTATATAATGTATCATTACATTTCCATTTCTTTTAGCTATTGCAATTTTAACAGTTACCTAATTTCTACATTAGTTTATTCAAGTTGATAGCTAAGTTTTATACCCTATGACTTGGATTTAGTACTTTCTTTCCATTAAACAAACATCTGGCAACAAAGTAGAATTTTCAAGGTCATCATCACAATAAGGCCTTGAGGAAATTAGCAGTTTGCAGTCATTAGAAACCCTCCCTGGAAATACTACACTAATTCCTAATTCAAGGAAGAAGCCTTAAGAGTAATAGTATAGTGGCTCCTGAGGACTCAAGAGCATTATTTATCCTGAATGTGGTTGAGAATGAAAGCATCTGGTACCCTGTCCTCCCCTCCACTCTGCCATGCAGACGCCTGCTCCATTTCCAGGAGTCATCAGAGCTACCATTTCTTCATGTGTTTGCCTCCTAAGGGAAGAAACACCAATGGATGCAGATCATTATCAGAAGAGTGTCTGCCAACCACAGGTCTTAAAAGGCTATCAGGGCATTTTCCTTCCCAGCCTTCTCTCTTCCAGTCTCCTCCCTGAATATTGGCCAATTAACTTCTGCCAATTGCTTCCTGTCCCCAAACTTAGCATTTGATCTGTGGTGGGCCTTAACTTAGTATGTGGTTAATACATTTTCAAATGAGCCTTCTGTGAATATTTTAATAGGACTGAACACTGTTAATCTGTGTACTCTCCCTCACTCCTTCCACTCAGGTCAGACTAGAGGCTTCCCAAGACTCTCAGTTCGTTGGTTCAGAGGCCCTTGAGATTCATTAAAAAGCTAATGACACATAAAAACTCAGGCTTCATAGTTTCCTAGCCCTCTGTGGCTTTCTATGTGTGGATGCACAGTCCACCACTACAGAGTCCACTTTCAAATTTTATATCCGTGGGTTCCTAGGGAAAATTCATAACTTAAAATAGGAAACGGGTTTAAAATCTGGGTACGAAAAGTCTGCTGTGCTATTACTTGTTAGCAGGGGAACAGATAACATTGATACATCTAACTGATACCTAAAGTGATCTTTTTCCCACTTGATCAATTACAAAATACTGTTAATATTGTTTCAGGACACACTGAGTTTGTATAAGGACTTCATTATAAAGCCATTATTCTATTTTTTTCCCCCTGGAGGAGATGGGAAAATGAAAGAACCATCAAGTAGCTGTGTTGTCCCCGTGGACGTGAGGACAGACGACAATGATTCATCTGTGTCAGTTCTTTTAACAAGTACATGTCAGATGGAAACTTCAAAGCACTATGAAATTTCTATGATTCAAGTAGATTTATAACTAACTTTTAGTTCTTATGAGTGGTACAATTTTAAAAAATAGCATTAAAAATAATCTGTGGGCAAGTAG
The DNA here is from genome assembly GCA_036184795.1 of Tokudaia tokunoshimensis. Lineage (NCBI taxonomy): Eukaryota > Metazoa > Chordata > Mammalia > Rodentia > Muridae > Tokudaia > Tokudaia tokunoshimensis. The sequence continues at coordinate 17,737,408 of BTHU01000004.1, read as the reverse complement.
GGTCTCTTTGTATGATCTGGAAAACAAACACAGTAGGCTTAGAAGTTCTTTATAAAGACAAACAAAAATGTGAGAACATGTCAAGCTAAAAAAGCATTTCTTAAGCTATTTTGTGTATATCTTTTATTTTTAATTAAAGGTCATTGTTTGCTAATGATGCAGAGGAGAGATGTTAGAATCTTGAACTCTCAAAGGTAGTGATCAAAGTCTTTTCATTCAGCTTTTTTTTTAGTATTATTATTAAGCTGCTAATTTGGTGGAGGTGATCATTAGCATTTTAATGTGAAGCAAAAGCTTCGGGACAAGAACTTCTGGTTGAAGATCAAGACGAGAGAAACTGGTTCAGTTATAGCCTTAATAATTGTAACTGTGGGGAGCCTGGCAGAGCCAGTTTTATGAATTAATATAATATAGAGTCCACCAGGTACAAATGGAAAGTACAAACAAAGGAGAATTGCAAACAGTGACTACACAGGGACTGTGCAGATAGGAGGGAACTGTTTGACAAATGTAGGTTGATTCAAAGTGGGCACTGGTACAGTACCGCAATCTCATCTTCCAATAGGAGGCTGCATATCTAAGGGCCAAATGGGTAGGGAATTCAGCCCTGGAGAATAGAACTGGGAAAGACCTTTTGGAAAGCAACTAATTTTACATATTCCATTATCCTATAATGTTCCTTGTGGGATTTTCTTTGCTTTAAGTGGATTAAATCAAACATACAGTTGATGTTTTTGTGTGCTTTGCTTCTGAGATCTAACAACTCCCATACAGAAGTCATAAACAACTTCGTCTAGAGTCTATTATCTATCCATCTACCGTGGACACAATATGCTGCTAACCTTTTCTGGTTAACAGAATTTATCATTTTGTTGTGGACCCAACTGTAAGTGAAAAAATGGTTTGAAAATATCCATTCAATTTTCTTCAGACGAGATGAGAGGATATTGCTTTGTGGCTTATCTCTGGAATCTGAAGGCAGCTTGCTTCACCTCTGCTTTGACGTATGCTCTTTGATTCTATCTTTGAACATTCATTTGCATATTATAACCAAGTGCCATTTTTTTCCAGTCTGTTTGGACATATTCTCTTCCTGAGATATTGCAATGAGAAACAAAGTTTCTCGAACAAGAATTGATATTTTCTATGGAAAAGTTAGAAGTTTTGAGTTTTCCTGTAACAGGAGAGGAAAAAAAATAAGACTTGAAACGCTAGGTATTTTCAATATTATTATAACATACAAACATATGTATATATCAAAGCACACACATGCATATAGACAGACACTGCTATTTATCCATGAGCATTCATTTTTCCGGAACTACATTTTCTCTTATTGGGAATTTTGGCTGTTACTGAGGCACCAGTTGCTGAATGGTGGTGGCTGACATTTAAGCACACCCCAAGGCAGATATACTTAAGTACCTGGAGCTCCAATCTCACACACTTGATTGTCATCTTGTAACTATCACATTGATATATTACTGAAGGCTCATAAACACTAGACATCTTATCGGGGGTTCCTTATCATGCTCTGTTCTTGCCAGCTCAGTGATGAGGACAAGTATCCATCTTTTTGCTTTGTCATTGTCACATTTAAAAGCCCTCCCTCATTATTTCTACTGATGATAGCCAATCCATTTCTTTTTTGCCATCTCACATTGAACATATTTTTGTTTTGTCTCCATCTGTCTCTCCACCACTAACAAAGGACGACCTGCCATGATTTATTATGCAAAAACCAGGATAGAGTGTCTCATAGTCCCATAACTTTTCAACGTTTTTCCTAACTCTTCTTTTACTCAGAGAGGGGCTTAATCGATCTAGAATATTTCAGTTGCCTCTAATTGCACAGGTTGAGCTTCACACAGGCTTATCCCTGTGGATGTCTTTCTTTCCTGGAATTTAGCTGAAAAACTAAAGACTGAAAGTACAGCAGCCACCTGCTGGCCATGGAAGCAAACGAAAAAGATCTACATTCTGAAGATGGTGAGCAGAAAGAGAGGAAAGGCCTGTGTCTCTGAAAATTTTTATTCTGACACTATATTGATTAAGAAAAGTCTGTCTCTGTGTTACTAACACATGCACAGCACAGCTCATGTATCATCAGCATGTTACTTATTTAAACCTCTACATTTACTTTCCCAATATATTGAACTAAATGCAAACTTCAGAGACGGTAAAAGGTCACGTGACTATATCTAGGTAGAGTTTAGTATCTAGATGGGTAGATGAATTTCCTGGCACCAGGTGGTACACCTTGAAGCAGTTTGACAATCGTAACAAGAATGCCTTCTATGGTTTTGCAAGACTCACTGAGAAACATCTTCAGTTCTCACAATAGAGCCTGAGCTCTCTATTGTGTCAGACTGATTAGGACTATGTAGAAAACTGTAACTTTGTCTTCCTTTCTGGTTCTTCTTATAACCCTAGCTCAATTCCTGACAGAATAGTGCAGTCACTGCTGGGCCCTGGCTGCCTTACTCTACTTCCTGTACTTTATGATTCCCATTGTGTTGTTTCTTGAGTGTTCCTGTCTCTTGATGGACAACTGTGCAAGGTTAAAGAACAACAGAATTCTGACTCTTTCATGATGTAGTCTCTGTGCAGAAGAGGGACTTTTGCTAATTTGGGTCACTTTACTCTGAGCAGTCTGTGAAAGAGGTGAACTGCCCATATTTATCTCAGTCGCCATGCAAGTGTCTTCACTATTCATGGGATAAAGCAGAAATGAGCTTAGTTTCTTTGCTTTTTCTGTGTGTTAATCCCACAGATACAAGGAGAAAGATCACTGACCCAAGTCATGGCCAAATTAATTAAAGCAAGCTTTATTTGTGCACACAGGCCATCTCTTCATAGGATGGGGTTCATAAGTTCAACATGGGACATGGGAAAGATGTTGGTTACAACTCAGGAGTATGGAGTTTCCAAATGAAGGATTTGACAGGCAAATAGGTGTAGTTACAGAAGCAGAACATAAACATAACACGTTGGTCATAACAGCCTTGAGACACAAAGACATGGTTACAAAATGTTCATAACAAGGTGATCATAACAACCTTTTAAAACCAAGGTATGGTATGGTTGCTATTTATTTGCAGTACAGAACCATTTGTAGTTAAGATTACAGGTAGGGCATAGCCCAATCCTTGAGAAACATATTTAATCAAAAACAGGAATGAGCCTAGTTTGTCTTTGCAACCGGATTCTTCTCTCTCATACAATACATTCTGATCACAGTTCCCCGCTTCCCAGTCTTCATCCACCTCCTCTCCCTTCCAGATCTAACCCCTCCTCCATTTTTTTCAAAAAAGAGCAAGTCTTTAAAACCACAACCATACACAACAAAACAGGATATGGTAAGACGAGTCAAAAGCCCTCATATTAGGGATGGACAAGGCAATTCAACGGGAGGAAAAGAGTCTCAAGAGCAGGCAAAAGAGTCAGAGACACAACAGCTTCCATTGGTAGGAGTCTCATCAGAACACCAATCTAAGAGCCGTAATCTATACCCAAGATCTGGTGCAGGCACTTTCAATTGAGTGGGTGCTTTATACTACAGAAATTTAAAATGCTAAGCAAGAGTAAGAAAGTTGAAAGGCTATTTTCAAAGGCAGAAAGAACATCAAAGCTATGAATAATGCATAAGTATATAGTTAAGAAGGGGAATGCTTATTATCAGGGTTCAGACAAAAGAAAGTCAAACATAAAACTGAGCATAGAAGGTTAAGTTTTAATTGGGTCTTAAGGTACATTTCAGTAAGTATAAACTCAGTGATGCTTCTGATCCTATTTGTTTCCTCCAGGGTTAACTGAAGAAGCATACTGCACAGAGTTCCAGCTTTGATATTAGACATTCTTATGGTTGCCCCTCACTCCCATTGTCAAGTGCTTCTGTGAGGGGTTAAGGACCTCTTTTGTTATAATGGCACAGTTTCAAGCATATAATGGACACTTTCAATAGTTATACATTTATATTAGTGTAATGCAAGAGCTAACCGTGAGCCATAGCAAAAGATAGAAACCAAGGGGCATTATTAAAATAACAACATATTTCAGTCCTGAGTAAGCATCCAAGCTAAAATCAAGAAGAAGATGAATAAACACTGAAGATGGTTTGGGTCAGGATAGATCCAAACCTAAACAGACATTCTCAACCAATTTGTTGGTTTTGTCTTGTTTGGTTTTGGTAACTTAGAGACCTGCTCTTTTCTGAAGGAAATGGAGGAGGAGTTGGATCTGGAAGAGAGGGGAGGTGGTGAAAACTAGGAGAAGTGGAGGGACAGGAAACATGGTCAGAATGTACTGTATGAGAGAGAAGAATCCAGTTTCAGTTTAAGAAAGGAAAGCCATCTTATAGAAAAGACAAACCAAGCTCATTCCTAAAGGCCATGATAAAATAGCAGGGATGTTCATGAAGCAGCTTAAAAGGACACTACAGATGGATAGCTTAGTCATAATGGTGATTTAATAAAAATTTAAGATATTACACATGCTCCCATATTAGGCATTTTATATACACATCATGTTATTTCTTCTTTATTCCTCTGTAGATGATAAATATCTTTACATTTGCCTTACTGAGTGCTTTAGAAGACCCTGTCATGAGTTCAAACTCATATGATCAGTAAGGAGCAGTGCCAGGATTTTTCTCCAAGTCTGGCCAGCTTCCTAATCAAAGGATAAATCATACTTATTGTTGGAGTGGAAAAGCACATTTTTAAGGGTATGAATCACATCGGCCTTACAATCCCTAGAATGTCTTAGCCCTAACCAACTGAAATGTGACTGACTGAAACTTTGAACATGTGTTCTGCACTACACTGAAAGGGCTGCTGGCTGCTGACAGCTCTGAGAGGACCAAGACTGGCCACTTCTTCCCCAGCTAAATCTTTGGATTTTCATTGGTGATTTATTGCCAAAGGCACAATAATTACTGCTTCAGGTATCAGCTAAGGACAAAGATTCCTGAAATTTTATTTATGTAAATGACTAATATATGAAAAAACTGTGCCTTCCTCTTTCAAAGACTCATTCTTATAGAGAAGCAGGAACTTGGAGGATATCTTGACTTGACTTATGGTACAGTTTCAGACGCCCTCAGTGATCAAGTCAAAACTGGACTAGAGGTATGAAAATCATAACTGCTGGCTCAAATACCCACTGGAAAGCATCATCACTGGGGGCTGTTACGAGCTTGAGGGGCACTGGCTAATTTGATAGGACAACAGCTACATAGCTTCCCTAGGTTCTTGAATGTTCTTTGTGGAGTCAGCTTACAACAGAAGAAATATAAATGCTTATACAGGTTTTCATAGGGCAGTCCCAGTGTTAAAATGTCAGTGCAGTTAAAAAGACAGAAGGAAAAAGAGTGAAATGAAGCTACTGAGCAGAATCCCAACTGTAAGCCCAGATGTCCTGTGAGGCCTCCGATCTGTGCTACCGAATAGGGTTTTTTCCTCTTTCCTCCTGTGACACTACTGTTCCGTTTCCATACAGGCTTCTATTGGATAAAACACAGGCTGCTGGAAAAGAAGTTTTAGTTCTGAGGAGCTAAGTTGAGACCGTATTTGTAGAGTTCGTGTTCCTGTGTGTTTCCACTTCTCATGGGCTGTCACGAGCTCTTGAAAGGGAGATAAAAATTCAGGCAAAGTTTAGAAAACTTCAAGTTAGGATTAATTAGTCGAGATGTACGATAAATGGTAAGGGATTAGATACCTACTCAAAACTAAGCTGGCTTAATTTTTGTATAAAATACTGTGTGTAACATCTCCTTACTGGCTTCTGACGGCCTGGTGTGCTCGTTCTGATAAGAGTTCTAAGTCACCACATGTTGTCTGGCATCTAAAGCAGTTTCTCATCGGGTTTTCAGAATAATTTTTTACAAAGCAAGTGAAATTTAAACCATAGATAACCTAGAGTAAGCAGAGTATTTATAGCTTGGTGACAAGACAACACCCTTTCCTTAGACAACACAGTTACTTTTTTAGTGTTGTCTAAGAGGCAGCAAGATGTTTGTTAATTTACAGTAATGTAAGAGTCTAAAATTGAAATTAAACCCAAAGGGGAAAATCTGAGTAAGAAAATTCATCTTTAGCTATAAAGAAAGATTGTTTTTATACTGTCTCTAAAATGTGGTAGAGACTACATTTCCAAATTTATGAGTAGCAACTGTCAGAGTCTGAATTCCCATGTGGAAAGACAATTGGCAAGCTCTGAAGTTCTGCATGTTGTCCTTACTTGGGGAATAGCAGGCAATGGAATGGCTGAAGGTACTCAAGGCAGTGATGAGGGATGAGTAGGTCACACAACCATCAAGAAAGCGCTACACCCCCAGCTAAGTGTTCCCCATCCAAATATGCTTTAAAAACAAACAAAAAAAAAAGCATCAAGAAAAACCAAACTCGCTTCAACTGAATATAAATACATGGGGACTCAATTGGGTCAGTGGTGTGATCATTTGTTTGTGTTTTGTTTTGTTTTTATTGGATATCTTATGTATTTACATTTCAAATGTCATCCCCTTTCCTGGTGGTTTCCTCTCTGAAAACCTCCTATCCCATCCTCCCTCCCCCTGCTTCTATCACTTGTTTGTAACCTATCAGCCTCACAAAAAAGAAAGGAGCATGGTGGACAGAAAGTCAAGTAGGGTTGTGGCAAGAACAACCCTAAGCAAATCTATACATGTTTGAAGAGAGCAGTTTTCAGACTTACAGATATAGGGTGGTGATTTTTGGGAAATGTGGGCCATCCAAGTCTGGCCCCCAGTACACACGTCAGGGACTTGGATTTAGACAAGGCAGCATGAGTGAAGGGGAGATCAACTTTGCAGGTAAAAGGTGAGAAAGAGAACTCCACTTCATACACCTAGAATGTTTCTCATCCATTTTCATAGCTAGGCAGCTTTTTACTTAGGCCATATAGTAGAAACAAAAACTTATAAGGCCTCAATAATGCCATTTTGTATATGATTAGGTGATCAAAAAGATACAAAAAGCACCTCTCCTCAGGCAGTGGGATTAAGTGAGTAGATAATTTTTAATACCCCAGTGACACTGTATCTTGGCTCTAGCATGTCTAAGCAGTTTAAATAAATTGCTCATCTAAATGTTCTCTGTCCTCCCTTCCTGATGGCTGGAATGTGCCTCAAGACAGTCCCTCAGTCATTCACCCCATGGTCTGAGCTTTCCTTCATGGCTAATGTCACTTTGGATCTAGTATAAGCACAAGATTGGTGGCACATTTTAAGGACCAGGATGGCGTGCTCATTTTTATATAGACAAGAAAACTCTAATGGTAAGGGCTGCTTTGTTAGGCTTATAAATTACATAGAGTACAAGCTGCAATCAATTCCACACAGCTCCATAAATCATGAGGACCTGAAGGATAACAGTCAACCAAATCTCAAAGCCAAGAGCAAAGTAAAAATTTTTGAAGAAAGCAAGAACGTGACAGCTCTGATTCCTCTGTAAATGCCTCAATTAGGTCTGCATTCAGTTTACTGAAACCAAGGACAAATATCAGATAAACAAATGCATTAATATATAATTTTAGTCATAAGTTATTTTTTAACATCAATTAAGCTTATCATTAACTTAATATGCAAAGGAAGGGTTAAGATCAGTGGTGAATAAGAAAGGACCCATACACTTAAGCAGAGAACAATGGCAGTTTCATCTGTTATCAAAATTGTCCTTCATTAACTTGTACACATCCAACAAGGAGCACACAGGGGAGGTGTCTATGCAGAGAGAGCTTAAAATCAGGTGGAATCTCAAAATTATGTTTTAAAAAGAAAAAGATTTTTGCTTGGTATTTACAATCACAAAAAGGCATTCTACAGGGAGTTCAAATAAAGGATATTTCTTGATTCCTCAGCCATTTTCAACCATTGTGCATATGTCACCCCAACAATAGCAGAAAGAGGGTCGACATGAATGGATAGATTGAGCCCTGGTACTCCAGGATTAGGGGGCTCCCTCGTTCCAATGGTAAGTAACCTGCAAGGAGAGAGAAACACTCTTTGCTTTGTACTCCTGATTCCAAAGCAGTTTCTGATATTAGCAGTAAGTGCTAAGCTCTGTCTGTGGCATAGGTAAACAGAAAATGAATGTGTGTGTGGGTGGAAGCAGTTGGTTGGCCTGTTCTGCTTTCTCTTTGGGGCCACTCAAAGGGATACACAGGTTGAGTTGATACAATGATCACTCAGTAAAAAAGAAATTATTTATATAGAGATGGTGAGTTTTAGTTATAGATGAGAACTGTAAGAATGTCACATTATTTATTACTCTGTGTAGAAGTTCTAAGAGCTCTTTCTCTCTCTCTCTCTCTCTCTCTCTCTCTCTCTCTCTGTTTGTCTGTCTGTCTGTCTCCCCTCTCTCTCTGTGTGCATCTCTGCCTCTCTTAGTAGCACAGAAGTTAAGGATAGTACACCAGGAATTTAAATTTCATTCCTGTCTATTTGGTCATGTGCTATTGACATTAACACTGTCAATAATTCATGGTAAAAGAGGAAGCTGCCGTGAAAGGTTGCCCATTGTTGGGCAGTGATCAATGGGTGAGACCACAGCGTGTGATGTATTATCAAGTATTAGCCAGTTTCGCTTTCCTGTGGATTCACAGAATTGTGGTACTTACACTCGGTTTGTCTGACCCGAGCTGGGCTTATTTCTGCCTTAACCTTGAACTGCTGTTAGAGAATGTGCCTTCAACAGATTATAAGAAGAAAACACCAACTCTGGCCATTTAATCTGTGTGGTCTGGCAGTGGGCCTGGAGGTTTTGGCCTCTCGTTTTGATGTTAGTTTATATTAAACAAAACTGTCACTTTGTTTTCCTGTCTTCCTATATTGGGTCACTTAGTGCTACATGATATGATCCAGGACTATTCAATGCAAGGAGACACATGTCCCTTCTCATTGCATATACAAGACTGTAGGTTTCTTTCACCCTGTGGGAAAGAAAGCAGGTCAGGTGACCGAAGGTGACAGAGGGAAGTGCAACTATCACTCCTCTCACCAGAGATACTGTACAAGCATAAGGCTTAGACACAATGTGGTTACCGACACTGCATCATAGAAAAACACTCTAACTACACTTGGTTCTGATGCTCTGGGAAGCCAGTACTTAAAAACAAGCCTGCCATTTCTGGACACCATCAAACACAGTATAAGAAGAGCATCTTGGAATCTCAGGAAAAAACAGGCCCCTTATTGAAGTACCTTCTAATTTACAGTGATTTGACTTCTTTGATTCAGGGTGCAGATGCACTGGAACTTAATTCTTGTTGGAGTTTCTGGGTGACCTCTGGATATTGAAACACTGATTTGTGTCAGTGTGTGTTATTTTACCCTAGTGCCAGTACTCACATTAATTTTGATACTTTTTTGATATACAGTCTGTGTCAGCCACTACCTTGTTTCTCATGTCTTTTGCGTACAGACAAATGCATCAGATTGAATGTGAGCATAGTGACCACTAGGGAATAATCATGGTGCTGAGTCTCTGAAAACCAGAAAGGGACTCAACGCTGCTATGCAGTATTCATAACAAGAAAGACTGAGGACGAGGAGGGCTGGGAGAGTGGAGGACAGGAGAGGATAATGAGATTCTGAGTTCCCTCCCAGTTTTCCTCTTTTCCCAAAGAGCCTGTCCTTGTTTTCAGGGCCTTGTTTCTTTTTGACATTAACACACCAGTAAACCTGCTTGACATATGACAAACACGTGTCGTTCCAACCCAAGTCACCATTGCTTCTCCTGACAAACTTCTTGTCAGTACGTTGGAAGTAAACAGGATCCACAAAACCCCGTCACCTGGAAGAAGCACCATAGGAGACTGCATATAACAGAGCCACAAGGCTGTGTGTTTGCTAATTAGTTGCAACAAGCACTAATGTACAAAATAATGCCTTGGCCTTCCGTGCTGCTGCTGGAGATGGTTCTGCTTATCAGTTTTTAATATGCTCTTTGAAAACTGACACGTACTTTACCCACATCTCTTTAGGAACATAGGGATTCAAAGGCTGGAGAAAATACTTTCATGCTTCCCAACACAAACCTGAGAGGATAATTAAACAGATGGCAACAATAAACTGAATCTGAACACATCAGGGAGTGAAGTCCCTTATTAAAAGGCTTGCAAACTGAAAAGAGGGAATAGGGGGGAAAAAGCAAAATCCAAACCAACCTCAGGGGAATTATTTAAGCCATCAACAGCTTTCTATCATCAGTGACCTTAGACGCAGAGGCTAATCAACCATTTAAGGATGGATTTACTACCACCCAGGAGAGGGCACCTGGGGGTCTGCGTGCTCACTCCACTCCCTCAGAGTAGGGGCAGGAAGGCAGAGTCTGTGAGACTCTCAGACAGCTCCTCAAGACTTCCTTAAAGACATCACCATTAGACACACACTTCAGAGCTCTGAGCCTTCCAATGTCCCCTGCCACGCTCAGTCCCCCCCAACACACACACACACACACACACACAGGGCAAGTCAGGGTACTGATACTTTCCTTGTACTAGAGCTCAAAGTCTGCATATTAAAAATTTCTGTGATGACTCATATACTGGAAATATTTTTGGATTGATTTTTGGTGACAGAATGACCCCCAATTTATTGTACCCTTAAAAAAAATAGAATTCCACTTATTTTTAGAACTTAACATTGGCAGTACATACTGAGCTGACCCAACAAAAGATTATTAAGCTGATATTGGTTTTTCCTGCCTGTAATTATGTGTAAGTAATTACTTTCCAGAAATACACAAATTAGTATATATTATACAAATATGTATGTGCTTACTTGTGTGCTATTTCTTTATATATATATGCATATATTATATGCAGATATAGAACTCTGTATGCATTCACATAAGCTGTAAGCCTGTCCACAGACATACAGAGCCTACTACATGTAAGAAAGGATCTAGCAATTGCATGGATTTGGAGAAATATCTATGAGCCATTATACATGCAAAGATGGTATTGTTGCATAACCTGGGGGTCAATTGAGTTACTCTTTACTGATCTCTGCATTCTGCCTGACATGGTAAACTGTATGAACCTCACCTATGAACCAAACATGGTTCAGTTTTAGTAAGTAAAGGACTCTTCTCTACACCTTGTTTTAAGTTAACCTTGCCTGTAATCATGGTCTATTAAAAGGTAGTTTTTGAAAACTGAGGCAAACATTAAAATTGGAAAAGACACACACAGGCAAATTTGAATTCCTTGGCAAAACCCATTCCTTCCCTTGTATTTCACCTCTCTAAAAATTGAAAGTTACCTTTGGAGCGTGTCACAAAACTCTTGCTTATCCTGACTGCACTCAGGGTTGTTTTGAGGGTAGAGTACTATATAAATAAAAGACGAGGCCCTGCAGATAACCGAGTGGAAAAGCATATTTGCTGGCACTTGGAATATTAGGTAACCTCTTTTAATTAGAATGTACAATTTTAGATTACTGACTATGAACATCATGGGACCTGAGATTTTGATTCATCAGTAATTCTCCTTTATGTCTCACTACGATGTAAAAATCAGACCTCTGCTCTCACACAGATCTGTCTCCTCCTCGAGGAGCTACCGCCTTTACCTGTGATCTCCAGTACTGCTCTGCCCCCTTGTGCTGCTGCGGTGAACTCGGCAGAGAACAGTGTGCCTTCCTCCTCCCGGATGAACTACAGAAAAGCCCACTGTCACTTCTCACTTTTCTGGCAAGTTCAAGGTCGGTGTCTAGCTATTTTCAGCTCATCTCTTCTTGATCCATGCAGAGAAATGACAAGGTAACGTGATTCGGGGTCAGCTGTATTACAGGAACCGTTACATAAATGGAGAAAGTGAAAATCAATCCTAGCTGACAGTGACTTGGGGATAATCAGCGCTCACTGTCTGCCTCTGTCAGCTCGCCTGCATCAAACACCGTGTGACTTCTGTCAGATCTTTTTAATAAAACCATATTCTCACTTTCAGCAACCTAAATAAATGTTGTGCTGGAGTTGAATCTTTCTAGGCTAGTTTAGCCCTCTAGATTTGTAAACCTTTCTAATGCTTCCTCAGAACGCCGCGTACATGACACCTGTTATCCCAGGTTTGTTCATGACCTGGGATGAAAGTATTGCTACAATAACTGCCACACTGAGTGATGGGGCTGAGCATCCACTGCTGTATCCTGTGAAATTAGCCCAGTACTTGTCTCAGCATCAGTTCCCAAGCCCTCCATGGGGCTACCTCCTCCTTCCTCTTTCTGGGTACCTGAAACCTCATCCATCATTTCTCGTCGGGGACAGGCGTCTCCCAGCACTTTTAGGTGTTCATTGCAATTGTCCTTCTTATTACTGCATTTTTTTAAAACTGGGACAGTGCTCCTAACACAGAATCAAGGATGGGGTGCTTAACAAGACGCTTCACATTGGTGGCATTCCGCTGAACAGCACCTTGAACGTCAGCTTCAGGAGGGAGCTTCTCTATCCCACCCACCTTGTGCTCCCAGGAAACTGAAGCAGGCAGTCCTCCATTGAAGTACAATTTACCGTAATATTAGTTGTCAGTAAATTCAAAGACGGAACTACTAAAGCTATAAAATGGATTAGAAGCAATTTAAAAAAGAATTAGCAAACTAGACTAAGAGTATACTGTCAACAAACAAATGCTCCATCATAGGACTGTAATTTGGAATTTTAATTACCCCTCTGCTCTGTAACAAAACAATGTCTGAACTGGCAGCGATTCGAATCTCTCACAGGTCATTGAGCATTCTAGTTAATTACTCTATGAATAGCCTGTTTTTCTCCCCTCTGGAAACACGTTTCTAATGGCAGTCAAGGTCTGACAAATGTGTCATCTACATAATTAGCTAGGAAGCAACACAAAACATTAAACATGCTTTGTGCCGACAACTATCAAAACATTTCATTTGTTGTCAATTATTCATTACTTTGTAGGTTCTGAAGGGGTTGTTATTATGGAAATAAGTCCAGATGCTAACAAGGTTAGAGTTTTGGATTCAAATTAGTAATCAGAGGACTAACTTTTAAAAAAATGTATCTCATGTACATTCTGCACCGTGTTCAATCAGTGGGAGATTATAAACAAATTTAGCTCTCTGCTCAAGTTAAAAGGAAAATGGTGCTCGCCACATGTGTGAACTACAGAGCCCTGCCTCATCCTTTGAAGTATGGGCTCTTTAATTTCACCATAAACTTCCCCCACCTTTTGGGAACCCCAATTTGTACTTGGTAAATAGAGTTAAAAGATTTCCCAGCATGAAATGGCACTGGGTGGCACAGCGAGGACGGGGACTCTCTATTGGGATTTGAATCTTCTCTGAGGCACATTCTAAAAAAGTAGAAACTCTGACCAACAAACTTTTTCATCGGCTCCATGGTGTGACTGCCAACAGCTGGAGGCCAGCTACCTTAGGTAACCTGGGAGTTCCTGTTTCTTGCTCCTGTTTTATTTTCTTTTAACTCTCTGTGTCTGAAGTGTTACTTCTTGTAGGATTTTAATATCGTACACAAAGCTGAATACTGTCTTGGAAGCCAGTGCTGCTAACATTTACAGACGGTACAAAAAGATTCTTCAACAGAATTGACCTCTCAGCAGCAAAGAAAATTGCAGTGGAAGACATATTATTGCGTTGTCGTATCAGAGCTTTGGATCTGCGGAGAGTCTCACTCCACTGTCCTCCAGCTTTTCCTTATAAACCAAAATGGCTTACAAATGTCATCTACAATAGTCCAATAAAGATTACGAACAAGGCACTGTCCTTTCACTGATGAGATAAGAAAGATTCAACGGCAAAATGCAGCACTGAACAGTTTCATAAGGCTTGTTCTCAAATCAGAGAAACAGAATTCAAATTGCGTGTGTGTGTGTGTGTGTGTGTGTGTGTGTGTGTGTGTTTAAATTTTAATTGAAATGATCAGTTTGTTTTCTACATAATGTTCGATCAGATGCCTGGTTACAGAGCTAGATAGAAAGAAATGAAAGAAAACAAATTCTATCAGGGAAATCAAGAAGACCTGTTATCTTCAGGGTGTGCAGAATATGTCAGGAAATAATTCCACTCTGTGCACTGAGAATGCCCAGCTAATAAAAAACAGATCAGACATGCACTAAGAGAAAATAATTGTCTCTATCTATGTTTTTCCAAAGCAAACAGCAGTCACATCTTACATTAAATGGGACACATTAAAATAGGCTCTAATAATCTTTATGCAAAAGGAAACTAATCCATTTTCAGATCATACAATCCACGGCAATAAAAGGAAAGCATCAAACTAAAAACAATTTTAGAAATGGCTGCAGACTCTCATTTAATTAACATGCAACAGATCATATATTTATGAGGAAGTCAAAATATTTAGGAAGTCTATAATCCCGTCAGCCTTAATGTGGTATAAAAACAACAAATAAATGCAAAGTGTTACTGTTACACATGCCTGCCTGATCAATGGTTTTCACATATTGATCTATAAATGGAGTTGACAGTCTGTGTTGCCTGCACATTTCCCAAGCAGGCTCTATTTTTGCACAAAACCAATACGGGCAATTACCTTTGTTTGAGATGCCAAGTCTTATCAATTCAATGTGATTTAGTGTCATTTTAATTAAATATCAGGATCCACTTCAGGACAATTTATCCAAACAAAGCCTCAAACCTGACTATAAGCTTGATTTGAAGTAAATATGGACATGCCCTACAATCTCATAATATTTCTCAAAAAGTCTGCTAAACAGAAGGCTTATATTTTTAGTACTGATTTTTATGTCTGCCTTTTTGGCTAGTCACAACTTTGGCAAGCATCCTATAATGACAGAAGTAAGAAACAAAAGAAAATTGTTTCCTCTTTTTCCTGATAATACATTGAAATGGGGGGATGGGAGCAGTGTGTTAACTGTGGCGAGAGGAGTCTTGTATGCTAACACTTGGGGATGGCTCGACCTAAGTCCTCATCTAAACACCACTGAAAACATATTTCTCTGTTCATGATGGCCATGAATGTAGTAATGCCCTTCTGTGGGTTTGCAGGATGGAAATGGTGAATATTCATGACTGTTGCTGCTGAAGACACCAGCATTAAATGCTGAAATAGCTCCAGTCTGCAGATCCTGTGTTTGCAGCTTCCTGATTTGGGCTGTTTAAACTGTTCATTAATATCTATTTTATACTGTCTGCCTGGTAGACTGGAGCATCCCTGCAATAAACAGGCATCGAAGTACTTTGAACCTTTTCACTAGCTATTTGCTGGATAGCACATTGGCCCTTCGGCCCTTAGACAGGCAACTTCATTTGCTCCACTTTTGCCCTTGCTGCCTGATTTTCTAGTGTGTGTTCTGGAAAAGAAGCTGCCCTTCTTTCAGAGACCTCCCTGTTCTTCTCGGAATGGGAAACCAGATCACTGCAGAGACCAGGGAGCTTTCTTCCCATGCAAATGGAGTTCTCTAGATTTTTTTTTTGTGTAGAGGCAAATGTCTTGCAAACTGTATCCTTTGACACCAAATAGTCCTACCTCTTGAACATTCCCTGAATATCAAATCAACCTCTTGAAAATTTGAAAATGATTATTTGACATTTAGAGAGAACAACACACACTAATATGGTTCTAATGGCAGGTGGGGTATCTGTGTAGCTGAAATGTCTCCTGGAAACATTTAAGTCATCAAAATTCCTAAACTCACAACCAAACCCACCTCTGTTTGTGTTACATGGGGTTGGAAAAATGATATCAGCACTTCAGAATACATTTAACTTTCAGAATCTTACAAGACTTACCAGCGATATGAAATACATTTTAACTGCACAGTCGTATAAAAATACTGTACTTCAAAAAAATCCAATTATGAATTAATAAGCACTGTATTGATTTTACCTGAAAATATTAACAATAATAGTGAAATCACTGTGAGTATCAGACAGATTATGTTATTAATTAGTCTAGAAGTTTAAAATGAAACTTTCTGGTTAAGAGATATTACAAACAAGACATTTTATTAAACAGGACATATGCCTCGTAGGCGTGGCCTCCAAGTACCTACTGTTTCTTTCCTGGAGATGCCATGGTTGTGTTTCCATTAGAACAAACTATTTGTGTAAACATGTGTACGCATTCTCAGGATCCATCCCCTCCTGCTTCCAAATGTAAACTCTCCCCCTTGACCTCACACTGTCACTCGACTTCTGAAGAGCTGCACAGATAAGTTTAACGGGCTTGTTTGAATAAATATGCCAAAATACTTTGCATTCTGTCAGTATCTAGTCAGAAAATTGTGCATGGAAAAAAAGATGAAAAGAACTGAGACAGAAAGAAAATTAGTGCCATGGCAAGCTTTCAATACAGAATCTCTGAGCCAAGCTTTCTCCGTGAAATGACATATCCTCACCAAAATACCCCCTTTTATATAATTATGCACTGAGTACACATAACCAGAAGTAACTTTTATTTTTGTTCCTTATCGAGGAATCCATATTGCTCAGACTAAGAATGCGGAAACAAAAGCTGGGATAATTATAGCTAATTTAACTTTGGAAAACTCTTATTCTCTAGCAGTCCAGCATACAACCCCCCAAACTAAAGTTATGTAACAAGGTAATACCAACAATGAGAAACTGCATGATAAAATCCTGCCCAAAAGTGAAAAATGCTAATTTTGTCTCATTTAGCAGCTGGATACAGAAATGCTCATTAGTTTTAAGAGGGTTAATCCTTTTAACTTTTGCATATTGATATGCCAATTATGCCTAATTGTACAAGAGGCATCAGTCAAGGTAATAGTGCATAAACACATGAAAGTTATTAAGTACATCCCAACATGTAATAAAGTAGGTGTTAATTGGTAGCTGAGTTCTGCGGGCTATTGAGGTGGATAATTCATTGAGAGATGGATCACTTGTAATTTCTCTCCATAATTCCTTTTGCAGTCTCACGCTGTGATGTTTTCATGCTTGTCAAAAACAACTGCGGCATAGTTGCCTTTTGTTAAACACAGCCAATAAAATATGTTAGGCATCATTAAATATACTTAACTTTTAAACTTTTTCAAAGGTACCCTTCTTATGGCTAGTACGTATAGAGTCCAATCATTGACTCTAACCACCGTCTCAGGTTCATAGCTGAGAAGCAGCTTAGCTGTTTTTAAAGTGAAGGCAGCTAACAGTGTTGTGCCTCCCAGCAGACAATTGTAAATGAGAAAGTCAATAAAAGAAAATGCTTTTCTCAGGAGTTACCTTATCTAAGGATGTATTTCTCACTCTCCCTGTATCAACACTGGCTTCCTCACGTTAAACCTGCCTACAACACCTGAAAAGGAACCGATTAAATTCGTGTTTTGCTTGAACCCCTGAGATTGCTGTGGCTTAATTTTGCACTTGAAATTCACGTGAAAAAATAGAAAATAAATACAATGGGTAACATTCTACTCAGTGAGGTCACCTGATTTAATAGCTCGGTTAGCGAGCTGAATAGTTTCTAGGTGCCTGTGATATTAATAGAACACTCAATTAATAGCCCGCATGCTTCTGCAGGCTGACTGGGACTCCCAGTCTGTCCCTTATTTCTCAAGCTCTTCCTCTCGCTGTGACAAACAAAATAGATCTGGGGTCCAAAAGAGTGGCTAACATTGCATAAATAATTTTGTAACATTCTATGGCCTCAGCTGCAAGTTACCACCATTATGGTAGAAAATTAACCAGAGGAGACCCATCGCAATCAGCGAGTTTAGTGGCTCAGGATGTGTGCAGGGCCAGGGACACAATTGGCAGTAGAGTTCATCTCTAACTATTTTATTTCAAATCTTTCTAATGACACATTATCGAAACAAAATGGCTTCCTCCCCAAACCTTAAATAGCCACACCATTTCAACCATTGGAGCCTAGTGCAGACCAAACCACAATTTTCCACTCTTCTATATTATTGGGAGATTTGAAGAAAAAAGATTTTTTTTTCACATTTTGAAGTTGTTGATTTTTTTTTTCCCTTCAATTCATTCTTAGCTAATTTTAGCCTCTGGCTTTTCCAAGTGATGTACTGTATTTGGAAGTATGAACACCGCATGCTAGCCTAACCTCATTATTTTTATGACACTGAAGCATGGTAGCAGAGGCCCTTAAAATGAGTCAAAGGTGCTCTTCAGCCTGGCTCCACATCCCCTTTATCACTCTGGATTAGGCCCAGCTCTGCTCTTGTAACTGGGGATATTATTATAACTATAAGTAGGCAAGATAAAATCCGTTACAAAATAGTTTTCTCATGCACATTAGGTAAACAAACAAAACAAAGCTAATTAGCCGTATTTTTTTTTTTTTAAGAAAAAAAATTTGTCTGCTAAGAGACTGCGGTGCATGTTTGGGGCATTTGACTTACAGGTTCAGTGACCTTCCCAGCATCGGTGAGGATCATGGATTTAGTTTGGCTCTGCCTGTCTTGGTGACTGTTGGCGGGTTTGATTCTCATTTGCACAGCTCCAGTAGCTTGGCGGGCAGAATTCAGTGTTTCCAAAGAGTTGTCTGAGTTTGTAGATGTCTGCACACTGCAGCTTGTCCTGATGAAATTCAAAACATCATATTATTACAAATAAACATATATTAAGGTACTATTAATCATTAAGGTACTAAAATTCAAGCGTCTGCACCTTTCTCAGTAGGAAATGAGAGAGTTACTACATTGTGCTCATTTGTAACAGCTCTGCCCTCCGTCCCCATAGATGACAGATGTTTGTAAGTATAACAACTCCTGTCCACATAATCCCTAGTTCTATTAGAAGCTTCCATATAGGGTCTGGTGTGATAGTCAAAACTAGTAAGATCACCTACGGTTCCTGAATAAGAACTATCTCAGCACCTACCTTAGGCAGCTCTTAGCCTTGCCAATTACTACAGACCCACGAGATCCAACAATCTCTTCCGGCTTCTGTGGGTACTGTGTTCATGTGCCCCATACCTACACACACACACACACACACACACACACACACACACACACACACACACATATGCATGCACACGTTTAAAAATAATATCCTTTTAAATTGTATTATTGTGTTTTATGTGTGAACGTTTATCTGTTCTGTCTGTATAACACATGCATACTGTGCTATGGAGACCAGAGGAAGGTAAGAGTCCCTGGAACTGGACTCAAAGGTGGTTGCTAGCTTGCCATGAATGAAGAGTGCTTGGAAATCAAATTCCTATCAACTGAAAGAGCAGGCAATGCTCTTAACTGCTGTGCTATCTTTCTAGCCCCCCCCCGCAAAAAAAATGAAGAAAAAGAAATTTCTGTATGATGATGACAACTCCTTACCATTAACATACAGGCTTTTGATATACAACCTTGCTAGTTTTGTATGCATGTGTGATCAAAAGCTATATCAACCGCAAGTAGAATTAGTGTCATAACAAAACAAATGGATCTAGTTGATCCCCACTCACAATATCCATGGAGAATTTAAAATTCCTCCGTTTACTGACACTTGCCTACTAAACTCTGTTAGATTAACTGAATATAATATTTAAGAAGAATATGATGAAAAAGAAAAATACTGTTTACTTATTTCTGCTATATATTGCATTTATTTGTGAGACATATTCAATAGAAAGAGTTGAACTTATGCAAATCCAGTATAGATACACTATCCACAAGAGGCTGTGAGGGAAATAAAGCAGACTCCTAGCATCTGAGGAAGAATGCTCTTCAGCTACTCCCTTTAGAGTACCCCCCACGCCCGTGTGAGCACATCCTCTAATTCTTTATAGTGTTTCTCTGTGTAGCTTTGGTTGTCCTGAAACTCACTCTGTAAGCCAGGCTGGCATTGAACTCACAGAGATCCGACTGCCTCTGCCATGGAGTGCTGGGATTAAAGGCTTCTGTTACCATCTTCTAATTCTAAGAGAACATTTTTAATGCAAACAAAGCTTCCCAGCTGCTAACTGTAGACCTTTTCTTATCCTGGTCATTGCACTGGGCATATGGATACAGTGTTAGGTAAAGTAAAGACTAGTCCAAATTCAGCATGATAAGAACTTCAAGTCTCTGAAGAAGGAAATCGAGGAAGACCTCAGAAGATGGAAAAATCTTCCATGCTCACGGATTGGCAGGATTAATATATTAAAAAAGGCCATCTTGCCAAAAGCAATATACAAATTCAATGCAATCCCCATCAAAATCCCAACTCAATTCTTCATAGAGTTAGAAAGAGCAATTCTCAAATTCATCTGGAATAACAGAAAACCCAGGATAGCTAAAACTATTTCAACAATAAAAGAACTTCTAGGGGACTCAGTATCCCAGACCTCAAGCTGTACTACAGAGCATGGTAAAAACTGCATGGTATTGGTACAGTGACAGGCATGTGGATCAATGGAACAGAATTGAAGATCCAGAAATGAACCCACACTCCTATGGTCTCATGATCTTTGACAAAGGAGCTAAAACCATCCAGTGGGAAAAAAAAGATAGCCTTTTCAACAAATGGTGCTAGTTCAACTGAACGTCAGCATGCAAAAGAATGCAAATCAATACATTCTTATCTGTAATAAGCTCAAGTCCAAGTGGATCAAGGACCTCCACATAAAACCAGACACACTGAAACTAATAGAAAAGAAACTGGGGAAGAGTCTTGAATACATGGGCACAGGGGAAAATTTCTTGAACAGAACACCAATAGCTTATGCTCTAAGATCAAGAATTGACAAATGGGACCTCATAAAATTACAAAGTTGTTGTAAGGCAAAGGACACTGTCAATCAGACAAAACGGCAGCCAACAAATTGGGAAAAGATCTTTACCAATCCTACATCCGATAGAGGGCTAATATCCAATATATACAAAGAACTCAAGAAGTTAGACTCCAAAGAGCCAAATAACCCTATTAAAAAGTGGGGTACAGAGTTAAACAAAGAATTTTCACCTGAAGAATATCAAATGGCTGAGAAGCACCTAAAGAAATGTTCAACATCCTTAGTCATTAGGGTTATGCAAATCAAAACAACCCTCAGATTTCACCTCACACCAGTCAGAATGGCTAAGATCAAAAACTCAGGAGATAGCAGGTATTGGCAAGGATGTGGAGAAAGAGGAACACTCCTCCACTGCTGGTGGGCTTGCAAGCTGGTACAACCACTCTGGAAGGCAGTCTGGCAGTTCCTCAGAAAACTGGGCATGACATTTCCGGAGGACCCTGTTGTACCTGTCCTGGCATATACCCAGAGGCCTCCCTGGAATGCAATAAGGACACATGCTCCACAATGTTCATAGCAACCTTATTTATAATAGCCTGAAGCTGGAAAGAACCAAGATATCCCTCAACGGAGTAATGAATACAGAAAATGTGGTATATTTACACAATGGAATACTACTCAGCAATTAAAAACAATGAATCCATGAAATTCTTAGGCAAATGGTCAGAACTGGAAAATATCATTCTTGGTGAGGTAACCCAATCACAAAAGAACACACATGGTATGCAGTCACTGATAAGGGGATATTAACCCAGGAGCTCGGAATACCCAAGACACAGTTCATATATCAATTGATTCCCAAGAAGAAAGGAGAGGCCCCTGGTCCTGGAAAGACTGGTTGTAGCAGTGTAGGGGAATACCAGGACAGAGAAGTGGGAGGAGGTTGACTGGGGAACAGGGGGAGGGAAGGGGGCTTATGGGACTTTCGGGGAATGGTGAACCGAGAAAGGGGAAATTATTTGGAATGTTAATAAATAATATAGAAAATTTAAAAAAGTAGTGTAAAAAAAAGAACAGTAGTCTTACATTAGAAGAATCAAGAGTACTGATATATAGACTTAAAAATGAATTAGCTTCATTATAGAGATCAAGAAAAATAGGCACTAAATATGTAGAAAAGAAAAAATGGGTTTTTTTTGTTGTTGTTGTTTGAGTTTTGTTTTGGGACAGGAACTTGTACATCTCATCTCGGGCTTCTCTTATACTCACTAACTACCTAGGATAACCTTGACATTAGTACCCAACCCTCCTGCCTGGACCTTCAGTCCTAGGTTAAAAAAAAAGTATTTTTATATTAAAAGAGTGTTATTTCACAACAAATGGGAATTAGAAAATTTTGACAACTTAGAGCTATTTCTAGATTTTTTTATTCACTACATAGTAGTCAATGTTCACAACAGTTCCTTTTCTGATTCTCTGGAACTCCCATGAAACAGACATCTAATCCATTTTTTCTAGAGAAGAGAAATGATGCTCATTGAGACTAAGAGCTTTCCCAAAACACTGGCAAAGAAGGAGTAATATGTATCTGATTCCAAGAAAAAGCAACACAGAAAGACAAATTTTATGCAATGAAAATGAAGTATGTGTGTTAGAGGTGGGGTGGGGTGGGGGTAACTCATCTGTTAAGAGCTTGTCTGTTTCTGAGGACCCAAGTCCTATTCACACCAATAGGACACAATCTGGATGCTCACAGCAGCTTTTAATTACATATCTATGGGGTCCAAAAACCTCTCTTCTCCAAGGATACTTGAACTTGTATACACCATCTACAGACACATATGCATATACATACTTAAACACGATCAAATGGAACAATCTATTCACTAACACTATGATGAAGCTTCAAAAACTCATTCTGTCAAGTGAATGATACCAGTCTGAAGGAAAAAAAATGACACAACTGGAAGCATACTAGATGGCTGCATCTCATTCATCTGGAATTCCAGCAGTCAGGAAGCTGAAGCAGGAGGGTGATGAGTTCTGGGTCAGCCTGGGCTACATAACAAGAACATGTCTCAGAAAGAAAAGAACATCCACTCTGCTATCTTATTTCTATAGTGTCTTAAAAAAAAGTAAAAACCAACATGAGAAAGAAACAAACTGCAATTGCTTAAGGACAAAGAAGACAGCAGGGCAAACTCGATCATATTTCAGGTATAATATGTGAAGTCATTTATAGAAAAGTTGTTCAAAGAATTCCATAGCCATGTTTGCTTATTTGTTTTATTGATTCTCTGTGAGCTTCCCATTGCGCACCTCAGTCTGGCTCATCTCCCATTCCCTCATATCTGCTCTTAGCTCGTGCAACCTCCCTACCCCCCCTAATAAAACATACATACACACACACACACACACACACACACACACACACACACACACACACACACTCAAAAGCAAAGTATAGAAAGAATCTCATCGTGGAAGCTATAATATGTCATACTATGCCATTTTTTTGGTTTGTTTGCCTTTTTCTTTTCAATGAGCATATATGAATGTGTTATAAAACTTAATTGAGTATGAAAGAGCTCTTTCAATAAGTATAAAGTAAAAATTAAGGTAATAATTACATTTCACCTTCCTCTAGAAAGGTCTTTCATTTTTAAATGAAACTCTCTGAGTGCATTCGAGGTTTGACATTCTACATTATTTAACAGATTCAATTCTAAGTGTGGGAAATTTGTCATGTTACTGGAGGAGTCATTCATGCTGAAGCCTCTATCTTCTGACTGAGATGACCCAGTCACTGTATTTTCAGAGCCCCAGCATGTGCATTTGTAGGACATGCTGCTTTTCTACATCTGTACAACCTTTGGCTTCAAAGAAAAATTTGCATTCTTATCCTCATTTTTAAGCCAATCCTTAAATCACTTGGTGATGTACTACTGCCAAAAGGCAGTCTTACTCACTAAACTTCTTTCCTGGATTCTCTGATTACTTACTTGGGGACAACCTGCCTAGTTCAGCGTATTCTCTCAGCTGTATGACTCTTTGTGCCCATTGTCTTGAGGTTTACTCTTTTTCTTTCCCCTAACCATTTCTTTCCTCCAGCCTCATCTCACTAGTAGCTCACTACCCCATGAGTCCTGTCTTTCTTCACCTTTCCTTGTACTATAGTCCTCCCTGTCTATAAGGATTATGTGCCATGTATTCAGCTGGGTTCCTGAAACTAGACACCCAGTGGTGAGTACCATGCTTACGATGCTGTCCTCTGTGCGTATATATTTCTGATATAGGTATTTTGTTTATAAGGCACATTAAGAAATTACGATTATAAAATTGTAACAGGAGATCTGCAAACTATGGTCTCTTTATCCTAAAAATGTGCTATTTCTATGTTTCTTCTAGTGACAAGGCAGGAAGACATATGTCCAAGTGATGTCATGCAGTTTTTGAATGAGGTAGAACTCTGGATAGGATTAAGTAACACATAAGGATTGCAGAAAGACAAGTAAAATCAAGTATAAGATGCTGAACATTGGATCTAATTACTGGGAGGGTTACCAAGCCATTAGAGCTTGGGTATCATACACAACTTAGATGCCACACATAAGAACGATTCACGTTCTTGGGAGTTAGAATTGGCAACATTCAACTTCACCATGTTCTTAGAGTAGCATATAAGTAATCAAACTTAAGATTTTTTAATTTAGGAAAATTCTGGTTTAATTCTTTTAGAACAAGATGGACTACAGTTAATTGAAACTGTGGGAAGCTTGGGAACTTGGATTAGATTTTATTTTGCTATGTTATCCACTTTGTACCATTGTGCCGCTCAATTTTCATCAATGTGAGTCAAACTAGAGTCACTTGAGAAGAGCAAACTTCTACTGGAAGTTTCTCCTTAAGATCCAACCTTAGGAAAGTCTGTGAAGCAATTTCTTCATTAACAATTGATGAGAGGAGGCTCAGTACACTGTGGGCGGCACCATCCCTAGGTACATGATTCTAGTGATGTAAGAAATCCCACAGAGCAAGCAATGGAGAGCAAACAAGGAAGCTGTGTTTAATACTTGGTCTTTGCTTCTTTTCATGCCTCCCTGTATTAGTCCTTTTCTTGGCTTCCTTGGGTAACAGACTATATAGAAACTTCAAGTCAAATCATTATTTTCTCCCTCAAGCTGTGGTATTTTATCACAAGAGCAAAGAAAACTTGACAATAGCTGGAAACAATAGAAAAACTACTTTTTAATTGTTTTTTTGTTTACAGCTATTTTCAAGTTTCTAATTTTGTAGAATAATATAGCGTTCTAAAAAAGAGTTTTGTTTGTTTTTGTTTTTTTAAATGTTACAACGTCTGTTTTTTATTTTTTATATTCTTTATTTACATTCCAAATGATTTCCCCTTTCCCAGTTCCCCCCTCCCTAAAAATCCCATAAGCCCTCTTCCTTCCCTCTATTCCCCAGTCAACCCCCTAATGCCTCTCTGTCCTGCTATTCCCCTACACTGCTGCATCAAATCTTTCCAGAACCAGGGGCCTCTCCTTCCTTCTTCTTGAGAATCAATTGATATGTGAATTGTGTCTTGGGTATTCTGAGCTTCTGGGCTAATATCCACCTATCAGTGACTGTATATCATGTGTGTTCTTTTGTTTGGGTTACCTCACTTTAGGATGATATTTTCCAGTTCCAACCATTTGCCTAAGAATTTCATGAATTCATTGTTTTTAATTGCTGAGTAGTACTCCAGAATGTATACAGAAAATGTGGTATATTTACACAATGGAATACTACTCAGCAATTAAAAACAATGTTTGTTTTTAAAGACAGGAGTGATGGCTCAGTTGGTTAAGAGCCTGACATACAAACATAAAATCCTCATCCCCCATACGCAAACACAAAGGCTGGGCATAGTTGGAGAGCTGGGAGGAAGATGCAGGGAGATTCCTAGAGTTTGTTGAAAACCACACTAGATGAATCAGTGAGCTTCAGGATCAGCTTCTACCTCTGTGAAGTGAGGAGTGATAGGGAAAATCATTTCATATCAAGCCCCTTCTCTCTTTCATGTACACTTGCACATTCATGAACACCTCCATGTATATACCTCCACATATGCATAAAACCACACATATATATCACACACATTTCTGTCTGCTGGAAAAACTTTATTCCTTCAAGGTTCACTGAGATTCTCCCAGGAGGTGGGCAGCAACTTAGATATTAGAGATTGTTCTTATTTCAAATGTCCCACAGTTTTCTAAGGATTATAGAGGAACATATTAATCATTACATTATCTAATATGCTAAATGAAATCTCCAGATTGGGAGATCAGTACTATCAGACTAAGGAAGAGCTAGCAGATGGAGAAAGCAATTCTGCAAGAAAAGATCAGAGTACTGGGCTAGGTTGGGCAACCTGGGCAAATCAGGCAAGAGTTTAGAGGGCATACAGCCTTGCAAACATTTAGAATTGTATAAAATAGCTACCAATGCTTGCACAAAGGAGAAATTAAGTGAGAAGAAAGAGAAAAAAACTGAAGGGAAGCCAAGACTGATGTCATAAGGAAAGACGTATTTGACTTCTTAGTGAGATTGTGTGTATTGCTTTCCTGTCTTCTGGTTGAGGCATGAGTTGAGGGAACTTGACAAAGCCATACCAAGCTGATATTGTAAACCCTCCAGAAGAGGGTCTGAGAGAAGAGACTTCCCTTGGCATCAGTTATACCCATCTTCTACAGAGGGATTGAGAGTAGAGCATTACCTTCTGTTTATAGAGGAAGGTGCACAAAAGGCTGGAGAGAGAAGGCAGAGTGATCAAATGGAATTGGAACAAAAGCTGTAGTTGTGGGTAGTGTATGTGCAGAAGTGGCAGACTCTCATCGACTGTGGCAGCAACCACTGATAATGTAGAACTGTCTCTAGATCATATTTTCCCAGGTGTAATTTGATCCTACTTACAGACCTTTCTTTACCCTCCTACAATTAATTTCTCATGTCCCCTTACTTCATCCTTACATCTATCTATCCTACTACCACACACCCTACAGTTGCCTTTATAATTTGGCTGTTAAAGTCCGTATTTTGTTTCTCACTTAGACATTGAGTCACCTACACAAGTGGGACTTCTTGAAGTTTCCATTATCTGTCTGTCACTCCTGATCTTCTTAAAACACCCATTTTCACAGCAAACTACTTAGATAAATTTATTCCAACTAAACCAAAGACCATTATGAAAGATTAGTCAGATGTCTTGATAATTATCAAAGAAGCATTTGCCTAAATATCAAACTAAAATCTTTGCATCAGGTAGAAGAATATTGATCAGGTCATACTTCATATTGTCTTAAGGAAGCTCCATCTAGATGCCATCAGGGTTATACGTTAATGCTGCATCCTGGAAAATGCCTCCTAGGTTTATTGAAGTGATGTCCCAATCTTCGTGAAATATATTTCTCGATACCAAACCATGTCGCAAACCATGCTCAGTCAACTCACACTTGGGCATTCCTACTGACTTGGAACCTAGTACCTGAGAGTGGTTAGACTTCCATATGCACTGCGTGCATTTCGGGGCCTCTTCTAAAAGGACATGAAGAGATCTGTGTCTCGACACATAATTGCAAGATCATTCTCAGGTATTTTAAATGCTCTTCAATTATTCTACCCATGTCTCAACCTCACAGACCCTGGGTTGTATAGATTTTTGTAATGCTGGTGGGGCTTGTTTCTTATCTGTATGACTTAGTAACCTCGGGCATGTTGCTAATACTAGTTATAGCAGCTCTGCATTCCTGCACAGATTCCTCATGGCTTATCCTCAACTATGTCATTCACTTAAATCATCATTCTTTTATTACATCTGAGAAAACACTGATGCTTTCTGCAGGAGGTACTCAATGGTAAACATCTAACAAAGATATATAAGAACAAGACAATTTTGTACTTGCCTGGGATAGCTACTAATTTTATAAATTTCTCCTCCAAATCCCAAATTCCCAATTTGGAAATTTAAGTGGAAATCAGTCCCTTAAGCCTGGTTTTACTAGTCCTTTAGACTTCCCTATTTTGTATGTACTAAGGGAAAGCGTGAGTATCTTGTAGTATCGCTCAAGTTCCACTTTGCATCATGTTTTAAAAACAGGAAGCAGCAATGAGGAAACACTTCATAAGAGCCACACAAATGCTGCTTTGCTCCTCAGACTCGATTCTGTGGTGCTCTGAGCTCTATGTCACCTCTCACCCTGCAACAGTCCAACAAGGAGTGAATGTGATGTGTAATCACAAATTCCATAGCTGTCCTGCCAATTATTTTTTGCACTTTTAATTATGTTGAAGCTTAGCAGCATGCCCTTTTGAGTTTGGAAATACAGTTTTGACATCTCTTTCACAACAGCAGCATTAAAAAGAAGAGTATATAAAGATATCTTTGAGCTATGGAAAAGTGAAGAGGTCTTATGATCATGCAGTCTCCATGTTGTGAGACTCAGGAACTTGAGCGTAAGCACATTGCCTTTCTTCTCCAAGTTGCCATGGGAAGTTCAAAGTCACCCCAGACAGCATAGGAGCCTGTATCCCTAAACACACGTGGTGCCATTGTAGAATCCAAAGTTGGGAGAGAGTGAGTCTGAGAATGTAAGAGAACAAAGATTCCAAAGTAAATCTGTCAGAGAAGAGGAAATTAAAATGACTGCCATGCATTCACATTAGGTGCATCATATTTATCATTATATCATATCACATTATAGCATATCATCATATCATATCATATATATCATTAGTTACATCATATGTATCATATGTCATATCATGTCGTGTCATATCATATATATCACTAGGTCCATCATGTACATCATCACATCATATCATATATATCATTTGGTACATTGTGTATATGCATAGGTATAGCATATAAATTCTCCTAACCAATTAATATGTGTTCCCGTGGGTTCTGGAAAACAAGAGAGAGAAGAAGCACTTCTTGGGTGCATAAATTAAAAAAAAATATGGAAAGAAGTTAATGTTAGTGTATGTAGCTTACCAATGCATTATCAGGAAAACATCTTTCTTTTTTTTTTAAGAATATGTGTAATTTGTCTTCAGCATTGTTTGTGAAGACCAGAGCACTGTGTGTATGTCACAGCAAGTCAGAGGCACAAAGAAGTGAGGCTTTTTATACTTTATGCGGCCAGAATTAAAGTACTCCTAGAGATTCATATAGATTTCCAAAAATGTACCAAACACCATATTTCCATTCCATTTCAGAATAACCCTTATGTTTCCTTCTTATTGCGAAAAATGAACATCTCCTTTGAGAACAAGATTGCTTCGGGCAGTTTATATATGTACATACACATATATACACAAATATGAACTTTTCTTATGACACTGGCTACCACAGGGAGATTTCTGAGGACAACTATTTCAGAACCAGCTATCACAAGCACTCTCAGAGAATTTCTATTTTATGAGAGTCAGCCTAGATTCTCCTTGTGCAGCAGATGAGCTATGTGGTCACTCCCCACCCACAAACGTGAGGTCCCTTCCGCCCCCAAATTTAGGAAGCCTCTGTGTAGTTAGACCCTGTTCCTGCCTCTGCATGTGGAGGACAGACTGACTCTCCAGGTCTGTTAAGGGTTCATGGCTACTCCACAGACAAGCATTATTCTTGAGAAAAATTCATTTCAATCCCCTGGAAAGATCTTATGTTGATCTGTGGTAGAACAAAGTCTGTTTGTTCCCCTGTGGAAATGACTTGTGGCTGTGGTAGCTCCGGTAATATGTGGCACAACCTTCGTGTCATGCTTTCCTGACAGGTCAGTAATTAACTTGCATTGCAATTGCTTTCTGTTTCTACCACAGCAGCCATTTACCAAAATAACATTTTAATTTCAGTTTCCTCCCAGATTACATTTCTTTTCTTTTTTCTCCCAGTGGCTTCTACGTCTCTATTAAGTCTCATTTCCCCAGACCACTTCCATAAGCTGAGAGAATGCAATAAAACCCAGTTTCAAAAATGTCAAATATAATGAGAAAGGAAGATCACAGTAAAGGAATTTGATCATAGCCAGCCCATTGGGTAACATTGCCTTTGACAAGGCAGGTGTTACATACGGGAGATGTGTTAATAAGACTTTACATTTATTTAACCAATATCAGGGAATCCGGGGGCAGGCTTTACTTACTGAAAATGTCTGACAGGTAAGCTGCTTAGGCAAATTGTAGTATTACTATAATTATCCTTGCATGAGTCCATCCTAAGTGGAGGTAGTTCATTAAAAAAATTAAACAGATAAAATATCAATAAACAAATAAGCAAACACCAAAAATCAAAATAGATTCAAAATCTGTATGGTAGGCATTTCTGACATTCATTAACTCTAGACTATTGGCACCCCCATATTTCACAGGCATATTAGAAACATTCTCAGGGAAACAAAGCAGCCAGTTTTTAGTCCAATGTGTAATGTATCTTCAGCCAGAGAAACGGGCTTGTTATGTCTCACAGGTTCTACAGCAGTTAGCAAGAATCCTGCAGTATAGTTAGGCATAGCATGTTTGTCTATCATGGAGTCTGATAAGATTGCAATAGAGAAGGAACTGGGGAAACTGTCAAGGTAAAGGTGCCATTAAGGTTGGTGTTACTGATAAATTCAATGTCACTGGAAAAGAGATAATCATAGCATCACAGGCTGAGATCACCACATTCAAAAAAGAAAGACATTTACATCCACATTGTTGTAAGAGAGTGGGTATCTAGGAGGAAAAGCTAAGTAGAGAAAAGGCCCTTAGGGCTGACTTAGGTGAATTGTGCATGAGCTTTCAACGAACTTGAACTTGTCTTATAGAACTTGAAGACAATTGGTTATTTGTTTAAGGTCATTTTGCTTTTCAAAAGATGTGGCTCTGGTTCAGTGTGCCAAACCCAAGTGGCGCAGGGAGGCAGTTTAACCACCCAGGAGTGCGGAGCAACTGGTCTGCACAGGCAGAACCATGCCTGCTGCTCAGAGGTTCACGCCCGGAAACCTCTGGCAGAAGCCCTCTCTCTGGTTTCTGTCTCTAGGTTGGGTCCATCCTCTGGCACAGCGCACTATACCTAAGTGGTGCAGGGAGGCAGCTTAACCACCCAGGAGTGGCTGAGAAGCACCTAACTAATTGAAGTTTTACACCAAATGGATTTAACAGATATATCTAGAACATTTCATCCTAAATCAAAAGAATATACCTTCTTCTCAGCACCTCATGGTACCTTCTACAAAAATCAACCATATAATTGGTCACAAAACAGACATCAACAGATATAAGAAGATCGAACTAATCCCATGTTTCCTATCAGATCAGTATGGAGTAAGGGTGGTCTTTAATAGCAACAAAAACAACAGAAAGCCACATACACATGGAAGCTGAACATTGCTCTACTCAATGATACATTGGTCAAGGAAGAAATAAGGAAAGAAATCAAAGACTTTTTAGAATTTAATGAAAATGAAGGCACAACATACCCAAATTTATGGAACACAATGAAAGCAGTGCTAAGAGGAAAACTCATTGCTCTGAGCGCTTAAAAAACAAAACAAAACAAACAAAAAAAAAAACTGGAGAAAGCATACACTAGCAATTTAACAGCACACCTGATAGCTCTAGAACAGAAAGAAGCTAATTCCATTGTAATCATTGAAAATCTTCCAACCAAAAAACGCACAGGACCAGATGGTTTCAGTGCAGAATTCTATCAGACCTTCAAAGAAGACCTAACACCTTAGTCATCAGGGAAATGCAAATCAAAACAACCCTGAGATTTCACCTCACACCAGTCAGAATGGCTAAGACCAAAAACTCAGGAGGCAGCAGGTCCTGGCAAGGATGTGGAGAAAGAGGAACACTCCTCCTCTGCTGGTAGGATCGTGAGCTGGTACAACCACTCTGGAAATCATTTTGGCAGTTCCTCAGAAAACTGGGAATAATACTACTGGAGGACCCCATTATACCACTCTTGGGCATATACCCAGAGGATTCTCAAGCACGTAATAAGAACACATGCTCCACTTTGTTCATAGCAGCCCTATTTATAAGAGCCAGAAGCCGGAAAAAATCCAGATGTCCCTCAACGGAGGAATGAATACAGAAAATGTGGTATATTTACACAATGGAATACTATGTGCAGCTATTAAAAATAATGAATTCATGAAATTCTTAGATGAATGGATGGAACTGGAAAATATCATTCTGAGTGAGGTAACCCAATCACAAAAGAACACACATGGTATACACTCATTGATAAGTGGATATTAGCCCAGAAGCTTGGAATACCCAAGACACATTTCACATATCAAATGATGCCCAAGAAGGAGGAAGAACAAAGTATAGATACTCTGGTCCTTCGTAGAAGGGGGAGCAAAATACCCACAGAAGGAGATACAGAGACAAAGTGTGGAGAAGACTCTGAGGGAAAGACCATCCAGAGACTACCCCACCCAGGGATCCATTCCATATACAGTTACAAAACCCAGACACTATTATCTATGCCCACAAGTGCTTGCTGACTGGAGGCCAATATAGTTGTCATTTGGGAGGCTCTGCTAGTGCATGACAAATACAGAGGGGGACACTCTCAGCTAGCCATTGAACTTAGCACAGGATCCCCAGTGAAGGAGCTAGAGAAAGGACCCAAGGAGCTGAAGTGGTTTGCAGCTCCATAGGAGGAACAATATGAGCCACCTAGTACTCCCAGAGCTCCCAGGGACAAATCCATCAATCAAAGAGTACACATAGAATTACCCCTGACTCCATACACATAGGCAGCAGAATATGGACTTGTTAGATACCAAAGGGAGGAGAGGCCCTTGGTCCTGGAAAGACTTGATGCTGTAGTGTAGAGGAATACCAGGACAGGGAAGCAGCAGATAGTTGATTGGGGAAGGGGAGATGGCTTACGGATTTTTGGGAGACAGGGAATCCAGGAAAGGGGACTACATTTGAAATGTAAATAAAGATTATATCTAATCTAAAAAAAGAAAGAAAACCGTAAAAAAAAATTTGGTATGGGTCAATGAAACAGCTCTGTTGGCCAAAGCTCTTTCCTGCATAAGTCTGTGTCCTAATCTTGACACCCAAAACCATGACATACTGATAACTCAGTTCAAATTATCTTCTGACCACAAATATGTGCCATAGCACATGCCTAAACACTACACTACACTACACACACACACACACCATTGAGAAACACAAATATGAACACATATTTCTTCATCTATTTATACATCTTATTATCATAAGAGAACCATGTAACGTAAGATAACAATCCAAGATTTTATTAGTACTTGGACATCTAAGTACTTGTTTATTGTTTCTAGGTACCAAGCATGTGCAGAGCCAGGTAAGATGTGACAAGAGAGTCAAAGTTCTTGGGGATAATGGTCACATGTTTAATTGCATTGAACTGAGAACACAGGAAATGAGATTTATGGAACTTCTGGTTTCTTCTGATGCTTAGACTGCTGGGAAAGCACTGGAAAGACAGGACTAAAGTATGAGGACTGAGGAAGTTACTTTTCAGGACTGGAAGAAGTTCTATGGGGTACCAGTCCTTAGATACAGAGGAGAACTACATAAGATGTAAGTGAGGTAATCTTTTGTCTGTTTTCTCGTGAACTTTCACTGGAAAAGAGGACTTTCAGCTAAGGGAAATGATGATTATCATAAGGAGTGAGAGAAAGCATCTCTTAAAGAGAACTTCAGCAGGAGTTGCCCTACAGCCATGGTGCTAGAAAACGCTGGCAAAACAAACAGAATCTAGAAGTTGCCAGGGCCAGGCTTATGTGCTGATCTTTGCTGGAAGAGTATCGAGTGCAGACATTGCATTGAAGCCTGCATTTGTGTCTATTTCCTGGTATTTCTTGTTTTAAGGTAATTTATGCCCTAAAGGGATTTGACACTGTGGCAAAGTTCTCTATCAAGCTGGTTAAGTCTAGCTATTGATAGCAGTTATGCCAGACTTTATCTCTGTCTTTGCCTGGGCAGGGGTCAAATATGCAGAAGTTGCATATTGCACAATTAGTGTCCATCGGTAATTAACAGTGATCAGTAATGTCAATACAGCTGGCATTTGTGTCATCTAGAAAATTTGTTATTGTGTCCATTATTCATTCCATAATGCTGATGTGTCCAATGTCTGGATTGATTGGATTGAATTGCGGCACCAACAGGGTCTATCTGGGGAGTGGAGACATTGTGACATTCTGCCGTTGTGAAGGATGATGGCCTTACGGCTGTATCATTAAAGGTTTCCGGAGTTGTTTGATTTTATTTTTGTTTTTTTTTAATATATTTTAAACACGACTATCTCTCTCTTTTTTTATGAGCATGTAGCATGTTAAATAGCTGTAAAGGCATGCTTGCATGTGTGATCATGTCTGTGTTCGTGTCACAAGTTCAATTACTTGTTACAAGCTGAACAGTTTTGAGCAATCACAGCTAACCCCACAGTAGAGTGCTTGAGATTCACCCAGAGCTCTCTTACAGTAACTACCTCACTGCACCAAAGCTAACTATGATGCTTTCTTTCTTATTCTGCTTATTTCTTTCCCATTGCATTGTATCTTTCTTCTACTGCTTGGAAGTAATTCTTTACAGATCTTGATCCAATCCATTTCTGTTGTATACATTTTCCACTCGGGGGTAGCCTTTCATTCCTTTAATGCTATCATTCTATTAACAGGATCCTTATCTTTTAATATTTTCTAATCTATTCTTTCTTCTTTAAGTTTTTACTTTCCTGTGTGAGTATATAGCTGCAAACATTTATGGGTACCAAGCATGGGCCCGGTGCCCATGGCAGCTATAAGAAGGTATCATCCCCTGGAACTGGAGTTACAGGTATGAGTATGCATTTGAGTGCCAGGAAACA
This sequence comes from Tokudaia tokunoshimensis, assembly GCA_036184795.1. Classification (NCBI taxonomy): domain Eukaryota; kingdom Metazoa; phylum Chordata; class Mammalia; order Rodentia; family Muridae; genus Tokudaia; species Tokudaia tokunoshimensis. The sequence goes on along the minus strand of BTHU01000004.1, from coordinate 17,702,827 downwards.
AAAATCATGTCCTCTGTCAGAGCAGTGTGCATCATAGTTGCTTAGCCATTCCTCCGGGCCCTCTTCTCCTACTCACCACCTTTCCCTAAATATATGCTGGTCACTCCATATTTTACTTTAAATAATTTGTTGTTTAATTTTTTTTAAAACTGTGATTTAACTTGGAATAATTTTGTCTTTGGTATGAGATAGGATGAAATTCTTGCCCTATGGATAACTAACTCGTACACATATAGGCTTACAGTTTTGACTTGAGTATCATCTCTAACATTCATAAAATGAAACAGGACCATGAACTAGCAAGCCATCTAAGGAGACAGGTTCTAAAGAGCTCTCCTAGCCACAGGTAGTGACAGATGGGTATAAACTGTCAAGTACCAACATTATACAAATATGTACCTTGTCACAGTCAGTATAAACAATAGCAACTGATGAAACAAGCCATGGTTAGCTAATGGGGATTCAAAACAGCCAATGGTAATCTCGGAGGGGCAATGCAGAAGCTATCCACTAGGTGGTTCATTAGAGAACTTCAGACATCTCCATCTTGTGCAGTGTTTGACGGCTGGCAGTGTTGAAATAGGACCTCAGTACTTGTAAGTGAATGAGGTAACAATTGACCAGGTTATCACTAGAGGAAGCTATGGTCAGAGACAACTCAAATACCCAGTGAAGAAAAAGTAGCCTAATGAATGCCTGTACTTGGAACTAAGGTGGAGATGAACTTGTTATCCATGACCAGTTGTTTTTGTAAGTGCAGAATCCAATTTCTCTGATATTGAAGGTTAGTTAAGATTTATCCTACAAGTTAGAATGAAAAGCAATGCAAGTTCAATTGAAAACGAGCACTAGATTATTACAGAGAAGTGGGGAGGGAAATTACAAGGCAATGGTCTTCAATGATCTGTGTCTATAGCTTATTAAGAGCTCAGTCTTAGCTGGATTTTCCACAGTCACTCCAAGTCAGTAAGATTGACAAGGGGATTCAGAAACCACATTCACCCATCACCCATCAGGATCTCAGATGGTCCTGGCTTTAAACTACTTTTTAAAGGTTTATGTAGATTCTTTTGGGTTTGAATGAGTGTGAATGTGTGTGTGTGTGTGCGTGTGTGTGTGTTATTTGCATATGGCCAGCATAGGCAGTGCCCAGAAGAAGGGATGTGATCTCCTGGAGGTGGAATTATAGGTAGCTGCGAGCTATCCAACATGGCTGTCAGGCAGCAAGTCCTCTTGACTACTGAGCACCTCTAGCCTCTGTTATAAAGGTTGTATACATTATTTTTATATACATGCTATGCTAAAATTATTGCTATATCATCACTAGCTTCATTCACCCTGTTCTTGTTTTAGCTGTAGTTGTTTTATGGGAAAGAAATTTCTCTTTAGAGCATGCAGGTGTTGGAATAGTGTATTGGGAGGAGGGAAGGCTATGCTAAGAGTCGGTAGATGTATGAAAACAATGTTTCAATATGAGAGTTAGGTACTAAAAACAAACTTCCAACACAAATACTGCTGAAAATTAGCTCTTTCAGATAGGAGATAAACTCATACTTCACATACTCCAGAATCCAAGTCTACTATGCCTCCTTCAGTTCAGTTCAGAGTACTCTGTTACTCTTTGTTTCCTTCTATCATGGACTTGGGAAGCATGAATGTAGCAGCAAGTTAAAAACTTGCAAAAAAAACCCACAAAAAACAAAAACAAAAAAAACCAAAAAACAAGAACAACAACAAAACTCTCCTTGTTAAAGGGCAGAGGAAGGTTGAAAGTGTCCATCTTGCAAAAGTTGTTTCTAGAGGCCAAGAAGAGTAAAATGAGGAAAAAACATTGGCCAGTCCACAGTATTTAAATTGCACTTTTAAAATTGAGTTTTCCTCCTCCATCTTTGAAAGTCCCCCAATATCCCATATTCATTGCACATCTTGGGATGTACCCAGCTTTATCTGGATTGAGCAACTGAAGTTCCTCGTATTTTTACCTTTAGCATCTATAGTCCCTTCCATTGGTTTGTCAATTACCTTAATTCAGGAACCTGTTTGTGGAAGGTGGCTCCTCCATCTAAGCCAATGTAACTTTGCTTTTGTTTCCAAAGTCTCTTGAGCCTCGCCTCAGCAAGAAAATAGAGGTAATGAGGGCTAGTAATCTACCCCAACAGAGCTCCAGTTCACTGAACAGTGATGAAATCTTTAGTAGTTTATCCAAGTTTCTGTTTTAATTTGGAGAATGTATAACACTTAAAGTTTGAAAAGTATATACAAGTAACATTGTATGGACTGAGCACACCCCTCTCTCTCTCACATACGTGTGTGTGTGTGTGTGTGTGTATGTATTCATCAACATTTTTGGGAAAATAGGCTATGAATTTGAAGGAGATCAGGGAGGAAATATTGGCAGGAGAAAAGGAAAAAGAAATGTGTTATAATTACAATCTCAAAAATAAAATAAAAAAATATGCTGGTATGGGGATTTATTTTAAATGTTTGGGTAATACTTTATTTCCTGTGTGACTTTACTTGCTTATCTCCTTTGCTATGATCCTTCTGAGATGCAGATAATCTCGTCTGTTAATATGTGATGAAATGGCTATGCATTCACACTCTGGCTATATCGCTCACAATGTGCACTGGGAAGTCTGTGCATGTATGTTTGAGTGTGTTTTCCCTCTCCTTCCTCCCTTCCTTCCCTACCTCCCTTCCTTCCTTCCCCCTCCTCCCTCCTTTCCTCTCCCCTCCCTCCTCCCCCCTCCCTCCATTCCCCCATTCTCATGGCCCTCCTCCTGTGTGTGTGTGTGTGTGTGTGTGTGTGTGTGTGTAGTTTGGACACACACATTGCACCAGTGTTTAGATGTTGCTACTATAACTACCCTCACATGAGTCATGAAAGTCTTTCATATCTCCTAGAACAGTACATTTATACACATGTAGGTATCAGGTGATGCCCTATAACATAGAGTCTATATCATATGATTTAAAATGTCAGTTGAAAAATATATTCTCTATTACTCAGTTAAGTTAAACTTTTGAAGTCATATTTTAATGGTTTTTAAATGTTTTGGAGAGAGTTGGCAGCAGAAGAAAATTTATTCTTTCTAGTTAAGAAAATGAACCCAGTCATGAAATCTAGACAGACAAAACAAGCTTAAATGAAAAGCTATATATAAATGGATGGTTTCTCAAAAGATAATTCAATGTTTTAACCAACCTCTAAAGATTTTTGAGATGTCTTAAGTGTACAAAAGTTAGTTAGTGACTCTTGTTCCTTCTGTGACACCTGCTCCTGCTTTCATAGGAACAGCTATAAATTAACAAGAGGTGGAAAAGTCAGCCAACCAGATTCAGCCCACAGACATATGGTGTTGGGCCTGAACAATGTTTTAAAATGTTTGGAATCAATTTCCAATTGAAAATGAGAGCTGATGTTTATTTTTTTAAAGCGATAATTTTTTTTTAAATGGACAGAAAAAAAAAACCTTACATATCTTCACTCGAAAAAAATCATTAGCGTTGGCAAAGTGATCCAGATTACCAGACAGCAGTCAGCTGTGGGAGGGCTCCTTTGCTGCCCTTTAGAGAGGACACATGTCCCTTGTATGGGTTGTCTGATGTCGAATTGTTTTTGATGACGACACCTGACATCAGTATACAATAGAAGCATCCCTTGTCCGCTATGCATTGAGCAGAGTTGAGCCTGCACATTAAGTCTCCATGTGTCTTAATATTCTACTCTGTAAACTCAGTCAGGTTAGTTAGACATGGGGCGTGGCGTTTGCAGGACAGCCTCAGAATGAGATTTTGTCAGCCATCACTTCTCACAGTCTTCTCAGTGTGATTCCTGTCATACGGTAAGAGTGGGTCATGCACTTTGGTATTGCAAAGTGATTTCCCCCTTTCTCCCTCCTCTTACTCTGGTCTCTTTTTTGTTGTTCCTATTATATTCGGAAGATGTTTGTATCCTGGTATCTTTTCTGATCTTCATTTAAGGTGTGTCTAATCAGCCCAATTAACTGTGGGCTCCTCAAAGGCAGACAGTGTGGCCAGTGCTGCTGTGTACAATGTTGCTTTACAGATGCCTGTCTCCAATTCCACGTCCCCACTTCTACCAGCACCATGGGCATGTCCAAGCTCAGGATTGCTATTGCATTTTAAATGGTTGTGATTCCTGATAGGTGCAGAGTATCTTTGCATTATTGTGTTTTGCCTCTGCTTCCCACTTACAAGAGCGAAATGCACCCAAGATTGTGTAACTGAGTGAAAGGAAGCCGGAACAATTACTTCATCTTACTCTCTCCACATCTATGCCGTTATTTGTACTCCTTTGCACCTCTGCCACACAAACTTGTATCCAGGTTTCTTATGCCCCACTAGTACATACCCACCCCATTGCTAATCCCATTTCCTGAAGCCAGATGGCTGATCTAGAAACTATTGTCAAGCAGACACGGGAACTACTGGCTCTCCATGGACAGAAGCCGAGCTGCTGCCCATTGCTACCTTAGCTCTTGGGTTCCCTAATTAAACATAGGGCTCTCATCGGTGCCCTGTATTGACATATGCCATTTCACAATAGGATTGGTACCTAATCTGGATAATAGAACACTGAGGTGGTTTACCTACGGAAGAACTGAAACAAAACAAAGCAAACTTGTCGAAAATTGATGTATTGTAGCTCACAATACATCATTACTTTTCCTTTCTCAGTTGTTTTTTTCTCAGACACATTGCTGTGGCTTCATCATAGCTGCCCCAGGTCATGCATTTTAACACCTGGACGAAATTAGATATAAACTAAAAGCTGGTAAAGAGAATTCTATACTTTTCTCTCTCCCAGATCTTAAATTTTCTATGCTCATTCTAATTTCAGTTCCAAGGATCCGTGATTGGCCTCTACATTTTTGCAAAATAAGAGTCCTTTAAAAATTAAATTATGTTTCTAGCAAAAGCCTGTTTTGAACTTTCTGAAGTGACAGTCCTCTATCAACCAAAGACAAACAAAAGAAGAATTAAATATCTTTCCTCCTCCCTATACAATCAGACTGTCCTCCCACATACGGCTGTATGATGGAAATGAAACTAACAACAAGGAATTACTCAGGATGAGTTTCGCAAACTTATAACAAGACTTAGAATTCAAGTAGAACAAAAAGTATGCTGCTCTTATCTTTAGATACAATAAACACAAAAATACTCTTAAGATAAGAGTAAAGAGAAGGCAAAGAGAGTCACAGATTCAAGTAATAATCTAATGACTACTGCTGCTCTCACGGACACATCCAACCTTTAGGTTTTTATTATATACCATACAATTGGCACACTTTAAATATACGTTGTTTTCCTTATGTTTTTGTTCTTTTGAGGAAGTTTCCTATTTTACAGAAGAGGAAACAGGCTCATAATGATTAAGTAACTCAAACACTATAATTTTGAAATGGAGGTTTGAATGTGTGTGTGTGTGTGTGTATGTGTGTGTGTGTGTGTGTATGTGTACGTGTGTGTGTACATGTGCTTCTGTGTGTATATGTGGGTGTGTTTCTTACACATGTACATATGTACGTGTGTGTGTGTGTGTGTGTGTGTGTGTATTTGTGTATGGAAGAATATGTGTTTCCATGTTTTGCCAAGCTGCTTCTTAAAACATTGCCATTTCTTTTTAGAAGGAAAATGCCCCATGGTAAAATGAGGGAGCAAATGTAGCAAAACTAACACCACAGATCTAATCCTTGTCGAAACCAGGAAACAAAAAGGCATATGTAATAAGGGACTGAGCTAGGGCTTGTTTACAGTGACATGCTTCCTTGAAGCAGGCCAGACAGCTAAGGATTCTACCACGTCCCACAGTGCCATTAGCTGAGGACAAAGATTCGAACAGATGAATTGGGGGGGAACATTCAAGATCTAAACAGTAGCAGCAAATCACAGATGTAGTTTCCAAATTTCTTGTAGCCCATTTGGATGAGTCTTATGAGTTTTGTTCAGTCCTCTATTTCAAAATTGAATAATATAGGCATAGGATAAATACAAAGATATCAGTAGACTGCTTTTTTTGTCATTGTTCATACTAAATCTTTGACATCCATGCCAGCTGTATTTCAAGAATTCTATAGTTACCTGTGGCTGGTTGCTATCACACGTGACCTTGGGATTGAAAATCTGAGACTAGGCACAGAGTCCAGAGGATCAGAGAAAAATGAATAGAGAGAGATACCAGTGTAAGAGAATCTCCCATTTTTAAAGCTATACTAAGCTATGCAACACATGGAGAGCAATCAGCAGGTTTACATAGATTGAGAAACAGCTTTAGCCAAGCAGGATTCTTTTGGAGGCTTCTAGACCCTAGGGAGTGAGATCATGGCATAGTTTGTAACCCCAGCACTTAGGAGAGAAAGAACTATGGATGACTAGTTCAGGTTAGCCTAACCCAGCCTGTACCATCTTAAAAAAAAAACTATTAACAAAATAAACAGAAAAGAAAGAAAAGTGAGAATTGCTTAATTGAATTACACCACTGAATTGAGTTGGAAACCATCACATAGAATAGCCATGGACTTCACATTACCCAGAACAACCCACACACTATGATTCAATTACCAAGCTTCTCCATATTTTGGAATACTTAACTGCTCAACGTTTGAGCCTTTATCTTTAAAAAGGCACTAACAACATGTTTATATCTGGATACCAGATATTATTTAGGTCTATTTAAAAAAAAACCTTGAATAATCACACTTTATCTTGAGGAATGTTCAGTGCTTCTTAAGTTTTTTGAGAATCAAGGGCTACTATATAATTTTGGGAAAAGCATAATACTCTACACAGTGAGTGTTTCTTTCTTTCTTGCATCTGCTTCTTGTAGGAAGACGATCAAGGTGGTATACATTAGAGTCAAGTTGTGTGGTTTTGCAGTGTACCAAGTGGAAAGGTGAATGTAGGCTATTACTGTTCCATTTCTGGTCCTTCAAATACGAGCATGAAGATAAAGTAGAAAGGTCAAAGAGCCGAGATGGAAGTCTTCCTGAACTGAACACACATTCCCTGGTCATTCTCCCTTTCATGGGACAGGCCTTGTTTGTTGGCTCTAAGGCAATAATTAGCTAGCAACATTGAAAAAGGAAAGCTCTTACCAACTATTAGGAGATTAATCTATAGTAAACATAAAATATTCTATTAGAAATACTTTTTGTAAAAAGACTTAAAATTTATGTGGTAAAAGTTTGGGGTATTATAAGTGTTTTCAAGAAGTTTTAAATTCTTGATTCTTAAAGGTACTGTCAAATACAGTTCATAACCTGCAACCTGACACAGATGATGAGGTAGGTACCAATAACCAGAGTCACTCAGTGATATTTATGGTAAATATATTCATAAATTCCCTTCTATATTTTTCTAAGTTTTAGAATCAGAAAATAGTCACAAGTCTTCAGAAATCTTTTCCTACTTTCATAGCCCATGGTCAACTTCTGTAGTGTTCACTCTTTCCCTAGGAAAATAGTGTTTGATGCTTACTATAAGCAGATACCCTTACAGGTTTTAAGTAGTGTCAATCAAAAGTCAGGCAAGGTACATTGAAAATAGACACTGAAGAGATGAAAAGTAATAAACTTCAGTCTGTAAAGCAAAGGTAGAGGAATGAGGTTCACAGTGTGTTGCAAATGACAAGAGGGGACTCGAATGAATGTAGTGTGAAGCATAGTAGTAATACTTAGGAGAGAACTGCCTTCTCTATGTCTTCAAAATGTCACATTAGCTCCTCTGTGGGAAAGCTAGGGAGGAGAGTTAAAGCCTGTTTGCAGTTATAGTAATAGAAACGGCAAGAGTGCAGAGTTCAAGACAAAACATACCTCAGATTGTCCTCTGCTTTGCTGTAATTCCTTCCTACAAAGTGTAGATCTGTCAGCCAAAATTCAGGTAAGAAATCACTATTTTATGAATCTTAATACACGGATACAGTTAAAAATAGATTCATTTAAACAATAATGATTTGTAAAGCAGTGTGTTTTAAAATATAATAGCAGGGGTTTATTCATTACATCTTATTTCTTTTCTACATATTTGCTCTTCAGCAATGTCATTAAGGTTAGTAAGATATGGTTCCCTCAAAATGTAGCTAATAACAAACTATAGCAAAAAAAAAATTCATTTTAGGCCAAAAGTCCAACCCAAAAGGAAGTAGAACTTCCTAAACTCTTCAGTTCTGTGAGTTAAGAAAAATATACACAAATAAGCATTGTCCTGTGATTAGAGAGTATGGTGGTTTGAATGTGAATGGGCTCCAAAGGCTCAGGTATTTGAATGTTTGTCACCTTCCAGACTCCTACCCTCCCCCACTCCCACCCCTGATGATTGAAGTGTTTGGGGAGAACTAAGGGGTGCTGCCTTGTAAAAGGAGGTGAGATGAGATACAGAGCTAAACAAGGAATTGTCAACTGAGGAAACTCAATGGTTCTGAAGCACCTAAAGAAATGTTCAGTATCCTTACTTATCAGGGAAATGCAAATCAAAACAACCCTGAGATTCCAGTCAGAATGGCTAAGATGAAAAACTCAGGGGACAGCAGATGCTGGAGAGGATGTGGAGAAAGAGGAACACTCCTCCATTGCTAGTGGAATTGCAAGCTGGTAAAACCACTCTGGAAATCAGTTTGGTGGTTCCTCAGAAATTAGACATAGTACTATCTGAGGACCCAGCTATATCACTCCTGGGCATATACTCAGAAGATGCTCGAACATGTAGTAAGGACACATGCTCCACTATGTCCATAGCAGCATTATTTAATAGTCAGAAGCTGCAAAGAACCCAGATGTCCTTCAACAGAGGAATGGATACAGAAATTGTGGTATATACACACAATGGAGTACTGCTCAGTTATTAAATGCTTTATTTTATAACTTGCTTTTGCCATACTGCCTCTTTAGAAATAGAACTGTAAGAGTGAATTGATTGGTATGGTTTTGTCTAAAACTTCACGGCATCAAATATTTTAGTGTATCCATTTCTCAGAGGTTTGCATAGGAACACTATTGTACCAACAAACACAATTCTAAGGAAAAAAAAGTCTAAGCAAAAAGGGACATTTTAGGAGAGCTATCATTGAAACATAAAAAGTATGAGGGAAGCTCTGTCTATAGTTCCCAGAATTTCCTTACAGTTAGGGAGCAGAATGAGTCTAGAGGAAAGAAAAGGAAGAAGGAGGGGAACTGAGCAGAATTCTAGGTTGCTCCAGATAGACAGAGAGCTGGTGCAATAATTATGGATGATGAAAGGAGAAGAGAATTGTGGGTTGAGGGGTGGTGGCAGTGCTTAAGTTACTACTTTGGCATTGTGTTTGAAAGATTACTCTCTCTCTCTCTTTCTCTCTCTCTCTCTCTCTCTCTCTCTCTCTCTCTCTCTCTCTCTCTCTCTCTCTCTCATGTGTGTGGGAGGGTGTGGAGAGAGAGAAAGAGAGAGAGAGATAGAGAGAGACAGAGACAGAGAGAGAGTCACATGCTCTCCTACAGGAGTGTAGAAGTCTAGAACTCAGTGGACAACTCTCTGAGGTTGGCTCTCACTTTCCACCTTGTTTTATAGGGTGGAGTTTCTCTTTGTCTCTGCCTCACCGTGTATTTCAGGCTAGCTGGCCCACGGGTTTCTGGGTGGTTCTTCTGTTTCAACCTCACTAAGGTTACAGACCCATGTGTTACTGCATCCTGTTTTTGACGTGGGTCCTGGGGGTTGGAATTTAAATGCTCAGACTTGTTAACAAGCTTTTGAAACATTGAGCTCTTATAGCTAACTCACAGGACTGTTTTGATATAGTTATTTTGACTTGTCAAGGACATTCATGGAGAGACGATGGGTAGTCAATTGCATTTACAGTTTTAGTGCTATGAACAAAGGTTTTGTCTTGAGATCTAATTAGTATATAGATAAGAGTTAAAGTCACAGAACTAAAGATTACTTAGGAAGAAACATCTAGGACAAAACTAAGATCACATCCTAAGACTGATATAGATGATTTTAGTGTTTTGAGATCTGAATGGTGGGGTAAAGTCCATAAAAGACACAAAGAATGATCATTTACCCAATTTGTCAGAAGGAAACCCTATCAGGACCCTGGGAAATCAAAGAAGAGGTTAGTAAAAGACAAGAAGGGTCTAAGACAGAAATATGTGCAGTATTTGCAGTATTGCAGTATGTGCAGTGTGTGTATAGTATGTGCAGTGTGTGTGTAGTATGTGCAGTGTGTGTGTAGTATGTGCAGTGTGTGTATAGTATGTGCAATGTGTGCAAAGTACAGTGTATGTAGTATGTGCAATATGTGCAGTGTGTGCAGTATTGCAGTATGTGTACTGTGTTCAATGTGTGTAATATGTGCCATGTGTGCAGTATGAGCTGTATGTGCACTATGTGCAGTGTGTGTGCAGTGTGTACAGTGTCTGTAGTGTGTTCAATGTGTGCAGTATGTACAGCTCAGAGACTGGATAAAATGGAAGTACAATGGCCACTGTATGTGAGAAGTGAAGAGCTTTGGGGTTCTATCTGTAGTATGCCTTTTAATGATCATCAGAATTAGATTTATGCACGTAAATTTATGTTCCTATTCTTATGTTTGTATGTCTCTTCACTATTTAAAGTTTCCCTTGCCTGGAACACATATCTAATATTTTGTTTCACCAATAAGGCTCAACACTTTAAAAGATATAATTTTGAAGCTGAAATTAGTTATAGACTTTAATTCAATTGGGTTATTGCCTATTAAATTAAAAAATAACCTACTTAATAATATATAATTGTATCTGAATGAGATAACTAGCCTTGACAAAACAGGAATCTTCTTGGGGATGGGTTTCTGGGAATGTTTGTGTGGTGTTACCTTGAGTATATTCAACCTGATAAGGGAAACCACATCTTAATCGTTGGTGGAACATTACTTGGGCAGAAGACACTGGGCTACATAAGTTGCTGAATGTGCTCACTACTACAAAACACATTTTCTTTCATTTCATTCATTTGGTTGCTGATTCTTTGTTGTGTGATTCAGTGTTACTTGCTGTCTCAAGTTCCTGGAACCGTGAATTCCTCTACAATGATTGTCTGTATCATGGAGCCCTGAGCTGAAATAAACCTTTTCCCTCTAAGTTATTCTCCTCAGAATATTTCATCATAGCAATAGGGATAAGGACACTGAGAATGGTGGTACATGAGTGTAGTCCCAGCACAGGTGAGGGTGAGGTAAGAGGACTAGCATAAGTTAGAGGCAAGCTTGGCCTGCATAAGGGATTGAAGTCTGGTGTGGCCTACACAAAACTTTGAGGCCCAGCCGGGCAGTGGTGGCGCACGCCTTTAATCCCAGCACTTGGGAGGCAGAGGCAGGAGGATTTCTGAGTTCGAGACCAGCCTGGTCTACAGAGTGAGTTCCAGGACAGCCAAGGCTACACAGAGAAACCCTGTCTTGAAAAACCACAAAAAAAAAAAAACAAAACAAAACAAAACAAAAAAAAAAAAACTTTGAGGCCTGCCTTGGCTATGTGGTAACACGATGTCTAAGAATCTTCTTTTTTTTTTTAAATGAAAACCTACAATTGTATTGGGTTATCAACTAGGGCCGTTTTTAAATAAAATGTTCCATCTGGTTTTTGGCACCTGGAAGTACTCGCTGTCATCAGATGAGCTTCCAACTGTTTCAGGGAAGACAGAAACTAGGAAGCATGAATTCCCTCAACTTCCTCTCCTCATTTCATCTTATCTATATCCAATTCATCTACATTCAAACTCATTAAAGCCTGCTTCCTTCTGTTTAAGGTTATTTATCTACTTGAGCTAGTGATTACACCCATCTGTCTCTGGCTCCTTTGAGACCTGTTGGGTTTCTGGATGTATTGTTTTATTTGCATTCTTTCTCTTCTTCCTTTGAGCATTCACAGTGCAATCTCCTTCTCCCCAGTCTTTAGAAAGGTTTGTTTTAAGGATGCTACGCTATCCCTGGTATCTCACTTTCTTTACGATCTCATGCCAAGGCTAAAGTGTCAGTAGTTTGTTTGTTTGTTTTAATTATACAAACAAACCCCTCCTTAACAGTGAAAATAGACATGAGTTTTTTAAAACAAACGAGACCTCATTCATAATAAAAAAAAAAGATAGCACACAAAACTTGATCAAGATACAATTTTGGCAATTTATGAATCCTGAAAAGCAGGAGCAGGCATTCTGTCTGCTGAGATTTCCCCCTCTGACTGCAGAAGCTGAAGCACCCAGAGGTATTCTCTCTGCAGATTCCCTTGTCATTCTCATGAAGTATGGATAGGAGCCCCAAAAGTTACAAGGACATGAAGAATAGTTTAGAACCACTATAAAAATCACATTTGTCTTACATATGTATTTCTAAGAATTCATTCTATATGAATTAATTGCACAAAAATCCACTATTCCACAGAAAATTGAAAATGATGACCACTATGACTCTTATAAGAAAATCATGATTTAATATAATATGTTCATATAGAATATTATGCTGTTGTAAAATAGAGTATTAAATGATTTATTTTTCTCTTGAAAAATGATTCCTGTGGCTGGAGAGATGGCTCAGAGGTTAAGAGTACTCACTGCTCTTCCAGAGATCCTGAGTTCAATTCCCAGCAACCCCATGGTGGCTCACAAAAATAATCCCTATATCACTGATAAATTAAAAAAAAAAATCAATGTTGGAGAAGTGTGTGAAGTTATGCCTAAAGTGAACACATACATATGAATATATGCTTTTTACAGGAAGAACCCAAGGAGTATAAACCCGTATGAGAATGGCTGGGTAAGGTCAGGGTGAATAATGTAGACCGAAAGGTGAATGTGAGCATAGTTTTCTCTGAAAATCTTTTCTGATGTGCAATCATCTCAATAAGTCACCTAAAGACTTCCATGAAAAGGAAAAGTATTTGTAAAGTGCAGCCTGGCCAAAAAGACGCAGGGTGCCTAGGGAAGGAAGTTAGGAGTGTGCCTTGTCACTTAGTTCAGCCTGTCTGCAAATTCTAAGGAGTATGACACTCAACAGTGAGAAAAATTGAAGAAGCAGACTGATGCTCACACAAGGAAACACAGCAGCTGACAGTATGGAGTCTTCAGCAGGGACACAGGGACCCTGCCACTCACAGCTGCTGTTAGCTCCAAGTTGCTGTGCTTAGCAAGTGGATGCCAGGTGCATGCTGGGTGCATTCCCAGTCATCCCTCTGCCTTCCCCTTCCTTTACATCACTTTTCAGCAGACCTGTACCACTCATTCCTGCTTTGAGGTTCTCTGCCCTTGACTGTGTTTGCAAAGCTTGATACATTCATTTCCTGCTCTTTAGAAACCCACCATAAGCCCCCCTCACAATTTCCCTGAATTATCTGACAGGAAAGATCAAGCATTGTATTTACTAGTCACAAAGTTTTTCTAGTTTTTGTGGTCTGGCAAACAGCAATAACAGCAAAATTTTGAATAGGTTTCTGAGTCCAGATTTAACATACTCCCTGCTAATTTGTGGTAATTAATATGCTTAATTTGCATTTTAATAAGATAAACTTTTTTGAGCACTGGCTGTTCTTGCAGAGGGCCTGGGTTCTATTCCTAGGACTCACATGAGAGATCACAACTGTCTGTAACTCCAGTACCTGGGGATCTGGCACCTTCTTTTGGTCTCTGCAGCATGGCTGTAACATGATGTACAGACAGACACACAGGCAAAACTCTTATACACATAAAATAGAAGCAAAATAAATCTTTCAAAATATGATAATTTTTGTCCTAGATTATAAACCTCACAATGTTCAAAGGATGTTTGCATAAATGGCTGTTGAAAATATGTTTGATTCTGTTTCCTGGAAACTCTTGTTTTATTCAGACTTCCCTTTAGTGTATTTATGTCTAATTACACCTCTGGAGAAATTGGGAGCAATACTTTGTGACATTGGGGTTAGATCCTATGGTTTTGGGAAGCACAACAACCCCTCTGGGAAAGTGCTTCACTTTCTAATTCAGCAGAGTATTTCTATCTCAGAAAGCCCATGTGCTACAGGTGTAAATTTATTGGATGAGATAGGACCTGAGTTTCAATTCCAGGGCTCTTGTACTTGATCCAAGTGAATGAAGTCAGACACAAACATTAAGTCTTACCATGGTGATGGAAACAGTATTCTTTTGCCATCAAGTTTGCAGAAAGGATAAAATACTAGCCTGAAACTCTGCTGTTGAGTCAATGAGAATTTCTGCAGACTATTTATAGAAGGTATGAAGACCTAATCCTGAGAGTCTCAAGGGAGATCCTGGATCTAGCTATTCCTGACCTTGTGTTCTGTGGAGCTGTTATGAGTGAAGTCCTATCATGCTAGCCCTGCTAGCTTTGCATCATCAGCAACAAAACAATTTTGTCTGCTCTCAGGTAAGAGTCATAAAAATTCTAAGTTCATTTCCTAATCTTGTCATATAACATGTATTTCACATTATAAAATTATGATATTCAAGCAGTTCATTTCAGAGCCTTAAACACACACACACACACACACACACACACACACACACACACACACACACACACACACACATCTTCAGTCAGGGGCAGATGGTTCAGTAGGTAAAGTCCTTATTGCCTAAGCATGAAGATCAGGGTTTAGATCCCCAGCTTCCACATTAAAAACTCCGAGACTGTGGCCTGGGCTTGTAATCTCAGTACTGGAAAGGCAAGAATGGGAGGATGTCTGGAGTTTTCTGGATATCCAGTCTAGCTTAATAAGTGACCTACACGGTCACTGAGATGCATGATTGAGAAGAATTAAGACATGTGACCTCTGGCCTATATACAAACACAAACAGGAGTGAGCATGCAGACACACATGTACGTGCACCTTCACACGCACACTTACATGTACACATATGCCACACCCATCCATTCACAAAAATCTACATCTATATCATGCCAAGAGCTTTGTGTATAAAAACACAAAAGTTTTCTGAAGCTACAATACAGAGGTTTCTCACAAGTGTGAAAAAAGTGTGTGCTTGTAGAGGAATCATTTATAGAGATGAGTACACCTCTGAGATAGATCCTTGTTAGACATTCTTAGAAATTCTCTCTTTAAATATCACAGATTGGCCTAGGGGTAGCAAGACACTCTGTCCAGGACCGTTCACAACTGGTTATCATGCGCAATATCCTTGAACAAGATTGGAAATTTTCAACATGTAAGTGGTCATTTGGATGCTGTCATCTGTGAGATCATATTGGAGTCATGCTGGGGGAGCAGAGAAGTCCTGGCAAGGACATCAAGACCATGTGAACTTCCTTTAAAGCACAAGGCTGCCTGCCTTAGAGTCCCTCTGTTCTGTATAATCAGATAAGTAAACTGTGGGTTTCTAGATCAGACACGGTGTGGAGTACCCCATGACAGAGGGTCAAAAATTAGCAAAGGGAGGGTACACAGGAAAGACCTTTCTCCTTTCTGAATTTGGCTGGCCCCAAGGAAAAAGCATAGTGTTCTTTTACCAGCTCTGCTCTGCAGTGAGTTTGAAAATAAAATTCTCTGACTTGTTTCATTTCACTAAAATGTGCCTAGCTATTCAACATGCACAAAGGCAGAATGATCTGGAATAACTCATTTGCAATCAAGTCCCTTAAGATTTGGTCTGAATAGTCCAGAGTCTGCGCACCATTGTTTTGCAAAACAGGTCTGAAGTCATCAGTTTATGTATCTTCACTTGCTGCTTTGTCTACATTCCTCCCAAACTGTCTTAATGTGTCCTTCATTTCATACATACTCCATAAAACATGACATTAGCAGTATCTGCAAAAACACTTATTACAAACAATTCAGTTTTCAATCACATTAAATATTTTAAACCTTAATGGTCTTTTCCTTACTTCAGATGTTTGCCTGAACATTCATTTTGTTTTTTGCTAGGGTGTGGGTTCTATCACCTCTATTCAAGTGCTGTTCTTTTTATAATACAATGAAATCAGAGGTAACATATCAACAAAAATTATTTGAAGAATACAACTCAGGATGCGAAGTCTCAGCAGCACAACATTGAAGACAGATTTAAATACTGCTTTCCATAGTGAGGAAATACAGCAAATTGAAACTCTAATCAGAGTATCAAAGCGAGCATATATTACCAAGATCTTCTGACATGCTAACAATAAAAAGTATTGGATACCATGTCCCTCATCTCTATTTTTCCGTAATCATTTTAGCAGTCAACAAGTAGCTAGCTTCGGTGTGGACAATTGTAGAGATCATAAAATGCATCATTTCACGAGTGTGTCAGCCTGCTGAATAATTTCCTTCAAAATTGACTATGTCAAAAAATATGTATAAATGTCTTTCAATAGAGCACAATAAAAGAAAAAAGATTGTTAACACTTATCGACCCTGGAAAAATTTTTAATACCCCCCCCCAATATCTGCATTGTGGAGTAGACTTCCTTATCTATCAGCATGATAAAATAACGTTAGAGACAAGGGGAATCATATCTTGTGCTTTTATTGAATTTTTACAAAACTCTCCAGTTAGATTTGTTCAGCTATTTGTCTCAGATTAGCATCATTTTGATGATATCTGTACCTACATTAGAATGCACAGAGACATCGGCACAATGTCAGTGGCTAAGAAAAGTTCTTGCTGGTTCACAGTGAACAAATCCTTTCCATTCCAAAGGTTTATTATTTCAGAACATTTCAAAATGCAGTTACCTTAAACAACAAAAGGATATCTCGAGTGAGCCCTCTTCCCGGAAACAACCACTAGCGAAATAAGGTGAAACTTTTGTTTTCAACATAAATGTCTATTTATGAATTAGAAAATTGGCCTGATGTTATCCAATTCAACACAGAAATGTTAGGGGAAATACTCAGTTGTGACAAAGCTTATCTTTTTATGTGATACAATTTTCTTGCTTCTTAGTGGCTATTTTATCAGGCTATGTTTGAGAACCTTCTTATAGCTCTTTACTTAATGCCTGAGAGTGAGTGTTTTTCACACTGAAATTTAAGAGGCCCTTGCCTATTGTTATTTATAGTGGCCCTTTTCTCTCGTTATCTGAATTTCAGATAATGTGAGTTTTAAAGTAGCTATCAGTTAAGGGTGCATGGTCTCATGTATTTTACAAACAGTTACTTTTAAAAGCACTTTCAATGTAAAACCTTTCTATACTCAGTCTTTAACATTTTCGTCTAAGATCATAAATAAAGATACTAGCATAATATCTCCGTAAAGGAACTATGAATTTGTCAGTTGCAGTTATGAAACAAAATAAACTTTTGTTCACTGAAGGAAACAAGCTGATGCTTGGCCCACAGGTAAGAGCAATACATTCTGTAGAAATGATTATGCATTCATATCAGCAAAACTTTCAAGCAGTTAACACACAGTACAAATGTAAGGTTACATACCTTTTCTCCATGATGACTTGCTATTAAAACTGCCATCAACTCCTTTCACTGACTCTTTCAATAAAACGGAAAGGAGTATGGTCACATGTCCTAAGGGGAGGCCTGTGCTAGTTGCTGCTTAATTTCAGTACTTAAGAAAAAAAAAGGCGGGGGCAAAGGGTAAGCAGAGACTTTAAAAAACAACCCACTTCCTGGGTACATGCAGTTAACCACATTATTCCCCTTAGAGTTTGCCTTGCACAGTCAGTCAACAATATCATTACTTATCAATGTTATAGTCAGTTTTCAAGTGTCATATATTTATATGGGGTGCATCACATTTAATCTAAAGGAGAAAATGTGATTAAAATTTTAGCCACTGGGTTGGGTTGGGTCAGGGGAGGAACTGGCTGTCAAGAAGAGTGGAAAGTTCCTCTTTCTCTGTCTTCTAGTAAGGCCTTAAAACAGTCTCTCCTGGGTTAGCTTGTGCATATTCACGCCATCAAAAAGCACTGCATATCTATTGGGAAACCAAGACCTCATCTCTAACCCAGTACTGGTGCTTCCCACACTTGTAACTAGACATACACGAGCCTACTTGAGTTAGATACAGATGCAGCAGAACTTTAGAGCACGAAGCCCAGAGCCAGCAAATGCCCCGGGAGAGTTATTCAGAGTACCTGCTACTGCACAGAACATGAATGAGGTTTCACCCTGACACATTCTTTCTGAGTTTCCCAAGCTGTTCTGAAATGTCGTGAAGAACATTTGCGCAAACTACACAATCTTTTGGTCTAACAAAGAAAAAGACAGAATAAACTGTCCAAGGGCTGTCCTTTGGGCACGTGCCTGTCCCTCTGATGGCAAGCTTCAGCTGATCGCAAGATCAGCCTTCATATGTACATCTGCACTGAGCTATGGAGCTCAGAAAGTCTGCCCCTTGGTTACCAGGCTTGGTAAGGTTTTAAGATCTGCAAGATATCACAAAAGGAGATAGGTGAAAGGTTTTGTGGGTGAATTGGTGTCCTTATCTCACTACTGGGAGTCCTGTGTGGCACAGGGGGTGGCCACTTCACTCCATATCCCCTACTATTAGGAGTCACCTTCATAGACTGCCTGAAGCCAGGTCTCTGGCACATCCTAGAGCCTCCCCCATCAGGCCAATTTTTTTTCACTCTCCTGATTCTCCCTACACTTGATCTTCCTACACACCATTCCCCATTCCCTCTCCCATGCATTTCCCTCCCTCCATTCACCCCCAATGACTGTTTTACTTCCCCTTCTAAGTGAGATTCAAGCATGCTTCCTTGGGCCCTTTTTGTTATTTAGCTTCTTTGGGTCTGTTGGATTGTAGCATGGGTATCCTGTACCTTAAGGTTAATGTCCAATTATAAGTGTATACATATCATGCATGTCATTTGGGGTCTGGGTTACCTTAATCAGGATGTTTTCTAGTCCCACCTATTCGTCTACAAATTTCATAATGTTCTTACTTTTGAGTCGTATTCTGTTGTGTAAATGAACCACACTTTCTTTATCCATTCTTCAATTGAGGGGCACCTGGACTGTTTCCAGTTTCTGGCTATTATGAGTATAGCTGCTATGAACATTGTGGAGTGTTTTTGTGGTAAGGTGGAATATCTTTTGAGTATATGCCCAGGAGTGGTATAGCTGGGTCTTAAGGTAG